>VDFB02047230.1:304861907-305256824 GCA_007258455.2 Sequoia sempervirens
TTTTCTTCAATTTTTTATGGTTTTTTGTAAATCTACCAAAAAAACCCTAGTTTTTCTACCAAAAAACAATATTTTGAAAAAAATCAACTAAAAATAAACAAATCTAATTGATAAAAAATAAAGAACTTTACCTGTTAGAGATGGACTCCAAATCGGATATCGGATTTCGCTCTCCACTGTGCGCCCGCCGCCGATGAGCCGAAAACAAATGTGAATGAGTTTTGGTCGTGGGCTTTTTTTTATATATATACTTCAACAAAATCGGATATCCGATTTGGATCAGATATCCGATTCCTAAAACTAAGTTTCCCTTTGTCTAGATCGGAATTAGATTTTTTTTATATATATACTTCAACAAAATCGGATATCTGATTCCTAAATCTAAGTTTTCCCTCTGCCTCGGTAGTCACCCCATCTCCAAAAAGTCAACTCACCATTTTCGTGTTTTTGAGTCGTAGAAACACGTATTTTTTTCTCCATTGCCACTTTTTGGCATACCATGATCCTGCACATGCCCGACCATGGAAAATGAAAGCCACTAGTTCAGGACATAAATCAAATTTGAGTCGCTGATGAACATATCAACACTATTACCATAAAGAAAACTCCAAAATGTGTTGTCAACACTCGCCAAACTAAGATAACCATCCAAGGCCCCCCATCATGCAGCAACAACCATAGTCCTCCAAGCCTTAGTACAATTTACCTGACCAGTTGAGGAAGACCCCAACACAAATTTTTGTCTTGGAATTGTTGCGTATATCACCCAATCATCATGTTATTTTAGAAAAAAAATTGTAAAGCATGACTATCCCCACCAACCTTGATGTCAATTGTTTCAAGAGATGGTAGGATACCTAACCAACTCTCATGATGCTACCTTATCTAAACAAGATTACTCAATCAACAAGATAGACCACAATGACCCATTGCACCTTGAAGTTCTTGTACATAAAACAAAAGTTAGATGAGTCTTGATAGACGAAGGAGCAGGGTTGAATATTTGCACCTTCAAACTATTTAAGGCATTAGGATTCTCAGAGGCATGTGTGGACACTACTAATAGCACTGTCATTAAGTCATATGATGATGAAGAACAGTCATCTAAAGGATTTGTAACGCTTCCCATCATAATTGGTCCTGTGGTTATAGATACCAAATTCCAAGTCTTGGATCTCGTCCTTCCATATAATATTTTACTGGGTAGAGCATGGATACATGTTATGAAGGTCATCCCTTCCACTTACCATAAATTCCTTAAATTCCCATATAATGACACCAAGATTACAATAAATGGTGATCCTAATCCTTTCTAGTATTGCACTAACCTACATAGGATACCCCAACGATAAGTGTCTATTAATAATGAGAGGCCTCATCTTCCATTTCATCACATTACATTGATCCATCTTCATTAACTAAAGCATCCACTCCATCTACCATACCATCAAACCTCAAGGTCCAATTCCATGATATGGGATGTGGAGAATATTGTATGGATAAGTTGCAGATAAACGAAAATGCTAATGTTGTTGTGAAGACTTCAATTTCCAACAACGATGTCAAGATAGTTTTAGAAGATAATCAAATAGATGAGCATGCTTGGATCGACACCTCTTGAGATCGTGATATGACATCTACCTTTGCCATATCCACTTTTGCACAAACTTTTCATGTCCATGACAACCCCATGTTCGACCAAGATATATATTATAATCCACTCTTTGATCATGACCCTATTGAGGATATCCAATCATCATCCTTCCATCCCACCTACCCTAGCTAGGATATGTATCTCCTACTGTTGCCTCTACCAAGTCACCTTTCCAATTAGTTAAGGATGTGCAATCTTCCTTTGATGTTATTAAAGTATAGAAAATGATAGTCCCAAAGATTCTATTAATGAAATTGACACTCCCATTTGTCCACTAGACATTCCTGTCACTTCACCTATTTCATCACTCATGTGCACATTAGGGATCATACCATAGCCTCATCCATCTACCACATCTATCGCCCTTCATATTTTACACTCATACTCCTGATCCCAATCGATTCCCTTCATCCAGCATGGTCATCCACATAGGATTGGGGCATCATCAAGGCACTCTATGGATATGGTGTTTATCAATTCTACATATAGCTTCTGGGAGCCTTCTCTTAATCATGAAAAATACAAAAAATAGAAAAATCAAAAAAAGAAATTGTTACTTAGATGAAAGCCTGGAAAATAGGAATCTTAGTAACATAATTTTTTTTTGAAAAGTCAAGAAAATAGTAAAGAGAAATAATTCATCCAATAGTGAAAACCATTTCAGTGATTCTTTGGATGAGTACCATGGTGAAAACCTAGAAAATAGGTGTCATGTGTAGTCGACTCTACTCCTTTGTCTACCATCATTTCAATCTGAATTTTTAGTCATATCACCTATCTTTCCTATCCACACACCTTATCATTTATCCTTTTCATATCACCCATAATAAAGGGTTGTCCTTTACATGACTTGGAATGATTGACATCAAGCACACTTCACATCTCCATTCCATCCTATTCATAATAAATTGGTCTTATACCCAATTGCGAGTAGGAACTTGACTTACGTCATTTGGTTCTTACAATGGTTGTTCTAAGAATGTAAAACCATAAAAAATCTAAAAAACAACACAAAATGTCTCAAAAATATCCAAAAAAATCATAAAACTTCAAAAAGACAAAAAAAAAAAACATGTCGAAAACCCAAAAACATCCAAAAACTTTCAAAAAACCCGAAAACAAAGTTAGAGTCAGTCTCACCAATTAGTCATTGTCATTGTTAAACTATGTTTCCTCTATGACTGGATGTAGGCAATGCCATATGTCGATGTGTTCTTGAGGCATTAGGGTAGTCCTTTAGGTTTGTCAAATAAATAATGAAATAATGACTCAATATTTTATTAGTAAAAGAAATTCAATGGTCATGTCGAACTATGAGGTCTCTGCATGTATAATGTAGGAAAGGCCATCAATTGATGAGCCCCCAAGGCCGCATTAGGTTAGTCCTTTAGGTTTCATCATGTTAGTCAAAATAAGGTAGACATTGTCATCAAACATAAACAATTGTCAAAACATCAAGACAAGTCACATATCAACAAGATAAACAAGTCAACAAGCTCATTAAGTCAAACCAAACAAATTGTCAAAACACTCAAATAACCAAAACAATCAACCTATGTCTTATATAGGATGTGTCCTTCCTAAAAACATTCATTTTCATTTAGTCAAGCTTCATCATTCTCTTATACACGTGGTCACATGATCGAAACCAAACTCGATGTCTTATACAGTATGTGTTGTTACTGAAATCAGGCTTTATCAAACATCATCTTGTCAATCTCCTAGACAATTAAACAATAAATAGATCAAATTTTGGCAAATATTCTTACTAGCTATTGACATTGTGACTTGTTTTTTCTTATCTTTTCATTTGGCTTTGTCTTTGAGTCTAGTTACTAGCTTCCTTGAGGATGTCCCATGAAGGATTTAGAAAAGCAAGGATGTCTCGAGACTCTTTTTCTTTGACTATTGTTTGTCGATTATCTTTTGGTTTTCTCTTTGAGTCAGGTTACTAGCTTCCTCGAGGATGTCCCATGAAGGATTTAGAGGAGCGATGATGCCTCATGACTCATCTTTTATTTGATTGTTGTCTGTGTTTTGTCTTGACAAAAAAACTAGGGCAACTTTTACCTTAGTATGAGTTAGGACATTCCTTGTCTATGACTACCTATTTTTAGTAGGTGGATGACCTTGCACACCTTGGTCTATCTCATATCATGGTGTTTGTTATCCATTTGTATCATTTAACACACAATGATGATTAATGAAAGGCCTATCCTGTCTCGGAGAAATATTGAAGTCATTCTAATACTATTCATCTTTTCCACTCTAACATTTCTTCTTTTCTTCATCTTCATCATCCTTATCTATTTCCCCCTATTCTCTTGTCCTTCATCTTCCAGTCCTCTCATCGATTTCGGTAGCACACTCGTGTTCTTTGAACCTTCCTATCCTCTCAAGGGGGCATACCACTACTTCCTCATCATTCTTCCTCATCCTACTTTCATGGGGGCATATATTTTTCTATCTTTTTATTTGCCACAATGCAATAAACTACATTATATCAAAGAGGGGCAAAATGTAGACACTAAAAATCTTCCTAGGCCCGCAACTCTAATTCCTTCATAATTCTTTAATCATCATTTTTCATAATTAAATAATTTCAATTATTTAATTATTTCCTATGACCATATATCATTTATTAATTAAATAATTTCAATAATTTAATTAATTCATTCACATCTTTATTTCTCTTTGATTAATTAAATAAATTTTATTTAATTACATGGCTAATTAAATGTTATTTTCTTTTTGAAATTAAATAAATGTTTATTTATTTAATTTCCTATGTCACTTTCCACTTGATTATTTAACTATTCATTGGTGTTTTCTATCTTTATTTATTCAATTTAATCCAATATCCTTGAATTTTGAATTAAAATCATTATTTAATTCAAAATGATGATTCCTCCTTATCACAATCTTTTATAATTAAATAATATTTTTATTATTTAATTAGTCATTAATCACTTAAGTTAGGTAAGATTTTATTTTCTCTCACAGACAGTTTTCTCTATGTCAAGTATGATCTACGTGAAATCCTCTATTAATTAAATAACTTTAATTATTTAATTAACTCATTCTTACCTTTATTCTTCCTCTATACGTCGCTAATTAAATCTATCTTCTTTCTAAAATTAAATAAACTATTATTTAATTAATCTCTACACACTTTCAACTATAAAATCTTTCTTTCTAAAATTAAATAAACTATTATTTAATTAATCTCTATGACACTTTCAACTATAATTAAATAATCGCTTTAATTATTTAATTATTCCTTAACCTTTTCTCTCTAATATTAAATAAATCTTTATTTATTTAATTTAATCCCAAAATCTTGAATGTCCAATTGAAATCATTTAATTCAAAAGGATTTATCCTTATCATATTCCTCTATAATTAGATAATTTGTTTGTTATATAATTAGTCATTTATCACTTAAGTCTAAATAAAAATTGATCATTGGTGAGATAATATCTGATTTTCTTTAAGGAACAATCTTTTTGTGTTGATCACTTCGTCAATATTATCTTCTACATGCAATTTTTATCCTTTTTGTGTCTCAACTAATTTCCACCAATGATTAAATTATTATTTAATTTAATCTCCACCATTCATGCTTTGTTACTTACACTAATTCAACCCTAATCATATTGCATGTCACATCTTTTAATCTTGATCGTTGATTTATCTTTTAATCTAAGCATGTCATTTGAAAATCATATTTTCTATAAATTGGCTTTAAAATCTAAGGGCAAGTACTATACTACAGTGAAATAGAGAAGGCTAATGGAGGTGATTCATGGAATTGCATGTGTGTTTAGTGAGATCTTTCGTTTATACATGTTTTTATCTTCTATTGTTCTTCATTATTAGCTTGGGTTTAGTTTGATTTACGCTTCTATTTCAAATCTTGGAATTTTCCCTGTGCTACAGTCTCATAGGCATCAAATAAACAATCTAAGTGGCTCTTTCATCAGCTGAAGCAAAATATGTAGCAGCCATTTTAGCTACATGTCAAGCAATTTGGATGAGAAAAGTTTTGATAGATCTATTGCAAATACAAGAGGAGCCAACAACAATCTTTTGTGACAACAATTCTACAGTTGCATTGTTAGAAAATCATGTCTTTCATAAGAGGAGCAAGCATATTGATACAAGATATCATTTTATGAGAGAGTTAGTGAATGATGGTGAAATTCAACTGAAATTTTACAGATCTGACAAATAATTAACAAATATATTTACTAATACATTAACAAATGATGTATTTGAAAATTTAAGACAAAGATTGGGCATTATTGATGATGAAATTATCATTGGTAGAAATTAGGGAGGAGTGCTAGAATAAACAATAATTTCTCCCAGTTTCTTTGCTTACGATGGAGGAAACTAGAAACTTCATTAACTATTTTGTATAGTGCTAGTGTTTGGTGAGATAAACTCTAAGTTTGTTTTTGCTAAATTCTGTGATTTAAGGCACCCAAACTAAACCTAAAGCTGTTGAATGGAAATTTAAAATCTTGAATGGAGAACAAGTCTTAACTCTCAACAACAATCCTTAAACAATCTTCACCTTAAAAAATTATAAGAAAGAGTACACCAAATATATGATAATTTTTAATACAATTTAATCTAACAAGAGAATATTTATATAATTATGACTTTACATTTAGGGATCTCAGATGGAGCTCAACGGTCGAAAGCTACGGCGAGTGGAGGCTAGGGTTTCTCCTGTTCTGTGACTAGGCGAGAAAGGCACACAGGGGCTCCATGCTAGATCTCCTAAACAGTGTCATGGTGATCAAGCACTAGGAACGGGGGTTGTGGGCTCTGCTCAAGCCTCCGGAAAAAATAAAGATGGCGAGGGGGGCACGGGCAAAGGGTGGAACACAAGGCTTTTTTCGGCTGGGCAGCGAACAAGGATAGGAGGTGAGCGGGGTGAGAGTTCTATAGACCCATGTTCCAGACCGATAGCAGGAGGAAGCCGGGCGGGGGGGTGAATCTACAGACACCTGGGAACCCAAATGCTGATGCCAAGGCAGAGAAACCGACGATTGTTTTGTAGGAAGAGATTGAGGCGGAGGTCATGCATAATGTTGAAGTCTTCTCTCATCTGGGGCTAATAGGATGCTTCAATGGTTTTTGGCCCTGGCTCTATGATTTACACAAATGGATATCTGAGCATTGGGCTTCCATTGTAGAAGGTTGCATCCAGATCTACCCAGCTGCAAAGGGTTTTTTCACTGTGGTGTTTGAGTCTGTGGGTGATAGAAATAAAGTTTTGTGTGAATACTTATGGAGTTGGGAGGAGAAGTATGCTCTGTCTTTGAAGCCCTAGCATCTAGATTTTAACCCTGTCTCTAGGACTTTTGATAAAGTCCCTCTGTGGGTAAGACTCCCAAACTTGCCTCTACATTTGTGGTTTGAGTCTTGCTTAGAAGCCATTGGAAACTCTTTAGGGGATTTTATGATGGTTGATGAAAGTTCTTCTAATCTTTTGCACTCCACCTATGCTCGAATTTTGGTGGAGATGAATGTTTCAAACCTTCTTCCAGAAGAGGTCTCAATTAAAACTTCCAAAGGTTGCTGGGTACAACCTCTGGACTATGAAGGGGTTCCTTTTCGATGCAGGAGATGCTTCCAAACTGGTCATATTGTTGCACAATGTGCAAAACCCAGATGGACTAAACTAGCTACTTGGTGGCAAGAAGCCTCACGTAGCCATTATGTTGTTGAAAAGCAGGAGGAAAATTTAGAACAGCAAGCTAAAGCTACGTTTGAGGCAGTGGGTAAATCTGATTTACAACAGAAAGGAAGGGACTTAGAGCCTCTAAGGGAGAATGGCTCTACAAAGTCTCTTAGAGTGCAAGATGGTGCTATGGAAAATGGTCTTGAAGGGAAAGCAACGGAATCTCAACAGGGAGCCAAAACGCCAGAATGTAGGGAGAAATCAGGCCTGGCGAAGTTGAAGGACAATGGGGTAAGCTATGGGGTGGAGGGAAGGCAGAATGAGCAATCAATGGAGGACGAAGCATGGATGCTTTCTGAAGCAGTTGAGGATTGGAAGAGGGAGGAGATAGAAATGGTGTAGGTCGGTTGTGTAGCAAAGGGTATGGAATGGCAGAAGGAAGCTGCGAAGGTGGAGGATGGCTGGCAAATCGTCAAAGGGAGGAAAGACAGGAATCTAAAAAGGAAAAGCTTTGCTATGGTCCTACAATCTCAGACCAAGGGAAGACCTGGTCGTGGTGCAAAATTGTAGTTGTGCTTTTAGTCTCGAGGTAGAGTCTTTGGTTGTTGTTGGTAAACTGTGGTGTCTGTTGTTCTGGTGTGGAGTCTTTCGGGGTTCTTTCTCTTTGGTGTAAACCAAGAATATTTGTTGTATTCTCCTTTTAAATTTAATATAATAATCTCTTTTTACCGATCAAAAAAAAATGATGACTTTACATTTAGTGATATATATATATATATATATATACTAGACACTTAAAAATGACATAAGCCTGCCAACTTCATTTTACCTCATCTTGCACATCAATTTCTCTTTTCTCCACATAATTAAATAAATTCTATTTATTTATTTCCCACCTTTCCCTCCACTATTAAATATTTATTTTAATTATTTAATATTTTTTCTTTTCCTTCCATTTTTAATTAATTTTTTTTAATTAAAATTCAACCATTTCCTTTTATTTTTTAATTATTTAATTATTCATTTTCCCTCCTAAATTAAATAATTTTATAATTATTTAATTTATTCCATCAATCTCTTTTCCTGTGTCAACCTCTATATCTATGTCATTCTTATCCATTCACATCTCAATTAATTTCCACCCTTACAAGGTTTTATTACCTTTTAATCTCTACCATCCATCCTTAACTAAACCCTAGTTTTTTCCTAACCCTATTTCCTTGCTTCTCAAAGCAATCTTATCCATTTATCTTCATCATTTAATCTTGGCCCTTCATTCAAATTTGGTTTTCTATAAAAGAGACATATCCCTTTCATTTTGATATTACCTATTCTAAGAACAACCACAACTACTATATTTGATATTTTGCTATCATTACCATTAGGCTTATTCTTGCATACTACACACCTAAGGGCAAGCAAGCATATAAAGCAAAATGGAGAAGTATCATTAGGCTTATTCTTGCATACTACAAATCTAAGGGCAAGCAAGCATATAAAGAAAAGTGGAGAAGAGAAATTAATTGCATAGTAAAAATATGAGGGAAAGCAAGCATATAAAGCAGAATGGAGAAGAACAATCAAGGTGATTCAAAGCAAAATGGAGAAGAGCAATAAATTACATACTACAAATATGATGGCAAGCAAGCATATAAAGAAAAATGGAAAAGAGCAATTAAGGTGATACAACAATGGCATATGTATGTAGATTTATAATTTCATTTTTATTACTGCATTTTTAAAATGTTATTTTTTATAATAAAAAAAAATCATATATCATTATGAAAAAAGTGTGAAAACCTACTTTCACTTTAAAATAAATGTATTAGTTTTCCACAATCCATTTAATTCAAATTGTGCAAGCTTTTGGTCTAACTGTGTATGTTCAACATACACACTTAAAGGAGAAGCTTGCACAATTTTAAAATAAATGTATAATGATCTTAAAAAAATTTAAAACTTCAAAAATAAAAAAAATAATTGGTATAAGTTTTCCAGAGTCCATAATTCAAAGTGTCCAAACTTTCAGTTTCACTGTGTACATCCAATTAAAACATGGTTAAACAGAAGCTTTCCAAATTTAAAAATAAATGCATAATGATCTTTAAAAAAATTAAAAAACTTCAAAACTAAAAAGATAATTGGTATAAGTTTTCCACAGCCCATAATTCAAATCATGCAGAAGCTTTCCAAATTTAAAAATAAATGCATAATGATCTTTAAAAAAATAAAAAAACTTCAAAACTAAAAAGATAATTGGTATAAGTTTTCCACGGTCCATAATTCAAATCATGTAAGCTTTGGTTTAACTGTGTATGTCAATTAAAACATACACAGTTAAACCAAAAGCTTGTACAATTTAAAAATAAATGTATAATGATCTTACAAAAATTTTAAAAACTTCAAAACTAAAAAATTAATTGGTATAAGTTTTCCATAGTCCATAATTCAAATTGTGCAAGCTTCTAGTTTAATTGTGTATGTCCAATTAAAACATACATAGTTAAACCAGAAGCTTGCACAATTTAAAATTATATGTATAATGATCTTAAAAATAAATTAAAAACTTCAAAACTAAAAAAATAATTGGTATAAATTTTCCATAGTCAATAATTCAAATTGTGCAAGCTTCTTGTTTAATGTGTATGTCCAATTAAAGCATACACAATTAAACAAAAGCTTACACAATTTAAAAATAAATGTATAATGATCTTAAAAAAAGTAAAAAACTTCAAAACTAAAAAATTAATTGGTATAAATTTTCCACGATCCATAATTCAACTTGCGCAAGCTTCTAGTTTAACTGTGTATGTCCAATTAAAACATACACATTTAAAACAAAACCAAAAGCTTGCACAATTTGTCCAAAAATATATAAATTCATATATTTTTTAAAAAATTGTTACACTTAATGTTGGTTCTATACAATATTTTACCTCAATTATGAGTCCATTGTAGGCACCCAAAATTGTCCTCTCATAATTTTGTTGTCATTAATATAATTTTGATTAACATTCTAAAATTAAGTAATTTTTAATTATTTAATTAATTCTTGTGATAATTCAAGATTATTTTCATTAACTAATAATTTCTTAAAGTACAACCTTACATTATGAATTTGAAATTTACTTATTTAATTATATCATATATATCACCAAAAGTTAAATAAATGAATTGTATTTATTTTATTTTATTTTTCTTGCATCATCAAGTTATTAAACTCAATTAATTAATAAGTAATCTAATCAATCATTTTCACTAGTCAAACCATGATTATTTCAATTAATCTTGCTCATTCCATCTCACTTTCCATAAAACAATCTCATAAAAAATCTAGCCATCTATTTTCTCCTATAATATATTCACTGTAAATTTTATACAAATGTGAGAACCCTCACTTGTCAAATTCTAAACCTCAATGTGATCTTCACACTTGAAATATTGACAATACAATGTTATAAACAAAGAATATCTTAATTTCTAAATACAATAATCATTTCAAATTAATTTCTATATTTTAAATTGAACTTTACAATAAGTTTAACAAGATTAATTTTAATTTTGAGTACAGTAATAAAATCTTTAACTTTATCTCTTAAGAATTTTGTAAGAGATTAATTTTATTCTAAAAATAATTAGAATTTTGTCTTAAAGTAAGAATAGTTATATTAAATAAATGTAATTTCCATTCTAAGGATTTTAAGTTTTGAGAAATTAATGTATTGTAATTTTAAATTATTATTATCTTGTAAATATTTCATAATAATTGTTATATAATTCCAAAGAAGAATAGAATTATATGAATCTTAGATGTTGATTTAATGATTAGAAGCAGGTAAATGTTTCTCTATTAATCTATTTCTCAATTATTGATTCTCTGCAAAACATGTTTTGTTATATATTTGTCAAAACAATTTTAAAAAAATATCATAAACTAATTATATTAGCAATAGCCTCATCAAATTTTGTCTCAGAATGTTCTTGTAAAATTCATCATCTTCAACATCACTTATTTTTTATTTAAGTTTTATCATTCTATTGTTTGCTTTGCATACAAGTATGTACTGAAAGTTTATCCCCAATTCCGTCTCTTTCCTGTGACCCTTGTTCCACTCAAGGGTCTAAATCATAAAAAGCTTGTAGGAAGCTTGTAAGCTTCTCAGCAAGACTCTCTGGGACCTGTTAAAAACCTAGAATTCTGACTTTTCTCTTCATTTTCATATTCAGTGATTTGCCAAAGTTTTTATCAAGATGTTTCTCTGCTTCGAGTCCAAGTCAAATTTTTGGGCTGTATCATTTTAGTCTAGTCGGAGCTTTTGAACAATGGTTCAAATAGATGACTCAAATATAATCATATAGCAATTTTTTAAACTGAATAAAAACAATCACTAATAGACACAACAATGTAGTTTCTAACATACTACAAATAGATAAATTTCCTTTTTCCTCCAAGTTTCAAGCTTTGGAATTTATGATAACCAATAATAGAAGAAACCATGACACATAAATATTTATGCACTGGTAGTGAAATAACCATATGTACAGTGGTCTAGCCTCCACAACTGCATCATGCTTGCAGAGGCATCAAACTGCTCTTACTGGTATAAAATCAGCCAATCAGTGGAAGATGAAATCATTAGGCAGAATAAAAAATGATGTGTTCATCATCCATTGCTGCACTTGGTTGGTTCAACTCACAGTCTTGAATAACCAAACTTTGTTACTTATCAGTACTTCTATCTAGTTTTTCAGAAGTGATGTGTCCACTTCTGTTGGCTAGGTCACTTGTGTGGCCATTCTCGTAACCAATGAACTCTTGTAGAAACTTTGTTTTTAAGGCTCTACGTTTTTTTTCTCCATTTGGAACTTGTGGGTATCCCTTTTCTTTACTAGCTTAAAGAACCTTGGGAGCAGAAGGAAAATGCTTGTAACTAAGGCCATCCATAATTTCTCCATCATCAATAATGATTTCAGCTGGATTCTGGTTCAGTGTGCATATCTCAACATTAGTGTGAAGCATTTAAACAGTTCCAGAAAAAATACAAACAAACTAGATATTGCAGCAGAGAGATTTTACACACAGAAAATATATTTAACACACATACTAGTTTTATTCATTATCACTGGTAATATATAGAGTTTTCAAAAGTGCTGTTTATAACAGTCAAAACCCAAAATATTAAAAACAGAGTACGCAGACTCAAAAGAAGAAACAAAGAGAATGCATTTTATGCACTGCTGTACAGTGTACACACAGAACAGCATTATGAAAGTTTCTGAAAAACATTGAAACAGAATAGAATTTGCATGGATCAACTGGCGCTGGCAGAATTACTTATACCAATTACTTATGTTACCAACATAGTATGCATCCATAATTTCTCCATCATCAAGAATGATTTCAGCTGGATTCTGGTTCAGTGTGCATATCTCAACATTAGTGACATCTGTATCCATAATTTCTCCATCATCAATAATGATTTTAGCTGGATTGTGGTTCAGTGTGCATATCTCAACGTTAGTGACATCTGCATCCATAATTTCTCCATCATCAATAATGATTTTAGCTGGACTCTGGTTCAGTGTGCATATCTCAACATTAGTGACATCTGCATCCATAATTTCTCCATCATCAATAATGATTTTAGCTGGATTCTGGTTCAGTGTGCATATCTCAACATTAGTGACATCTGCATCAAGATGTAGTACTTCAGCTTTGTTAGTTGTTTCGACTTGTGATTTTGGAGATGTTTTGGCAGCATCTCTGAGAACTGTCATGGAATCAAACGGTACTGGAAATTGTTCATGATTCCCAGCTCCGCATATATTTTCCTCCACTGTATCAGCCAATTTGGATGTAGGCGCTAGTATTCCAAACATCAGACGACTAGGATCACAATTGCCATCACATGCCTGTAAGGAATCACAAAAGTTCTTCGCACTGGTTTTCTCAACTAAGATCTCTGAAGAAATGTTAATGCCATCCAAACATTTTCTACAATTCCACAGTTTGAATCGGGGAACTTCAATGGGAGGCAATGCTGTATTGACTTCTTCCTTTGATCTAGTTTCAAGTAAGTGCCGAGGAAATGGCCAGCATATATTTGTTGGATTGTGACAACAAGAAGATTATTGTGAAAATCAATCACAACAAGGAAAAAACAAGATTGTTAAAGCAATAAAACAATCTTTCTCTTATTTTAAAAAAAGAACAGTTTTTTGCCTTCGGAAGAAAGATTTCAATTATCTTTGAAAGAATAAATCTGTTTTTTATTCTATGTTGAGAGATTCATTGTTATCTTCAAGAGGTTTTAAATATTTGTTCTCTTGAAGGAAAAAAGAGGTGAATTGTACAGCAATATTGCTGCAGCTGTGAAGATTGCAGATGTAATTGTTTTTCCTTTGAGCAATAAGATTACCAATACTTGCCCTGTGGATGTTTCCTTGGCAAATTGTCAAGGTTTTACAACGTAAATCTGTGTATTTTCATTTGTTCTGTTATTCTTCTTTATTTTTCTTGTTACTTCTTTGCATCTAATTTGTGCTATGAATTTAATATCTCTGGGTTAAAGCTTCCGCATTTATAACAAGTGGTATCAGAGCAATTTTTTTTGCAGCAACTGTGTTAGAATTTGGAGTTGATTTTGCAGCATCAAATGGCAAAGGTTTCAAATACAAGATTTGAGGTGGAGAAATTTAATGGAAAGAATAATTTTGAGCTTTGGAAACTCAAAATGCGTGATTTGTTAGTGCAGCAAGGTTTGCACAGGGCATTGGTAGGAAAATCAAAGAAACCTGCAGATATGTCTGATGAGAACTGGGAAGATATGGATATGAGAGCTCTTAGCACAATTCGTTTGTGTTTGGCTGATGAGGTTCTTTTTAATATTGTTGGAGAAAGTACGGCTGTAGGCTTATGGAGCAAAATAGAGAGTCTTTATATGACAAAATCCTTGACAAACTAGATCTACTTGAAGAGGCAATTGTATAGTTTGCGAATGAAGGAAGGTATAAAAATTGATGATCATTTAAATGTTTTCAATACTCTTCTTTGTCAATTATCTAGTATGGATGTAAAAATCAAAGATGAAGACAAGGCAGTTACTCTTTTGTGCTCATTGCCCGATTCCTGGAATCACTTAGTCACTTCTATTAGCTTTAGCACAACTGACACCCTTGAATTTGTTTCTGTTGTGGGAGCTTTGTTGTCTGAAAAGGTGTGCAGGAAGTCTAATACAGAAACCTCCACATCAGAAGCAATGGTGGCTAGAGATTGATCCACAGAAAAAGGGGAGCATTTGAGAGGAACATCCAAATCTAAGTCAAAAGGCAGAAAGGGTAAGGGAAAATGTTGGTATTGTAATAAATCTAGGCATCTCAAGAAAGATTGTTGGAAGAGGAAAGAAGAGAACAATGATTCTAAAAAGGAAGCAAATCTGGTTGAGACAAGTTTAGGTATGGTCGATGAGGTATTATCTGTTTGTGGTTTTTCACAATGTGATGAGGATTGGTTATTAGATTCTGGTGCTTCAAATCATATGTGTCCACATAGAAATTGGTTTTCTACTTACCAAGCTATTGATGGTGGTATTGTTCTTGTGGGAAACAATGTTTCATGTAAGACTATTGGGATTGGGAGCATTAAAATTAAAATATTTGATGGTGTTGTAAAAACATTAACAGAGGTGAGACATGTACCAGAACTTAAAAGAAATTTAATTTCTTTAGGAGTTTTAGATTCTGGTGGTTATAAATTTTCTGGTCAAGGTGGAGTGTTGAAAGTATCCAAAGGAATTTTGGTGGTCAAGAAGGCTACAAAAGTTTGAAACCTTTATAGGCTAAATGGGAATACTGAGATAAATGAAGCAACGGTGGTATCTAAGGAAACAGATGATTCTACTCGTTTATGGCATCAACGTTTGGGTCATATGAGTGAGAAAGGGCTGAAGGTACTGGTAAACCGTAAATTACTTCCAAATTTAAAGTCTTTGAATTTGAATTTTTACAAGCATTGTGTCTTTGGAAAGCAGTGTAGACAGAAGTTTAAATAAGGTAGTCATACAAGTGAGGGTGTTCTAGACTATATTCATTCAGATGTTTGGGGACCATCCCCTATAGTTTCTTTTGGAGGAGCTTCATATTTTGTGACATTTATAGATGATTACTCTAGAAAGGTGTGGGTCTATATTCTTAAGAGTAAAGATGATGTGTTTGGTGTATTTAGACAGTTTAGAGCTTTGGTTGAAAAGAATACTGGTAGATCAATCAAATGTTTAAGAACAGATAATGGAGGCGAGTTCACATCATTGGATTTTGAAAATTATTGTAAGGAAGCTGGGATCAAAAGGCTTAAAACCACAGTTTACACTCCTCAGCAAAATGGTGTTGCTGAACACATGAATAGGACTCTTCTAGAAAGAGCAAGGAGCATGCTTAGTAATGCCAAGTTGGAGCAAGAGTTGTGGGAAGAAGCAGTTAATACAACATGCTATCTGATAAATCGATCACCATCAGTTGCAATAAATTGTAATATTCCTGAAGAGGTATCGACAGGTCATTCATGTAATTATTCAAATCTGAAAATTTTTGGTTGTGATGTATATGCTCTTATTTCAAAGGATCAGCGTTCTAAATTAGACCCCAAATCTAAGAAATACATTTTTGTTGGTTATGGTGATGGAATTAAGGGATATAGATTGTGGGATCCTACTACCCAAAAGATCATCATTAGCAAAGATGTAGTGTTTGATGAATCTTCTCTAATAAAATTAGACATTGTAGAAGTTGATTTGGAGCAGGAACAAGTACCTCAATATCAACAAGTTCAGTTGGAAACTCAACCATCTACAAAAGATAGGGAGCAAGAAGAAGCTTCTGAAGATGAAGATGTAGATGTGAATGTAGGAAATATACAGGAAAATGTGGAAATACCACAACCATCTCTAAGGAGATCTACACGAGTCAGAAATCCTCCTAAAAGGTATGATGATTTTGTTTCATCTGTTGCTTTGATTTCTAATGATGGGGAACCAAGTTGTTATCAGGAAGCAATGGATGGCACTGAAAATACTAAATAGAAAATAGCAATGAAAGAAGAAATCAATTCCTTGGAGAAGAATAAAACATGGGACTTGGTAGAACTTCCAAAGGGTAGGAAAGTTGTTGGTTGCAAATGGGTCTACAAACTGAAGAAGGGTGTTGATGATAAAAATGAAAGGTACAAGGCAAGACTGGTAGCAAAAGGATATTCTCAAAAGGAAGGTATTGATTTTCATGAAATTTTTTCACCAGTTGTTAAGCTTATTTCTATTCGGGTTGTTTTAGCATTAGTTGCATTACTTGATCTTGAGTTGGAACAACTAGATGTTAAAACAACATTTTTACATGGAGATTTGGATGAGGAGATATATATGGAACAACCAGAAGGGTTTGTTCAAGATCACAACAAGAAATTTGTTTGCAAACTCAAGAAGTCATTGTATGGCCTGAAGCAATCACCCAGGCAATGGTACAAGAAGTTTGATTCCTTCATGGTGAGCCAAAACTTCACAAGAAGTGAGTATGACCATTGTGTTTACTTTAAAAGTTTGGAAAATGGTTTATTCATTATCTTGGTGTTATATGTTGATGATATGCTTGTAACAAGCAAAAGCATGGTTGAAATTAATAAGTTGAAGGCTTAGTTGGCTAGGACATTTGATATGAAGGATCTAGGAGTAGCAAAACAAATTTTGGGCATTGAAATACATAGAGACAGGGAACATAGTAAGCTTTGGTTATCACAGAAGAAATATGTGGAGAAAATCCTCACAAGATTCGGTATGCAAAATGTGAAACTAGTAAATATCCCTTTAGCTTCCCATTTTAAGCTTTCTTCAAGTTTATGTCCTAGTAATAATGAAGAAAAGGATTATATGTCTCGTGTACCATATGCTAATGTAGTAGGAAGTTTAATGTATGCGATGGTATGTACGAGACCAGATATTTCACATGCAGTTGGTGTTGTCAGTAGATACATGGCAAATCCAGGAAAAGAGCATTGGGCAGCAGTGAAATGGGTGCTTTGGTATCTTAGAGGCACAAGTGATTATTGTATCACCTATAATGGTTGTAGTGATTCAGTATGTGGTTATGTTGATTCAGATTTTGCAAGTGATTTGGACAAAAGGAGATCCACTTCGGGTTATGTCTTTACTCTTGCAGGTGGAGCTATTAGTTGGATGTCAAAGCTTCAAGAAACAGTTGCTTTATCCACAACTGAGGCAGAGTATATGGCTGTCTCACATGCATGTAAAGAGGTAATTTGGTTGAAGGGTCTTTTGGGTGAGCTTGGAAAAGTGCAGAACAAAGTGATTATATTTTGTGATAGTCAAAGTGCTATCCATTTGGCCAAAAATCCTGCTTATCACAAAAGGACCAAGCATATTGAAATTAAGTACCATTTTGTAAGACAGGTTATTGATGGAGGTGGAGTAACCCTTGAAAAGGTTCATACACCTAAAAACTGTGCAGATATGTTTACTAAACCAGTACTAGTAGAGAAGTTGAAATGGAGTGTGGCTTCTCTTGGTTTGCAAAAGGGGTGATGCATGGGCTTGGGCAAGTATTAGGTAAATTGTTGTCAAGGTGGAGATTGTTGGATTGTGACAACAACAAGAAGATTGTGAAAATCAATCACAACAAGGAAAAAACAAGATTGTTAAAACAATAAAACAATCTTTCTCTTATTTTAGAAAAAGAATAGTTTTTTGCTTTCGGAAGAAAGATTTCAATTATCTTTGAAAGAATAAATCTATTTTTTATTCTATGTTGAGAGATTCATTGTTATCTTCAAGAGGTTTTAAATATTTGTTCTCTTGAAGGAAAAAAGAGGTGAATTGTACAGCAATATTGCTGCAGCTGTGAAGATTGCAGATGTAATTGTTTTTCCTTTGAGCAATAAGATTAGCAATACTTGCCCCGTGGATGTTTCCTTGGAAAATTGTCAAGGTTTTACCACGTAAATCTGTGTATTTTCATTTGTTCTGTTATTCTTCTTTATTTTTCTTGTTACTTCTTTGCATCTAATTTGTGCTGTAAATTTAATATCTCTGGGTTAAAGCTTCCACATTTATAACAATATTTCCATTCACTTCACGAGTTCTTGCAGCATAGTCACTGTATGAGGAAAAGGGTCCAAAAAGCATTAACTAAAACATTGTTAAACGACAGTCAAATAAGGGAAGCATTCCAACAAGAAATTACTAATAGCTTATAGGCTAAACAAGTACTAACATTAATCCAATAAATTAGAGACAACACCTAATGGCCTATACCTAGGATGAACTATTATTTGCTGTTGGAAATTAATCTCAACTACTCCTGTTTGTCCTGTCCTCTCCATGTCAGTCTCCGGATCAGTATTGAATCTAAATCAATTTCAGTATTAAAGACAAACAGGGTAAGCAGATCTTGGCAAGGATTTAAGTTTGATATTAATTCTTCTAGTCTGTTCACTGTCACATTAATTGGTTTTACACGTTTCCTGGGTGTTTCAAAATATATTATTTTTATGTTTATTGACTCTCCTCTGAAGATGCGTAATCTTCTATATAATGGTTGATGTCTATTTCGTTATGTACTCCCAAATGGAGTCAAGCTCTGCAGAGCTTTAAGGTTATGCAATGGTGTCTGTGAAGGGGCAGAAGCTCCAGCAAGAGTCCAATAATGTAATGCAGTGTGTTCCTAGGGGCAGCAGATAGAAGTCGGTGTCTATCATTGAGCACTAGCTCTGACTAAATGTAATGTTGTCAGCTCCAGGAATCTCGAGATGTATGAGCAGCAGCTCAGAAAATCATTGTAATGTTTTTATTATGATAGATATAAGATATTATGTCTGTGTTTTTGTTTATCTCCTACCATTGCATTCCTTCATTTGGTGATACATTTCATATATCTTTGCAGTTACTCATATAACAGGAACATAAACTATACCCCTCAGAAAGAAAAATGTTGATAACCTGTGTTATCACTTTTCTTGAGTCGCCATATATAAATAAATTATTGAATGCAACTCTAAACAATTTTGATATTCTGCATTTTCACTTTTTCAAATGAAGTTCAAATTCCAGAAGAAATCTACAGGACTGTAGATATACAAATAGCTACAGACATGGATTGTATATGCATGCATGTATACAAACGAGAGTGAAAGAAATAAAATACATATTTGTTGGACAGGATTCAATTCAAAAATACATGTTCAAAACCTCAGAATATGCAAACCATTCTAAAAAGCATTCATCTAATAGAAATTTGAAATTTCCTTTTCCAACAAACTAACTATAGTGTTGAGAAACCGTACAAGAATCCATGATAATAATTTCAGCATCTCCAAAAGATAAGGATAGTTTCTTACCGAATACTGAAGTGTTGGCATTTTGTGGGTTCTGTTTCCATTGTATGGGTATGGGTGTGGCCTACAGCACAGCACCCAGTAACGCAGTGTTTAAATGCTAATATTGTACAGGCCAGTAATTGAGTAATACTCAAAGCACAAACTAATTATAATGGAAAGGAATAGTGAATATTATAAGTGCTCCGATGTTGCATTGTATTGTGGCACAGATTAAATTACTGGGAATTTACAAGCAAAAATCATTATATATCTAATTCTGAAAAAGAAAAAGGTTATTTTACCTAAGAATTAAATTCTGATGAACATAAATTATATCACTTTAGGTAAGAACAAAGTGAAAGTTGAAGATGCAACATTCTAAGGTTTTCAAAGCCATTAAGGATTTATTTTTATCCTTACTTTACCTTGATAAGGATGTTCAATCTTGTGAGTGTGCAACAATAAGCTTCATGATGATGGTAGCAAAATATTGAAGATTGTACTTGTCTCCTTGAATGCAATAGCTATAGTGATAGCAATAGCAACTAGTCATAGCCTTTGAAATGACAAAGATAGGTCTCTTTTATAGAAAACCAAATTTCAATGAAGGGTTAGGATTAAAACCCAATATGACATGGAAATCAATGGCCAAGATTGCTTGAGAAGCAATGAAATAGGGCAACGGCTATCCAGCCCCCCAAATGCACGGGGGCATGGATGCATGCCACATCATGCCCATCCACATAACCGACAATCTCGTATAGCAACAACAGGCTAAACATAAAAGTTCATGTACAAATATTTGAATGTGTCAAATGCAATTTAAGTGAATAGTAAAATAATTTATTTAAATAAGTTTAAATATTTTAAAACTTACTTTTAAGAATCATTTAAATATAAAATAAGTTAAACAATTTTAAATAAATTTATTTAAATAAGAATGTGACATTTTAGTAAGTACTAAAATATAAAGTTAAACATTATTAAGAATTTAAATAAATTGTTTAAACCACTATTCTTATTTAAATAATTTGATATAACAATAGGTTTTTAAATAAACAAATAAATCACTATTAAATCAATAAAGATAATTAATTAAATAATGGTCTAAATTTATAAATTATAAGCAATTATTTAATTAATTATCTTATATTAAATCTAATAATAAACAAATTAGTAAATTATTTGGATATAATAGATTAAACTTTCAAATATAAATAAGACTTAACAATATTTAAAAATGATTTAACTATTGTTTAATTTATTGTATTAAACATGTGGTTAAGTGAATAAACTTATTATTTAATAAATTCTTAATATAAATCACTATTATTTAAAATCACATGTTTCAAATAGTAAATTTAATATTTTGATGAGGGAGCAAACTTGAGACAGAGAACAACACTCACAAAATAGAGAATAATATTTTATTCAAAAATATGGAACTCTTACATGAGAGATCTCAAATCCTCAAATTATAGACTTACAGAAAATTACCCAAGATCCCCCTTTCACAACATGCAACCTCTTTTCCCCAAAAGTTATCCAAAAAAAATAGAAACTAACCCATAAATAGCCCTTTTTCGATTTAGAGCCAAAAACAACATTTGAGATAAGTGTTTTGGCAGTTAGGCGCCAAAATTTACAATTTGAAATTCAAAAATTGAGCCCTAATTCAAAAATTGGCAATTTACCATTTGCACTGTTGGAAAGGTTTCAAAGTGAAGAACGCGCTATGAACCCACTTTTTTGGTTCTAACGATTTCTGGGCCAGTACAAAAGGAACATAAATGGAAAGCATCTTTTTGGGTGAAGCATATTTGAATTTAATAAATTCTTAATATAAATTCTTAATAATTTAATGTAATATTTAAGTTATCTAAATTCTTATTACATTCTTCACTTTAAGTTTAATATTTTAAAAAGATACAAATAATTAGAAAGATACAAACAATTCAATAAATTATTTAAATAAGTTTAAATAAATTCTTAATGGTGGTTTAAATAAATTATTTAAATCACCATTAAGAATTTATTGAGCATGCAAATAAATTATATAACCCAATATTAATAATTTATTTTAACTTATTTAAATAAGTTAAACGATTATGAAGAATCCATTTAAACTTATTTAAATAAATTATTTAAACTGCTATTATTTAAGCCTTTATTAAGAATTATTATGTTATTTATATTTTTATTAAGAACTTGTGTCTTTCTTTGAATTATTTGTATGCTCAATAAATTCTTAATAGTGGTTTAAATAATTTATTTAAATAAGTAGGGCGGGGGCCCTAGCTCGGTTGGCTAAGTAATTCCGTTGCGGCTCTGCTGGTCACGAGTTCTAGTCTCCCCCCGTCCCGTGGTACCGGAGGGCGTGTCGCGCCAGCGCCGCCGGTCACGTTAAAAAGTTTACCAGCGCACTCGATTCCTGCAGTCTAAAAAAAAATTAAAAAAAAAATTATTTAAATAAGTTTAAATAAATTGTTTAAATAATCCATTCTTATAAATTTAAGCTTAAACTTATTTAAATAAATCATTTAAACTCATAGTAAACTTTATATCCATAAATTTAAATTATATCACTATTAAAATTAAATTAAATAATTTAAATAAGTTCAAGTTAGATAAAGACTATTATATAAAGAATTATTTTACTATTCATTTAACTTGCATTTAAGGGTATTACTGTATTCAAATATTTGTACACAGAGAGCATTTTCTATGCATTTTTGGGGTTGGATAGTCGTTGCCATGAAATAGGGTTAGGGATAAATTAGGAAAAAGATAGGATTTGGTTAAGGATGAATGGTTGAGATTGAATTATAAATTAATTCAATCAAAGGTGGAAATCAAATCAGAGAGAAGATAAGATTTGCACAAAAAAAAAGATTGCTTGGAGTAAATTAAATAATTATAAAATTATTTAATTTGGGGGGTAAGTGAATAATTAAATAATTAAAAACAATTATTTAATTATAAAGGAAGAGGCAAAGATTGAATTTTCAATTAAATAATAATTTAATTCAAAAGTGGAGGAAAAGGACAAATTAGTAGATAATTAAATAAATAAAATTTATTTAGTTATAGAAGAAGAAGACAATTGATGAATTAAAAAATTATGTAATTAAATATTTTTTAGATCAGTGTGCTTTATAAGTTTAAGATCCAAGGATATTGGTAGTAGATCTATTGATTATTTTGGATCATTGTTAGTTATGATTGTATAATATTGTGGTAGGATAGTTAAGGTCCAATTCTCTCATATTTCACCTATCCCCATTCACACACATTCTCAAACATTTATTTAATTCATATCCATTTATACATAATTTCTTACAAATCCTACATCTAGCATACCTCCTATATCAAAATAGTTATATTCGTTATATAAAATCCTCTATTTTACTATCATGGTCCATTGCTATGGGTGTGGGATCAATCCCTGTCTATAGATATAACCCCCAAATTTCCAAATTTTAATTCAAAATTAACTAACTCCTATCCATTTCACTAGCCACTGTGAATTGACTAACAAAATTTTGCATAATTTAAATCATTATGTCCTTATATTTAAAGACATTCAATTACATTTATTTCACATCCTAAGATATCATCTTAGATCACCTCTCATCCTAGATTATTTGAGCATTTAAAAAGAAAATATTTGAAGAAAATTTCAATTGATTACTAAAAATAACAGCATTTATTTAATTGGCATCATCTAGGACATCTACATGATTATTTGGTGTTTTCTAATATTTTGCACTATTATAAAGCTTGTCTTTCTTAGGGTACTTACGAAAAAATGTTCCCTATTGATCTAGCAACCCTCTAAAGGTATTCTAAAATATCACCTTTCTTGATAAAAAAGAAGTTTAATGAATTTATTCAACAAAGAAAAAAAGTGTACACTCAACCAAATCAATTATGCAAGATATATGTTGATATTGGCATGGTGTGTTGGTTTAAAGGTGGCATTGTTGTTCTTGCCACCAAGGTTCAAACCCCATTGGAGTGGTATTGTTGAGTGGTTGTATTCTAGTTCATTGCTCTGGTTCAAAAGCGTTTACCCCTTGAATAAAAATAATAATTATGCAAGCCATATGATACATCAACTCTTATGGGATCAACTTAAGTCTATGGATTGAATTTGCCATAGAATACATAAATTGTTCTGAATCTAAGTTAAATTTTTAATAGAGAGAACCATTTTCCAATCCCAAAAAATATAAAATTCAATACTAAGAATTGTTTTTCAATTATATAGTTAAGTAAACCTATTTTTCACATTTAATTCCTATCTTTAACATTTAATTCTAAATTAATCCCTCATGTTGTTATCATTTAATAATTTAAATTAATTTATAATGATGTGTATAAATATTATTTGATTAGCCTAGATAAAGCTTAGGGAAAGGGTTTTTTTCCTTTTGTATTAGATATAAAACAATAATTACACAATTCCAATTACATCAAATAAGCACTAATGCCACCAAAAATACATCAATAATCATATGACAGCATAGTTTATCTTCATGATAAGTCAATGATATAATAATCTATATGATAAAATACAAAATATATAATAATTATATCTTGTTGTTCTTGGTTTGGTCATAAAAACCTATATTTCCCACCATTTTGAATACAAACATGTTTTCAACAAGGAGAGTTGTTGAAAAAACTTATTTCTCCTATAGATATTCAAAAATCCTTTTGAGTCATAAATTTTCTCTTTTTCCTCTAAAATTATCACATATTTTACTTCTACAAATGAGAAAATTAGTAGTAACTAAGCTTTTACTTCCAAGAGATTACTATTGATCCTAGTTGCATTAGAAATCCTATAGAAAATTACCATTCTTCCATGTCACCTATATATCTAAGATTTAATATTTGACCAATTAGAAGTTTTATCCCTTGGAGTATTTTAGTCCATAGTTATGAGTTCCTTTGAGATATCAAAGAACTCATATTATTGTCACTCATTGATTTTCTCTAGGTTGTTGCATGAATCTAGAAATAAATATGATAGAAAAATATGGGTTTGGTCTTGTTAGCCTCATTTTGACACCACATAATTTGAAATTTATGTGTCAAATCCCATGTTGGGTCATTCTTAGTCACATTTTCCCCAACTGTTTCAAATTTTGAGTTTGTCTATCAAATTGAAATTGTCATTTAGTGACCACTATTGCAATTCATTTGCAATATGTGCTTATCGTGCATTTATTCAAAGTTGTTATGAGTCTCAATATTAAATTGGTTTAAACAAGTTAAATGCGTCAATTCTGAATTTATGATCATTAACTTGGAGGATAGTTGTTTGTTCTAGTTAAAGCTTAAGAGAAATTGTGTAGATCAGTGGGATTTACAAGAAATAATTAAATTTGAAAATCTATACGATCTGGTACAAATTCCTTTAATGAGAATTTTTTTGGTTGTATTTCAACCAATGTGTCTAGTTTTTGAGCCATGACACTTCACATATTGTGAGATATTAAAAATTCTTTTTTGCTAGCCAAGTTATGAAAATAATTAAATTGAATTTTTTAATAAAGATGAAACAATTTGGCTTAATGGGTTTTATCACAATGGAATAATTAGCAATGTATGAAGTTTGTGGTGAAAAATATCAAGTGAGTTGAAAGTTATGGCTATTCCTTCTAATGGAAAACTTGAAAATTCAATGAACAAGTTTTTAGATCTCTTCAACAATTAAAATTCCTCATATTAAATGAAATGTGGGGAAAGGGATCACCAAGCTTTTACAATGGGTGTATAAAACTTAGGAATCTCAATAAGTTTATTTCCTTAGGAATTTCATTAGGAAAGAGATCACAAGGTGTAAAGATTGACTTTCAACCTTAATGACAGGCCAATCAAACTTGGATCTCAATCCTTAGGACAATAAGAATATCTAGAAACAAATGAAAATGATTTGAAGCACTCAAACTAAATGAACAACAAGACCTAATACATAAAATGAAAATTTTTGAATGTATAGAAATGAAAAAGATATTTTGTAGGTAGATCTAAGAAGGGTCTAATGGCATGCACTTGTCACCAAAAGTTGTTTTCGAGACCTGCTAAGGGATTGGTTTTCCCATGGGTGAATGTGTCCTTGTTAAGGCTTCCAAAATAACTTTTGATAGTCCTTTGGTGTTGGATCTTGTCTTATGTTTGGCATAGGTCCTATAACATGCCTAATGGTTTACCTATTATTTTCACTGAAGTTTTAACTCACATGGGAATTCACCATTACATAGAACTATTTTAATCTAAATAACAAATGCATATTTGAAATAATCCCATTCCAATTCACATTAAATTTCAATATTAAAGATACATATTCAAAATAATTCCATTTAAAATTTCAATTGCATTTCAATAAAGTAACATTACATAATCCCAAGTAATGATTACAATTTTATATACATATTTTCATAAAGATATAAGATCATGATTACATAAATAGCTTACTCTTGCATAATGGAATAAAGTACAAATGGTCTTGTATACACTCAAATTTGGTCTAGAGGATTAATTAAATAAAAGTTATTTAATTAATAATCTTTAATTCTTCTTATAAATAAATTGAAAATTTTATTTATCTAGTTCATTTTGTCTAATTCTTCCTATCTTAAATCATTTTCTTCATATCTTAATTAAATGAACAAATTTAATTAGTTTGTTTTATTTAATTAACCTCTTTTCTTTAAATTTGAATTTAAGCACATTTCTACTAACTTCTTCCCACCTTCCACCTCATCATGTGCCTCAAGAAATTAAATATCTCTAATATTTAATTTGGCATTTATCATCAACAAATTCTAACTACTTTGGGACACTTGGCTTTCATCTCCATTTTATTTCTCTTGATACTTGGCAGTTTGTTCTTATGAAGGGAACACACTTCCCCTTTTCTCACTAACCTCTTCATCTTCAACCATCCATTCTTCAAATCGAATCTAGACTGTTGATTTCTACCACCTAGGCTCATGCCTTGGAAAATCTATAAATAGGCCCTCATTTACAACAAAAAAAGGAGAGAGAGTTGAGCATTTGTAGCAATTACACTCTGCAACATTTTCATCAACATTGCCATTTTAGTGAGCATTCTAGCATTAGAATTTTAGCATCAAGTAGTTTAATCATAGAATTTTCATTAGCAACATCTTAATTATAGTAGTTTCATCATATCATTTTCATACAATAGCATCATTATCTTTGCATATCATCTATAGCTAGTTTATCAATCATGTGATGTAGGAAACATCTCTTGCATTTCTAGCATCTCTCATTCTTAGGTTGTCATTTAAAAATTCATGTGCATAAACAATTTGAGAGAAAAATGACTTAAGGAATCATTGGAGATAGAGGACAATGAGACGACATTGGGGAATTATTTGTTTCCATTTGATTGTTATTTGAATTCCTTGATATAATGTTTCATTGGTGTACATTGTATAAGTTTTATTTTCTTATTCGCATTATTCACACAAACAAAAATTGGTGCCCATCATAGGGCCTAGCCCCATTTTTAACATTTTCTTGCAAGCTTTTCGTCAATAGACTGTTTGTTTGTGAATTTCAATGTAGCACATCTGTAGCCTATTTCAGCACGTAGGTGGTGACTTTCAGTGCATCCAAGCTCTGTTATAGTGCATACAGAGCCCAGTCCAATGCATCTACCTCATCTTTCAGTGCATATGCAGGATTTTATTTCCCTTTTTTGTTTTCTAGAATAGAGCATTGAGTGTGTTTAATAGCACATATACTAAATATTTTAGCGCATATGCTCTTTGTTTTAGTGCATACACCTTTATTTGTAGAAATTTAAAATTCTAGGGGACTTATCTGTATCTTTCTATTTTGAAAATACTTTATACGCTATCAAAGACATATCTAAAACTACTAACAATGTTTGTAGGGGATGGATTCATTTTCCTTTGATTAAATTTGGCATCTAGTTTAATTACAAGGTTAAAGAACACCATGCATGTTGTGTTTGCAAAGTCATAGGCCTATGCTCTCCCCTTTACTGGGTGACCAAAATTCCAAACTCACTCTTTCTTTTTATTGCAATAGCACCTTTAGTAGGCCTGTCTTAGTGGGAAAAAGTACTCACCCTAAGGGAACGACCTAAATGGGAACAGCTAAAGCCAAGCATTCCAACCCACTATAATCAAATGTGAATTGTGATGAAAATCACATTCAACAGTAGTGTGCATTGATAGCCCTCCCCTAGTATCATTGAGATACGAAAAAATTCCTTTGTTCTAAAGGTTGGGAGGCCTCTTGAGGGAGTTTATCATTTCTTGCACCAAACATAAACCCTTACTAAGAACTTTAAGTGTAGTAGCCAAGCTGAGTCAGTTTTTGAAAATTATAATATTCATAGTGCAAGGGAGGGAAGAATTTTCCCCCAAGATACTCACCATATAACTACTAGGGATTTATGGCCAAAAGTGGAGGATTCAACTTTGGTTAAGACCCAAAAAAGGAAAAAACACAAGTGCCCTCTAGGGGGTGACAGGGTTGTGTGAGTTGATTTAGTTCTAAGATGTGGACTATAATGTTATTAATGACCCTTGAAGAGTCTGACTGATCTATTTTCTATTGTTCAATACCAGTAAAAATCAAAGGAATTGGACCAGATCCTAAAACATACACTTGATGTTTAGATCATAGGATGAAACAACTATTTTACTACTTGCTACTGTGTTTGAAATCATTGTTTAGAAGATCATCCAATCAAAAACACTCAATTCACTGATTCAAAAACAAGAAAACCAGGAAAACTTTCAAAAATGGTGACATTTCTAGTTTAGCGCATAAACTTCCTATTTCAACACATTGGGTTCATAGTCTAGCGCATATAAGGTCTTTTATAGCGCATTCACCACATCTTTCAGTGCATAATCTCTATGTTCTAGAGCATTTACCTCATCTTTTAGCGCATAAGCTTTGTGATAGCACATTTAACTAACAGTCTAGCGCATACAGTGTTTGTTCTAGGGCATTTATCCCATATTTCAGTGCATATACAACCTATTTTAGTGAATGCATCTAATACTCAAATAGAGAGCTAAATTGAACTTTTTTCTAGCAACTAGATTAATATTTAGGGACCCTTTTCAAAGCAAAGATCATTCCTCATTAAAACATTGGTTTAAACTTGAAGAAATTGGCTTTTTCAAGTGCAATCCCTTTGAATGAACTTGGATCAAACAACTTAAAGTTCCCAATCACCAATTTCATCTCGGATTGTTAGCTAAGTTTCACTATCAGGATCTATCATCCTTTATCACAAAACAAATGTTGTACATTAGATTTATCCTAGTCTCATCAATAGGATCTATCATTGCTGATAATCAAGGTGAAGAAAGCTTGAAATATGAACTTAAATGAGTGAATGCAAATCTGAAATATGTAGATTAACCTTAGCCTTAGTGTGAAGAAAGAATAAGAGAGAGAGATAGAAAAATCATAACACATGCAACAACAGATTTATGTGGAGAAACCTTGAAGGGGAAAAACTCCACCATCGAAAGAAAGGAAAGTATATTACTAATAATCTCAAATATTACATGCAACAATAGACTTCTCTTATCATTCCCTGTAAATCCAGCAGCACCCTGTTACCCTGCAAAACTGAATTGAATAACTCTAGCTCAAGGCCCCAATTTATAGAGATTTGTGAGGATGAAAACCACCATGATTTCACCAAACAATAGGAATCAATACCACCTAGAAAAACCCACACCTCCCTCCTTGAAATGGTCAAAAAATACCAAAAATAGCCTCTTATAGATGCTCTTATAGCTTTCATAAGGTATCTTTCATGCATGGGCGCCTGGGGTCCAAAAATAGCATATTATGTCATAGGAATTTGTCATACTGTCATAACATCTTATGAAAACTGGCATGCATGTCATAGATGCTCTTACAACACCCTATTTTGACCCAACAACCTTATTTTAGAAGATTCCAAGGTGGGACACTAGCTATCTTGTCCTTTTCCAAAGGGACAAATGGTAACAGTAACACTGCATCTACATTGTCTCTTTCACCACTGTTGGTCAAACAATTTCACCTCTTATGGGTAAATGTACAAAAAACTTTAGGAGAATAATAAATTAAATGATTTACAAGGTTGATGACACCTAAATCCTAAAAATCATCTTATTTGACTTAGGTATTTCATTGGTACTCCCAAAACAAAGATCAAAGTATAGTAAAAACTCTATCGTGCTTGCATGACCATTTTAACAAGAGCTCAAAAACAAAAACTCAGAGAAAAAGAAATAGAAACCCAAACCATCATTGTAGAAGGAGAAGACAATCCTTTTCACATATTTCATCAACCTGAAACAAATGAGATAACTGATGAGGACATTCAACAAGCTCAACAAGCTCAACAAGACCCTAAATTTCACAAGTTCATGGAAAAAATTCTAGAAAGGGATGGAGAGAAATACTTTTTGATTCTAGCAAATCAAGGTGTAAAACTACCCAATGATTTTGATGTCAACCAATTGAAGGAATCTCCCAAGAAAATAAAAGTTGACTCATGAATCACATATCCATTGAATGCTTTAACTCATCAAAAGAAAAATCTTCAACAACAAATCCTAGACATGCAAAGAGGAACAACAAAGAGATATGTGTTGCAAGACATCTTTCCTTATCCATTTGACAGAAGTATGAACATGATACCTTTTCCAAAAAATTGTGAACTTCCAAAATATGATAAATACAATGTAAAAATTGATCCTCAAGATCATGTAAGATAATTTTGCACCATGAGTATGGAATTTGCACATGAAGAAACCTATCTAATGATATTATTTCCAAGAAGTTTGGGTGGTCAATGCATGGAATGGTTTTCAAAACTTCCACCAAGTATTAGATCATTTGAGGAGCTGGTAAATAAATTTATCTCCCAATATTCACATTCAACATGAAATAACCATGAAAGATCTCTGTAACACAAAATAGAAAAATGGTGATCCATTTATTACATTCTTACAAAGATGGAGATGATTATTTGCTAGATATGCCCATCCTATACCTGAGAAAGAAAAGATGGATATCTTCATTGATAATCTTAACAGTGAGATGAGTTATAGACTCTAATTGCAATGTCCACCTAGCTTTGAAAGATGATTGAAAACAAACTTAAGATTGAGGAAGCCTTGGTTAAAAGAGGAGTATTGAAAATCTATTTAATGAAGGAGCAGACTCTGCTAACTCTTCTAACCATCATATCAGTAATGAAAAATCCAAAATTTAGACAAGAAATAAGAATGTTGGTAATGATGGTGTAGCTGACACACATAACATAAAACCAATCTTTAATTTATCAAGCACTACACCCAAAAATAATTAAAAAATAGTGAATCTAAACTAGCTCTGTCACCACATCGAAGGAAATTTACACCTTTGGGGAAATCACTTGAATCATCGCTAAAAGAGCTTCTTGCACATAAACTCATAACATTACCAAATGCAAGAGATTTTGAACCAAGAGTTAAACCATCATGGTGGAATGATGCATATTACTGTGATTTTCATAGAAACAAAGGTCATAAAACAAATGATTAAATACAATTAAAAAATTTGGTGCAAGACTTGATAGATAGACATGAAATATCGATAGGACATAAAACAAATGATGATCATGGAGAATTTAAAAACCCTCTACCCAACTATGAAAAAGGAGAGTCCTCTTCGACAAGCAAGGGAAGAATGTGAGTTATGTCTATGATACTACCATCCTTCATATTTTTGCAATTGATAATCAAATCAATGTCATCAAAATCAACGATAAACAAGACAACCTACCAATAAATGTGACCACAAGAGGGCAGTCCAAGTTTGTATTGAAAGGAAGTATGTTTAAAACACCTGTTGCTCCTTCAAATCAATATAATATAGTGGATCAATTGCAAAAGATTCCAACACAAATATCCATATTGGAACTTCTTAAAATTTCACCAACCCATAAAGATATCCTAGAAAAAGCTTTAGTGGACACCACAATACCAACTAATTTGGAAGTTTTTCAATTCCAAGCCATGGTGGGACATTTGATTGCACCCCATTGTTTATCATTCTCAGAAAATGATGATGCATCCCTCACTCATCCACACAACACTCCACTCCATATTGACATTTTAATCCATAAACATTAGGTCAAACACATTTTAATAGATGGAGGAGCTAGTTTATATGTATGCACCTTAAAGCTTATCCATGTATTGGGATTTTCTAAAAATGCAATAGATTTCAGAAGAATGATCACCATAAAAGCTTATGGTGAAGAAATATCCTCTCAAGGACTAATAGTATTTCCAATTCAAGTAGGACTAGTTCAAAAGGATATAGTCTTCCAAGTTTTAGACAAGAACTTGACCTACAACATACTCTTGGGTCGACCTTGGATCCATGAAATGCAAGTAGTGCCATCAACATACCATCAATTCTTGAAATTCACTTACAATGGACAAGAGATCACAATTTCACAGATTCTAATAATCCCCAATACTACAACACTCTCAAGACAGTCCAAGATGTTTTTGTACCACACAACAAAGAATCTCTCACTTCTATTTCCTCAAGTAATGAAATTCAACTCAATTCTTTGTCAAAACAGTTTGAGAAAAAGGTTCAGTTGAAAGATAAAGGCATCGGTGATTCTATTTCCTCAAATAATGAAAGCCAACTCAATTCTTTGTCAAAACATCTTGAGAAAAAAGATTCAATTGAAAGGTAAAGGCATGGGTGAGTATTCTTTTGAGAATTCCTTATGTCTCTCATAGCTACTACCTTCTCCAAATCATATCGACAACCATCAACATCTAGACAACATTCTTCACAACCCATTATGATCTTTGATGGTAAATTTGTAAAAGTGGGTACTCTAGTTGATGAATCTAAGGACAAAAACATTCTAAATTGGATGTACAAAGATGAAGAAAAATACCAAGCAACAACTTCCAATATACCAATGGAGCAATATGGTAAAGGGTTCACAATCTTAGAAAAGATGGGGGTATGTCCAAGATCATGATGGGCCAAAAAGTGGGAATATGATGGGTATGTGGCTGGCGACTTTTTTTTACACAAAATTGATGAAACAAAAAGGGTTTTTAAAAGATATTCTCAGCTTTCCACCAATATAAATTATACTTTACTTTTAATTTAATAAAAAAATATTATTCATTTTCTATTTGAATTACGACTAAAGTCCTGATTGATAGGTTGATTGAAAAACATCTATAGCTTTGAAATGGTATCACATTTTTTGAATCCAAAAAATGTGTCACATTCTATGCTTCACATACTATAGGATTAAAAAATAAATAAATGAATTTCAAGAAGTTTTGACCAAGTTAAGGTGATCTGACATACGAGTTTTTATATTTATTAAAATTTGTAATAAAAGATTCATAGTTAATTATTTCCTTGGAAAAAAATTATAAAAAAAAATGCATCACATCGAGACATGAGTCCTCTACTTATATCTAAAATATTATAAGAAAATATTATTATTTTATTGTGGTTAGGGTGGTCAAATAGACACCTACTTCTTATTTTTTCCCTGAAATTTAAGTACTATTGCATTGAAATTTTAAATTTTCACCAAATAGATTTTTTTTTAAATAAACCTAGTAGTTTAGAAACTACATTCAATTTTCTACATATTCTATTCTTACATTATTTTGAAATAATATAAAAAACTTATTCATTTTTTTATGTCAAGTTGCCTAACTCTGAATTTTCTAAATTTTTTGCCACTTAAGGGTCTGTTTTTTCCATGATGATCCTGCACATACCCATGGGATATGAAGGAAAATGTCATATTGGAAAAAAAAGGTATTGTGGAACTAATTCAGCCTATCACAATTAATGCTAAGACAGGATTAGGATACAAAGAAGGGACAAAAGAAGAGGCCACTCAACATATTGTTGAGTGAACCCTCTAATTGCAAACTAGTTCTGAAACAAACTCAAATGAATATGAATGGGATTCACTATTTGAAGAATCTTATGAAGACAAAGAAATTGATGTGATAAAGAGGTATGTACCCATATGTATGGAGGGAAAAAGTTCAAGGTCTAGACCACTTGAATTTGGCTCACTACATATCAATGAATCTAGTGAGGATGATCAGAGATCGAGCAAGATAGATCATTTGGAGGAGAGTAACATTATAGAATTTGACATTTCTAGCAAACACCTCGAAAGTGTTTCCATCATGACCCTCATCACCTTTTATCTTGACCAATCCAATGATTCCTTACCTTTGATACATCCTGAACTCATTGATTGGGAACAAATTGAGCCTCTTGATATCCCTATCTTTTTCAAATGATGATGCCATTGTCAATTTCCTTTGTTTTGAAAATCTAGAAACAAGTTCCACCAATGAATTTCATAACAAATTTTCAAACTAGGGGAGTCCCAAATCTCTTAGCTACAAAATAAAGAAAACAAAAAATTGATCTAATGGTGAAAACCATGCAATGGCAGTATTAGATCATAAAAAAGTAAAAAGAAAGAGTGTATCCAATGGTGAAAACCTCTCTAAGGCACTAAAGGATGAGAGATTTGACACTCTTTCTGAGCATTATCATGAAATATCTCCGATATTGGTTGAGCCTACGCAATCCATAAACATCAATATTGCAGAAACAACAAAGACCATACACCTAGCGGCATCAATGACAGAGCAAGAAAAGCCAAATTTCACCAAATTCTTAGAAGAAAGATAAATCATTTTTTCTTGGTCCTATGCTAACATGCCAAGAATAGATCTAGATCATAATAATGCATCATTTATCCATAGCACCTAGAGTGAAGCCAGTAAAGCAGAAATTGAGAGAAGTGCATACACACATAGCCCTACTAGTGAAAGTAGAATTAAAAAAATATTAGATGCAAGGCTCATTCGACCAATTGACTATGCATAATGGATTTCAAACATTGTACCAGTCTCTAAACCAAACAACAACATAATATGCACATATTTTAGGGATCTTAACAAGGCTTGTCCATAGGATGACTTTCCTTTGCCCAATATAGACATCATTGTGGATTTAACAACAAGACATGCTATGCTATCACTCATGGATGATTTTTCAAGCTACAATCATATCAAGATTGCACCAGAATGTCAATACAAAACAACTTTCACATGCCCATGGGGTACATTTTGTTGGAATGTCATGTGCCTTTTGGATTAAAGAATGTAGGAGCCACCTATTAGTGTGCAATGACAACAATAATTCATGACATGATGCACACATTCATGGAGGACTATGTGGATGACTTGCTAGAAAAATCATTTACGAGGGAAGGAAATTTGGAAATCTTGGATAAAATCTCTAACTGATTGGAAAAGTTCAATGTGCATTTAAATCCAAAGAAGTTTGTATTCAGAGTAACATCATCCAAACTCTTCCTAGATACATAGTCTCAGATAAAGGCATCGAAGTAGATCCAGCAAAAGTTCAAGCAATCATGGAAATACCACCTCCTAAGAGTGCAACGCCTGTCATGCAAACCCCAGAGAACAAACATTGCAACCAATTTTTTTTTAAAAAATGACACAAAGCAAACATGCAACTAAACATTAAATATATTTACATTGCACATTAACATCTTAATGTTTAATCCTCTAGGGAACGTGAGGTGACATCGCAAGACAACTATAACAAAAGTAAAAGATAATACTAAACAACTTATCCAATAACATTATAATAACCATTTATAAAAGTACATCCATGAACCAAGAGAGAAAGTATCACTACATCACATATTACAGTCATAAGAATCTCTTACAATAATGTTTACAAAGGATCCTAAATATTACATCATCGTTTAAACATTACACTACATGATCTCAATAAATGGATTGCAATAAATTTCCCATATATGTGGGATGATACAAAGTACAATAATATTAGAATTACAAGGTGAACAACTAGTATGCTCCAATTGAAGAATACTAAGAAGAATGGTCATTGATGGGGAACCCAACGGGTGTGGAGCACATTCCACCCAACCATGCAAGTTATGAATAACCCACCCCTTGTGCTTAGAGGTGACAAGGAAGTAATCATGACCATGAAGGCCAAAACTGACTCCAATAGAACAACATAGTACAATAACCCAAATACAACATCAAGAATTATAATGACATAAACAACAACATCCAAGAGACATCATAATAATATAAAGCCATGAAACTCATCACAATAACTAAGGAAACAACTGTTAAACAAGTAACCAAAGAACAATCATGAAATATTTCCAAAAGAACTAATACTGTAACATTCAGAATACAATTCCAGAGGCAACAGAAACAAGGCACAAGGGTGTCTAGTGGAGAGTGTCATCACATAGCTTTCATGGGTTATCCTGGCCCTTCCTCCAATCCTAAGGTGTCGGCCCCCATCTATGGATATCCTAGCCCTTCCTCCTACTTGAGGCGTCGGCACCATAGGGTAGCTCATGCTGAGCCATCAACCTCTCATGAAGATGAGGTTACGCCTTTGCCGACCACAGCCTTCTCAGTCTATCATTAGTCTGTGATAGCCCTAATGCATAGACGAGGTATCCAATATTTATTATCTTATGTGTTTTACTACCCATACCCCTAAGCTCTATTATTAGGTTTTCACTTGTTACACTACTCTTACGTGGGTTATCTTGAGCTCTTCCTCCTTTCGAGGTGTCGGCCCCCATAAAGAGCCACTCTCCTTGAGACCCCAAACATAAACCAAAACATGGCAATGGTTGTACCATAAAAAGTAAAGCATATATCTCAAAACAAAGACATGTGAGGCATTACCCTTCTCGCTAAATACATAAACAAGGTCTCAACATAACTCGTACAACCCATCCAAACAATAATACTAATAAATTTCAACTCCAAGAGTGCAACAAAACGAGGGTAACATTCAATGAATAAAACACACCTCTGGAACTAAGGTTCACAATAACTAAAATTGGGTTCACAATTACAACCGGGATCCCACATCGATACACTAACACAATCAAATAGCAATAAAGAAAAATAATCAAATTAATTTACTAAATTGCACAATTTAAATATAATTCATTCATAATTGACCAATGAGATTAATTTCTCAAATCACTAACCCTCACAATCAAGACGTCAAATTTTAAACATGAAACAATATATCACTATACTTATTTATTTTCTCTTTATAAATATATATATATATAAATTTATCATGCAACTAATTTTAATTATATAAAAATATATATATATATTTTAATATAGGTGTAAAACAATGTATATATATATATATAAACACATATATAAAAAAAACAAAACAAAACAAATGCAAAAGCACCATGACCCCCCATACGGATACTGTCGTAGTCCATAGGACTACGCATGGCAGTCCATGTGATTGTTGTGTGCAGCAGTCCTACGGACTACTATACGAGTCCTATGACTAGCGCAGGGGAAGAGGGGAGGGGTACAGCTGTGTCGTCCCTCCCTTCACCCAAACAAACTTTAACATATAATTTTTATTTATTTATTTATTTTGTATATTTCATTTTTTTAACAACAACAAAAAAACTTTTATTATATAACAAATAAACTTGTACCCTATACGAAAATCACCGACCAGGCACTGGTTCGGCACAAAAATCAAAAATTTTGAATATCATTTCATTTATCAGTAACAAACAAATAAATAAATTTACAAATCTAAGTATGTGTTTTATATTATATATATAAAAATATTCCTGGCATAAGGTACAAAAAGACAGAAAGACAGAAAGACAGAATTAAGTATATTCATATATATATATATAAGGATATATTTCAAACCGAAATCTACTGTTCTTAGAGGAATTACATTTTTCCAAAATTCAAATTACAGATACATTGTTTATTTTCACAGGCTCAAACATTACTTTCTCAAAGCCAAATTGAAAGAATAATCATAGAGCATTTTCATGAAACCCAAATTAATTCTTTCCATAAATTTACTATTCAATATTTTCCAACCCGCTATGGTTTTCTTTTTCTTTCATAGAATATGATATCTAATCTTATTTACTAGAAAACTAAAGAAAAAGAAATTTGGAACCTGGAGTTCTGTGCTATTGAGAAACTAATGAAGCTTGCTTGATCCCAATGGCCTATTCGAAGTGCTCTCGTTCTTGTCCTTAGAAATTCTTCTCCAGATTTCTTTGCTCCAAATTCTAATCTAAAATTCTATTCAGAAAACTCTCTCCAGAATAATGCAAACAAAAGAGTGAAATAACTTTCCCGAAAGCTTCAGAAGATCCAACAATTTCAGAACAATTATTTTCTGCAACTTTTGTCCCAATTCTTCCCATGAATCCAAAACTCACAATTATACAATTAAATAAAAGATACCTCTTTTCTTTTTTGAAAACTCTAAAAATCCAATATAAAAGAAATTATCTATCTTAAATCAAGCTTTTCAGCCAACACTTAATTCTTATTTGTCCTTTTATCTTTTTTGTTCGTTTATTTATTTTATTTTTTCTTTTATCAATACTTTTTGTTTTAAATCTACTTTTGCAAGCTTTACTTGCAAAGCACATAATTTAATTTATTTATTTTATAATTATCTTCAACAAGGTAATTTAACTAAATTAACAAAACAAAAATTTAATATCTAATTAACATTTAACTAAAACACATGACTTCTAAAATATAACTTTTAAATATTTTAATACAAATTAATCCCACACCAATATAAGCAATTATTACCGCCATTTAATTAAATAAATCACAACATATAAAATGTCAACATAAAATAAATACGAACAAGACACTTACACAAACATAGTAATAAAATATAGAAATGACAACACAACGACACACAATATCATTCAATCAGGACAGTTTGACAACATGGGACAGGGTGACTTGTCATCTCTGTTTCAACATTATGCCGTTGGGTTATTGGTGCTCGCCCTATCCTATCGAAGTAGGTGGAATCAAGACTCTGTACCTGCAATCCCTACATACAAACAAGGTCGTGTACATGTACATATATATATAATCAAAGCATTACATTGTGAGAAGGAATTGCAGTGTAGCAGGGAACTCACGAACGAGTGATGCTACACTGTCCTCTCATCACATCTATTCTAACAATTATAATATCAATGATGAAATAACATTTCTAAACTAACAAATCATATCATAACATAATTTACTAAATTACTGCATCATAATATATTTCTGAAATCAAATTAACCATCATAGAATCAATGTAATCATAATGTCATCAACTGAAGTAACATAATCCTCAATCAATCTAAACTAACCAATCCATTGCACCAAACCATAAGGAGTACAATCATAGTCATGAAGTATCAAACCAAAGCATAGAAAGAAAACAAGTCTAAACAGTAACAGAAGGGGTATTACAAAGAGCATTAGCCAACTAAGATCTCTACAAGGAAAATTCAAATCCATCAAAAGATTCATTGTGCAACTGGTGGACAAAATTCATCCTTTTACTCATTTGTTACACAAGAATGTTTCTTTTAGATGGGATGAAAGATGTGAAGCTACCTTTAATCAGGGTATGTGCAAGATCATCATGGAAAAAATAGGCCCTTAAGTAGCAAAAAATTCAGAAAAATCAGAGTTAGGCAACTTCACGTAAAAATTTGAATAAGTTATCTATATTATTTCAAAAATATGTAAGAATAGAATCTGTAGTAAATTGAATGTAGTTTCTAAACTACTAGGTTTTTTTTTTTTAAATCTATTTGGTGTGAAAATTTGAAATTTCAATGCAATAGTACTTAAATTTCAGGGAAAAAATAAGAAGTAGGTGTATATTTGACCACCCTAACCACAATAAAATGATAATAACTTTTTATAAGATTTTAGATATAAGTAGAGGACTCATGTCCCGATGTGATGCATTTTTTTTGTAATTTTTTTCCAAGTAAATAGTTAATTATGAATTTTTTATTACAAATTTTAAAAAATAAAAAAACTTGTATGTTTAACCACCTTAACTTGGTCAAAACTTCATGAAATTCATTTGTTTTTTTAATCCTATAGTGTGTGAAGCATAGAATGTCAGATTCAAAAAATGTGATACCATTTGAAGGCTATAGATGTTTTTCAATCATCCTATCAATCAGGACTTTAGTCCTAATTCAAATAGAAAATGAATAATATTTATTTATTAAATTCAAAGTAAAGCATTATTTATATTGGTGGAAAGCTGAGAATCTCTTTTAAAAACCCTTTTTGTTTCATCAATTTTGTATTAAAAAAATTCATCAGCCACATACTCATCATATTGCTACTTTTTGGCCCATCATGATCCTACACATACCCATCAATTGAAACAATATCTGATGAATCCACCTATATTGGTACCACCAATAGAGGGGAAACCACTTCTACTCTACATAGCAACTACCGAGGTATCTTTGGAAGCTTTGCTAGCACAAGAAGACTCTATAGGAAAAGAAAGGTCCATCTACTACATCAGCAGAACATTGAGTAGCTATGAAATTAACTATACATTCATTAAAAAAGCTTGTTTGGCAATGGTGTTTGCTACTCAACAATTGCGACACTATATGTTAACACATACCATCAAACTAATAGCCAAGATAAATCCATTAAAATATCTACTTAGCAAAGCCACTCCAATAGGACGATTAGCAAAGTGGGTGATGATATTGAGTGAATTTGACCTTCAATATGTGGATAGAAGAGGAAATCAAGGGCCAAGTAATAGCATATTAGTTATTTGAAACACCATTGCACAATGACCATCCTATACACATTGAATTCCCAGATGTAGATGTCCTCACAATGACAACACAACATTGGATATTATACTTTCATGGGTCTTACACTCAAGATGGATCAAGTGTTGGAATCTTATTTGTTAATCCTCAAGGACACACTATCCCAAAATCTTACAGGTTGATGTTCCCTTGCACAAACAACATGGATGAATATGAAGCACTAATAATTTGTATCAAGGTAGTAGTGGAATGGAAAATCACAGAATTACAAGTTTATGGAGATTCTCAATTAGTCATCAATCAGGTTAATGATAATTATCAAACAAAAGATGACAAGTCGATGCCATACAAGAGAATGATAGATGATTTCAATAAATACTTTGTTGAGATCAAGTTTGAACAAATTCCAAGGGTAGAAAACAAAGTTGTAGATGCCATGGCAACCATTGCTTCTCTTTTACAAATACCAGAAAAATGAAGTAGTTATGAATTCATGGTGGAACAATTGTTTACTCTTGAATATGACAATCATGAATCCCAAGTCGTGTGCCATCTAGTTCATGTTGATTCTTCAATCTATGGGAAGATTTATACCTATCTGAGGGACAATACCCTTCCACCTGATCTATCCTAGAACCAAAAATGCAACTTTATTCGTCAAGCAGCTCAACACACCTTGATCGTTGATACACTTTATCAACAAGGTCTTGATGGTACTCTCCTTTGATGTCTTGAACATGACAAATCTGAAACCACCTTACAAGAAGTTCATGAAGGTGGTACTCATTCAATTGGTCTTACTCTAGGTAAGAAACTCCTACGTTTTGGATATTATTGTTTGAACATGGAGAAAGAATCTTTTCAATTTGTTAAGAAGTTCAAGAAGTGTCAAGTCCATGGAAATCTCATACATGCACCAGTGCAGGAGTTGCAACCATTCACATCAACTTGGCCTTTCTGTCAATGGGGACTTGATCTTGTGGGCAATATTTTTCCATCTTCCTCTAGTGAACATAAATTCATAATCACAACCACTGAGTATCTCACAAAGTGGATTGAATCCGTCCCATTAACCACGATCACTGGTAAACAAATTACCTCTTTCATCCTGAACTACATCAAGTCTATTAGTATGGCATCCCTAGCTCCATTGTCACTAACAATGGTAGATCCTTCAAAAACCAAGATGTACAAGAACTTTGTGAAAATTTTCATATCTAACACCAATTTTCCACACCTTATTACCCTCAAGGGAATAGCCAAGCATAAGCCTCAAATAAGACCATTTTGAAAAACTTGAAGAAAACTATCAACGTTGTTGGATGTGACTGGCATGTTCAACTAAACCCTACCTTGTATGTAACACCCCTCCATTTTGGATGTTTGGATCAGCAGTGTTTTCTTTGTAATGCTTTGTTATGTTTATGCTATGATTTTGGAACTTGGTTACTTTTGACCGTTATTTGTTAAGCGATGTGTATGTAATATTTTAATGTGATGTTACTTCATTTTGATGTTATCTTTATGGAATGTTTTGGATTAACTTAGAAGATATTTGATTTAACGATGTTTTATGTTGTTGATCATATCATTGATGTTAGAATCATCAATTAGTAATTATGTATTGGTGAAGGGGACGGGATTGTATCACTCGCTTGCGAGTGCCCTATGATTCTGAGATTTCCTCTTCACTGTGTGTTTGATCATATTATATATATATATGCATGTTCGATGTACTCTTTGTTTGCAGGTTGATAGGTACATGACATCGACTCCACCTGGTTCACAGGTTTGAGCATGTCCAGTGACCAACGGAAATTGATTGGGAGATAGTAGCTAGGTTTTTCTTGCCAAGTCGTCACCCTAGCCATAGTGTGTTGTCGGGTTGTCATCGGGTTTAGCTGTTTTGATTTGGTTCATTTCACCTTGGGTATTTATTTAATTTCATATTTTAAAGGTTGCAATGTAGAAACGTTATTTATTTTATTGATTGATTTGATTTAATTAATAAAATTAGATTGAGTTTATTGATTAATTAGATTAATGGTGATATATTAAATGAGATAGTTATTTTGGCATTATTGTATATAAAGATTTAATTAAAATAAAAGTATAAATCATGTTTGGATAGTTAGAGTTAAATTAAAATAAATAAATAAATAAATGAAAATGTGTTTTAATTTCACCTTTTGAAATTGTAGATAAAATTAATTCTTTGCACTTTGTATTCTTTTGTTTTAAAGAATTTTGAAAAATGCATGAGATTTGAATTAGAAAGTAAAAATTTGTTTTAAATTTAAAAATTGGAAGTTTCCCCAAATTTTGCAATAAATTTAGTTGGTGGGGATATTTTAGGGGTTTGACCAATTTGGGGAAAAAACTCTATTTTAGTAAATAGAATTTCATATAATTTTTCAATTTGCAATTTGGGGAAGGAGTTTTTGATGTGGCTTTGCTTGGATTTGGGAAGGAGATTGAAATTCTTGCTTGAGTTGGATTCAAAAGAGGGATTGAAAGAACCATTTTGGAGAAAAAAATCAAGTTCTTTGATTTCTTTGCAAGAGTTTTTTGAATTTTGTATGCTGTTGGAAAATTGTTTATAATTTTGTTTGAAGATCAATGAAAGAAACCCATGTCAATTTGTTCAATATTTGCAAACATTTGTTGAAATTTGTAGGAGAGAAAACAAAACAAGAATCACAAAAAAAAAAAATTTGAAAGAAAACCAAGAGAAATTTGCTCTTCAAACTGAAATTTAAAACCCTGTTGTTGTGTTGACAAATTTATTTTTATTGCAGATTTGGCTGTAAAATAATGGAATTTATTTATATATATCTATATATGTTTATATCAGTATGCTGGAAGAGTTTTATTTAAAATATTTTCTTTCTGGGTGTGAAATCCGTTAGAAAGCAGAGGAGGGTTTTTTGTTTTAAAAATAAAATTATATTAATTTATTTTTTTTTGTAGTTTGAGGGGGCGTTGTCCCCCACAGTCAGCCCCCATGAGGGAGGTGCTGCCGTGGAGGCAGCTAGCGCTACCTCCATAGGTAGCGACTACCCCAAAGGGGAGAGGCTGCTACACAGTCCCCATAGGGGTTGTGTCCCCTGTTTGGAGGCTACGCAACAACAAAGGGAGAAACCTATTTTTTTAATTTATTTTTTTTTTTTTTAGACAGGAATCGGGTAGCACGACCCCCTATAAACTGCGCTCGTAAACTTTTAACGGATCGTGGCCGCCGACACACGGACGGGAGACTAGAACTCGTGACCAGCAGAGCCGCAACAGAATTACTTAGCCAACCGAGCTAGGGCCCCCGCCCTTTTTTTAATTTACTTTAAATTTTTAGTTTTAATTTAATTTTATATTATAATAAATATATTTATTATAATATATATATTATATATATATTAATTTTAGATTATATATATAATATATATATTATATATATATTTAATGTATATATTTAATGTTTTATTTTCTTTATAATAAGTGGTAATATAGAATTTTAAATTGGTGGGTTTAAAAATATTAATTTATTTAAACAAATAATTATATAATTAAACAAATATATATTTATATTTGTATATATATACATTGAGTATATATATACATTTATATGTATATTTAATATATAGTTAGATTTAAATATAGATTATCTTAAGGCAATTTTTGGTTAAGGTTAGTAGAGGCAAAAAGTGAATATTAGATAATTTAATGTTTATTTAAAAAGTTGATTTTTATTTATATATCAAATATCTTTATTCAGAAATTTTATTTTGATTATTATGAATAATCAAGAAATCTTAGAATATAAAAATAATATTTTAGAGGCATATGTTTAAATGATGTTTTAATATTTAAAATAGGAACTTTGAAATGATTATCTCATTTGTATAGATGAAATGAAATTGATGTATGATCAAACATTTTTATTTAAAATATTGATTTTAATTAATTGTAGCATTGAACAAATGAAATTAAATTGTTAGTTCTTAAAACCCTTAATGTTGTCATGGTGGATGGTTTACTTAAAGCATGTGCAAATAATGCTATTTATTTAATTAATTTCTTGTACTACGTCATTGCTTGGATTGGGTTTAGGAAACCCTAACATTAGATATTGAGTTGCCTGGAATGCTTTTAAATCATGTTTCATTCATTCTTGATGTTGGGAAAATGGGGTTAATTGTCTAGTAAGTCTTCCAGAGGAGTTCTCCAGTTTGGGATGTTTCATGTAGTGGTTCGATTTGTGAATCACCTTGGAAAATGTGTAGAGTTGTATCATGTTGTCTCGCCCAGTTTTCACAAGTGGGGTTGGTTTGTGCCTCCTTGGGATTAGGAGAGGGTTATGTGGTTTGTGCCTCCTTTAGAAGGAGTGGGTTTTGTATTTTGGTTTCCTCTAGTGTTTGGAGAGGGTTTTGACCTTGATGCCTCTAGTTTTTGGAGAGGGTTTTGACCTTGGATGCCTCCAGTGTTTGGAGTGAGTTTCTTTTGTCTGTTGCCTCCTTGTATTAGAGAGGTCATCTTATCTAGTTTACCCTTTGGATTGAGGTTATGTACCGTGTGTGTTGTCGATAGGAGAGTGGCTCTTTGTGGGGGTTCAGCACACAAAGGAGTGCCAGTGTAACTCACATAGGGTTTAAGTAAGTGATAACATAAAAAGAATTAATGAAAAACTCTTAGACTAATTAAGATAATTAATGCCTCTCTCATAACTCATTCGCTTTTAAGTTTTGAGATGAGACGAGAAGCACAGTTTGTATGAGGGTCTGACGGCTGGTAGAGTTGAGCTAGGATAACCCAAGGTGGGGATTCGGTTGCCTCAGACAGTTGAGCCAGGGTAACTCATAGAAAATGTCGTGTGACACTCTTTATGTCAAGTAGAAGTCAGTTTGTTGTACTGCGTAAACGATCGTTGTTCTCTGGAAGCATTGTAACCTTTGTGTTAAGTGATGTTGTACTTGTATCATTTTCAATTGAGTTATGTTTTAGTCTGTGTCTAGTGGTAGATAGTCTTTTGTAGGAATTCCTGGTTACTATCTCCTAGCACAGGGGTGATCCTTCAGGTATCACATGGTTGGGTGGAACGTGCACCTTATCCGTTGGGTCTTCTTCTTGTTCATGTGGATGAGATTTCTAGTTGGAGAGCTCGTTGGATCCTATTACTCTTCTGGTTTCATTCATTTTAGTTGATCCTGTATTTTATTACCCCTTATTTTTTACCAAGGTGAAATTTGTAATATGTAATCATGCTTATTAGATTTATCTCATTCAAGGAATGAGTGTTGTAATCTAATTGTAGTGTAATTGTTATTTGGAATCAAGTGGTATCTCTTGTTCTTTGATGTATTGTTATGCATGGAATGTATGTGAACTTAATTGTTAAGTAATTAAATGTTATGGTTTTAATTCATGTATCTTGTTTGGGTTTAAGTAACTTAGTCTTGTAACCTTAGGGGATTGGTTGGCAATGGTTAGTGAACTTGCTTGTTAATTGTTCCTATTTTTTTTTTTAAATAGTTTGTTTTTGTAGTAAATTGCAACTTCCCCTAGGGTTACGTAGCGAGGCATTACATTGTAGGAATATCGTACTAGCATCTACACCCCTACAGGATCCACACCATATGCCCTTGTGTATGGATCAGAAGCCATCTTACCCATTGAGGTTGAGTTACCTTCACTTTGGGTATCATTGAAAGGAATCATTTCAAAGGAAGACTATCGAGTGTCTAAACTATAGGAGTTGGAATTGTTAGATGAACATTGTTATCATGATGTTGATCATCTAAAGCTTATCAAAAATTAATGTCAAGGAGCTATAATCACAAGGTAAGACCAAGAACATTTCAGGTTGGTGACTTGGTCCTAAAAGAGAATCCTCGCAATCAACAAGATCAAGAAAGGAAGGGAAAATTTGAACCTAATTGGCTTGGTCCTTTTGTCATTGTATCAGTATATGGATCTGGAGCATATCAATTATCTACACTTGAATGGGACCTATTTGAAGAACCTATCAACAACATTCATATCAAGAATTTTTATACATAACTCATCTCATGCATAGTTTAAAAAGTAGAAAAATCCAAAAAAAAAGGAAAAATACAAAAAATACAAAAAGAAAGAAAAAGCAAAAAAAAGGGAAAAAAGGGAAAAAAATACAAAAAAAAGTAAAAAAAGTGAAAAATAAAAAAAAAGTGCAATAAAAATAAGTAATGAGAACTTGGCAACAGGCGCTATTTGTGATAGATTGGATTTTCCATCTAATGGAACGTGTGTTGGGTGTCTGCTTTTCACCATCATTATGCCTGTCCATCATAAAACCTCATGTACATATCTGGGCATTATGGTCATGTCTCACTCTGGCTTGGTGATCATTGGGAAATAAATGGTTTGTTTCTCACTGGGGGAAAAATCCTAAACTCACTAGGGGCAATCTACTTTGAGCTTAAAACAAAAGACAAGCAATAGTAAGACAACATAACAAACATAATGATCACAACGAAACTCAACATTGAACATCAATCACAATTTTTAGAAAACTAACCATCCAAATCAATAGCAAGATCAATACAAACAAATCTCAATGGATGATGTTCTTATGAATCTTGGTTTAATCACTTTGGAATGAATGTTCAATTGTTGTATCTTGATTTTTTGTTATCATTTCTCTGAGCAACTCAAGGATGTCATGGACTAGAGAAGCTACGATGGAGTATGATATTTTTCTTTGTCTGCTATTTGTGAGTTGATCATTACCACTATGTAAATTTTTCATGGGACATGATCTACAAAGTATCATTGATGACATTCTGGATTTGCATAGGAAAAGGATTAACTCTTGCCTATTTTATGCAAGCAATGCTCAGGTCATCTCAATTTAATTATTCCTAGATGCTTGTATTACCTTGCAATATCAAAAATCCATGGAATTTGTACACAAGTCATCATGGTTTAATTATACCATTGGTGTTTGTACTAACTTTCAACATATATCAAAAGCTCAATGATGATAACAAGCACAAAAAATTGGCTGACAAGATGACAATATTGCATATATTAGATTTGCATAGTTAAGATATATTGCATTCATATTAGTTTTGCATGTGCATTTTAGGTTTTCCAAGGCTGGCTAATTTTAAAATGATTTTCTCTCTCATTAACATATTTAGTACATTTGACATAACCAAAACAAAACAAAAAAATCATTAACATGTTGCATAATCATTATCATATCATACGTACATTAGAAAGTTTTATCATCAATCATCCATCCATGCATTAGAAAAATACAAAAATAAAGTGCATTACATCTTATCTGCATGACCAAATCCATCTCATATACCATAAAGCATCATCCATAAAGCCATATTGAATCATAATCCATGCATCATCATTTCATTATTGCATCCATACACAATCATGGCATAATCATATAAACATCACATAGCATATCGAGTGGAAATCAAATGCATTCATCATAAGCATCCATAATAAAAACATGTAGACAACATATAGATCAATAGTCTCCACTACATCTTATATAATCTCAAAATAATCAATGTCAAGTTTACAATGATATCACAAAATATGGAGAGATACATCAACAAAATGGTTGTAAATCATAAAGTCCTTGACTAAACAAGTGAATACATCAAGTCTCAGTATATCAAATGTGAGCACAAAAGCTATGTGTTGCTTCCCCCAAATGTTGTAGGAATCAGTGTACCTATTTTTGTACCACTGGATGGACCTACACTTGGATCTCTGCTTGATGGATCTCTGAGAGGTGGCCCAGTCACACCCTACTTGTAGTCTATGACTGACTCTAACCTAACCTAGCATTGACAGACTGTGCACAACTAGGGGCATGCCGCTCTATAGGAATCACTTGATAATACAATGATCTATAGTACTCTATCTCTCAGACTGAATGTCACACCTCTCTAAGCATATCCCTTGTGGTATTCCCTCAAAAACTATCTACAATCTCTCAGCTAGGGCCTTTGCATACTCATATCTCTATCTTGTGACATGTCTCTTTGTTATCAAAGAGACAATTTGCTCCTATGCCTATGCTAGCTATCCTTGTAAGCCCTCCACCTATACTTGTAAGGAATCTATCTATTCCTACTACCGATGGAAAGGTACCTGAATCTAAACCTAGGATGGTCTATCCTACTACTGTCTCAAGGGAGCCATAGATCTCCTCCTCCAGGGTACTCTAAAATCTAGTATCTATCTACCACCTGCATCCTCTCCATCTCCATCTCCATCTCCATCATCCCCTCCATCCTCGCCATCTCCCTCCTCATCATCACTATCTCCCTCATCCCTCCTCTGTCTCGGTGCATGTTGTGGTGCTCTATCATCATCATCAAACACCAGTACTATCTCATCAGGAATGGATATCCTCAATATGACATGTGTGAAGAAATACTCAACATACTCATCTATCATCACACTAGTTGCAATCTCTGGACAATAATCCCATACATGTGCCTGTAATCCAAAATACTCCTCGCAAGCTATATCATAAGATATGGTGGGTCCCCACTCTAGAATATCCTATTGTCTTTGAGCATATAATGCAACTCCCTAGGGCATCCCTTGAACTTAGTCATACTAATGAAGCACCCTCATGATCATGAATCTCTCAATAAAAAACTGAGTCTTTCTAATCAAATATCTCGAAGTGAAAACATATGGCATCTCAAGATCATCCTCGAGCCACTACTCATAATCTAAGTATGAATGCCATGTGACAATCTCCAAATCATCAAGCACTAGTCGCCAGTACCTCGATTTTCCTAGCTTGTGCTGGACAATACCACTTGAGTACTCGAAGACATATGGCATGCCAATCGGATGATCTCTCTCTGCTATAGGACAAGTAACAACTATATTCTCCCAAGGCCAAATCTAAAGTAGTGTCACTCCAGCTAATAAACTCACAACTCCAAGATACACCACCTAATGCAAATCATGATATAAATGTGCTAACATACAGAGACCCCATACATATTGAATCCCTGAGTGATCATCCTCTCCATGAGTATCCTACCCCAGCCAACGAACAATCCCTTCGACCTCCGGTCGGGACATAAGAAACCTCCAACAAACCCAACTATAATAGATGGTAATGGCTCATAGGAATCTACCATATCCTACCATGGGATCTCGTAACCACTAATTAATTCATCATCAAAAATCTTCCTCAGTGCCTCGCTACCTCCCTGCTCTATATGATCATATACGACTAACTCTTCAACCACAAGAATCCCCAATATCTGGTACACATCCTCTAGGGTAATTGTCATCTCACTGGTAGCCAAATGGAATTTGTTGTGTTGCTATGCCATCTCTCAAGTAATGCAGTCAACACTCCCATGTTTATCTTATACTGGGGCATATCAAGCAAGGAATATAAACCACATCACCCAAAAACATCTAAATCCACCTACACTAGATGCAGAATCATATCTTGGGTCTTCAAGTAGCGCTCCCGAGACTAAACAACTCTTAAGTCCTATAATCATGACATATCACAAATTAGTATTTTATTAATCAACCTATCAATCAATCTAATCAGCTCAAATGATATTTTGATCAAATCTCGTAGAACGTCTATTATTAACTCTCACCCATCATGAGGTCAATCATCATCTATCCTATCATTAACTCTCATCCATCATGAGGCCAATCATCATCTATCCTATCAAACATAACTAAAACAACTAACATGATCATCATGCATCAAAAGCAAGGAGACAAAAATCAACAATTTCATCATTTCTAGTGTTCATGCACCAAAATAGCACATCTATGCACTTGAACAATGGATGCACTACAAAATTCCATCAATGTGTCAAAACAAAGCATGAATGTGCTAAAACAAATAGCGTATGCGCCACTCTGTGACATAAATGTGCTAAAACACTAAATTCACTAAAACAGATAGCATATGCACCACTCTATAACATAAATGCGCTAAATCTATCAATGCGTAAAACATCCTATCTATGCGCTATGTTGGGGCATAAATGCGCTAAAAATATACATGTGCTAAAACACTCAACCTATGCACTATTTTGGGTCCTAAATGTGCTAAAATTCACTATCATAGATTTTGAAAACATGAAAACATGCAAAAAAAATTCAAATTTCAAAAGGTGGTTTCTCGAGGTACGTACCAAAGGTCCATACACGGTAGGGCGGTGGTGTCATCAAACTCGCTCGAATTGATGGGTGTGGTATGGGATCACCATTTTGCTCAATTGCTCAATTAGCTCAATCACTCAATTGCAAATGAATTCAAATGAGCTCATTTGAAACCTTTTTATCTTTTAAAGGGGCAAATGGAGGGTATTTAAGTGGGATTATTTTTATTTTTGAAAGGGCATCAATTAATCAATTGGCAGGGTCAGTATTCTTTATCGAGAGATAAATCATCGCAAAATCCTAAATAAAATTTGAAAATCCTCATCAAATCATTAAAAATCCTAAAAAATAAAAAAAATTCCTAATTTATCTCCCAAGGGGGCATACACACCATGACTTGAAAATTAGTGTATGGGGCATATCGAATTTTTTTATCAACACTATTAGCAAATTTTTCTTTGAAGCAATGTGTTGCAAACACATCACGTCAAAGAGGAGAAAAATGTATTCACTCAAATTTGGTATGGAGGATTAATTAAATACAAGTTATTTAATTAATAATCTTTAATTCTTCTACTTATAAATAAATTGAAATTTTTATTTATATTGCTTATTTTTCTCTAATTCTTCCTTTCCTATATCATTTTCTTCATATCTTAATTAAATGAATAAATTTAATTAGTTTGTTTTATTTAATTAACCTCCTTTCTTTAAATTTGAGTTTTAAATTCAAATTTAAGCACATTTCTACTAACTTCTTCCCACCTTCCACCTCATCATGTGTCTCAAGAAATTAAATATTTCTAATATTTAATTTGACATTTATCATCAACAAATTCTAACTACTTTGGGACACTTGGCTTTCATCTCCATTTTATTCCTCTTCACACTTGGCAATTTGTTCTTATGAAGGGAACACACTTCCCCTTTCCTCTCTAACCTCTTCATCTTCAACCGTCCATTCTCTTTATCAAATCCAGACCATTGATTTCTACCACCTAGACTCATGCCTTGGAAAATCTATAAATAGGCCCTCGTTTACAACAAAAAAAGGAGAGAGAGTTGATCATTTGTAGCAATTACACTTTGCAACATTTTCATTAGCATTGTCATTTTAGTGAGCATTCTAGTATTATCATTTTAGCATCAAGTAGTTTAATCATGGAATTTTCATTAGCAGCATCTTAATTACAGTAGTTTCATCATATCATTTTCATATAGCAGCATCATTATCTTTGCATATCATCTACAACTAGTTTATCAATTGTGTAATGTAGGAAACATCTCTTGCATTTCCAACATCTCTCATTCTGTAGGTTGTCATTTGGAAAGTTATGTGCACAAACAATATGAGAGTAAAATGACTTAAAGAATCCTTGGAGATAGAGGACAATGAGACGCCATTGGGGAATTGTTCATTTCAATTCTATTGTTATTATAATTCCTTGATATAATGTTTCATTGGTGTATTGTATAAGTTTTATTTTCTTATTCACTTTATTCACACACAAGTCCAAATGCCCTTGTATAAGTTTTATTTGTTTATTCACAATATTGCATGATGGAGAGCATCACCCAAGTGCTTTTCTACCAACCATGGACTTATTGTGATACCTCGCACATCTACCAAATTGGTAAGATGGCCCTACCCATTAACGAAGGGTTTAGTTTGGTATCCCTCATAATGTCAATAGCCTACCTAATTTTAGTGTTGTGTCCTACATATACTAGAGCTATCATATAGTGGATACCCTCCTACATGCATGACATTTCCAGTCTAGTTATGCAAGCCTAGACCACAATGAATTGACAATGTAAACAATGGCCCAACTTACACTACTTTGGCCAAAGATTTGATCAATAATTCAAACTCACTATAAAAAGTGGTGTCTTTGTCATAACCCAATTTTATTGCATATTTATTATAATATGGTAAACTAAATTATGGAAATAAATTCAATTTAGTCTTTAATGGAGATTCTAGAATATTCAAAAATTCAATAAAAAGAAGTTGACTGATGTTGACTTTGTGAACTTTTAAAAATTATTTTTTTATATGTTACCAAGAATTGAACGTTGTTGATCAATTTGCAACTACAAGTGTGTGCAGTTGTAGGGTGACAAGCTGAAGGACAAGAACATGGTTGAAGTAGGATTGTTTAGCCGAATTGAATGGTAAGCAAGTTCGAATTTGGGTGCACACACCAAAAATGGCATAATGATTTTCATTTGAATTGAATTGTATATATATGAGAGAACATAATTTCCTAAATTGAAGTGTTTTAGTGTTTGAAATTAATGGCTTGCAAATTTAAAAAAAATTCTACTTAAACTTTTTGTTTGAACAAAGTTAAAGCGATCATTGTAAGAATGATCAAAAAGGACAATATATTCACTTTCGAGCACCTAGAGTGGCTAAATTGTGAGGAATTTGAAGATGATACAAACTAGTGATTTGTGGAATTTTGTCTATAGATTCTAAATATATTTTTTTTAAAAAAATTGGAATCAAATTGCACTTCTTTTTCCATCTCCTTCGAAAATTAATTTTTCTCAGTAAACACCATTTTTGAGTGACGCTCACCGTATAACACATAATTTTTTTTCCACAAAGGATATTTTTTATTTTTTTTTAATTTAGATTTGTAACTATGATATCTAGTGCTTCCAATTGGTTTCATAGTTTTTTATTGAATATTTTTTGCTTAACCAAGTTTCATTTAGTCAAACTAATTAAAATTCATAGGCTGGTCGTATAACACAACTTTTTTTGTATGTATCAAAATTCAATTTATTTTTTGTTGGATCAAGGACTTCAATATTTGGTGCACTCATATTTTTAAAAAAAAATGATAATCTTCTAATTTTCCACATGTGCAGAACAGAGAGCTTGATTTTCAATTAAAAACCGACATTCACAAGTAATAAAAAATAAATATAATAATTAAATTAAATTTATTTAAAATTATACTTTTTGGGAAGCTTATAATAAGGACTACATACTTACAAAAAATTAATTTTAAATAAACTCATTTGATTCGCCAAAAGGTAAATCAAAAGTGGTTTTTTTATCAACATTTTGATAGGTGTAAAGGAGACTCCATAGGTATGTTTTAAAACTAGCGGGGTTTTATCCAAGGGGGTTTGATCTAAGGTAGTTTGATCAAATCCTCTTCAATTGGAATGCTTTAAATGGAAATTTTTAAGGCTTAAAACATTATATTTTCTAAAAATATGTGATTTTAGCAAAAATTAGAATCTCCCAGAAATTGTAAACACGCTATACATGTATGTAAATTGAACACACACACACACACACACACACACATACATATATACATTATTAGAATGCATGGTAAATATGAATGAAATCATAAATAAATACATATATATACATACATATAGAAATAAATGTATACATATTCAATTTATGTAGAATTCAAATTTATAACCAATATATTCTAAAATCAGTCTATTTGAAATGAAGAAGATATCATAAGGAGAATCCACTAAGAATGTGGCATGTCACCACCTTCATGAAAATAATCTAAATTTAGAGGTAGTTGACAGTGGCATGGCAATAATGCCATTGCTAGAAAAGCATGCAAACAATGTATTGTATCTATCATTTTGGGGTTATATAGCCAAGTGAAAAAGCAGAGAAGGAGGTGATGAATTGGGGGAAAAATCAAAAGGAAAACTAGGGGTTGAACTAAAAGGAAAGAAAAATTTGAGGAAATAATGACATCATAGTTCAATTTGGGAGGTAATTCGATCTTCATATTCTTGCATAGACTTAGCATTATTTCTATTATCGAATGTTGCTAGAAGTTTGTTCTTCGTTTTGTTCAAGAGTATTCATGGCATCATGAGAAAAGAGGCCAATGTTTTGTATGTCAAACAACATGAAGCCAAATGAATGAGTAGTTATATGTATATCATTGCCACCAAATGCAGGGTACATGTCCTACGGCCTACACAATGGGGAAACTGACATAGTTTAGAGCCTTCATGGCTATTCTATAGAGCTAGGTTGAGGCTCAAGAGCCTCCAACAGCTCAGCCTTCACCTTTTTGTTGCATGAAAATGCTTTACCTTATGTAGGATATCAAAAATTATTCTGATATACTATATGTGTTTGTAAATATGTTCCTTGAGGAGGATCAATTCAATCCTGTGGGAAGGCTATGCATTCTCTGCATTTCATTTGTATTACTTCTAAGCTTATTATTGATGGGTCGAAGCTTGTAATAGGGCTTGAACAAGGCTCTTAGAGCCTTGCATATGTGAATATTTCCTTCAAATGGGTAGTCAACCCCATTCAGTAAGAACGGTGGAAAGGTTTTTCTTATGATAGAAGAAACATCGAGCCATGTTGGGTTCAATCTTATTATTGATGGTTAACCCTTGAATGTATAATGATATAGACAAAATTTTGCATGTATAATATTGTAGCAAGCATGGTAAAAATAGTAAGCCCTCATGGGTGATTTCAAATATATCTTTGAAGCTTAGGAAGAAGATACTTGACCATAGAGATTGGTCAATCTTGAGTAACTGTAGTTGTTTTGTTGCATCCTAAAAAAAGGCATTATTAATTGTTGAACTTAAAGCTTCTATGCTTTCTTAGAATGAAATATTTTCTTCATATCATTTAAGTCACTCATTTTATTTCTAGTGATGAAAGTGTTCAAGATCTAGATAATAGACATTTTGTCCTTATGATTGAAATTGGGCTATTTGATTTGTTTAATTTCAGTTCATAATATAAACCAGTTCTATATTAAGTAGTGAGCTTTTACTTGTAAAGTGATCATTTAGCATGTAAACATGTTGAGGACAACAAATAGAGTAAACGACAATATTTTAATTTAAATGTAACTGTTAAGTTTGAAACAGAAATGTGTTGATGTAAATAATGGATATTCTTTTACAAACAACTATGTTTTGTTAGAAAGTTATCCTTATAACTGAAAAAAACATGTTCTATAACTGTTTAGTAGGAAATGGTATATGTTCAATTTAAACAATGAATGCACATATGTGAACAATTTGCTTTGTAACTGTTTAGTAGGAAACAACATTTCTTCTATTCAAACAATGAATGTACATATGAAAATAGCTAGTTTTACAACTATTTAGTAAGAAACAGTATTTGTTTTGCTTAAATAGTGAAGTTCATATTTGAATAGTTGGTTTCATAACTATTTAGTCAGAAACAATATTTATTTTGTTCAAACAATGAATGTTCTTATGTAAACAACAATGTTAGAAGAACACATTAGTGAGAACGCTATAATAATGTGTGAAACTATTAGCATAGACTTGTTTTGTTTTCTTTATTTTGACAAAGAAATGTCAATTAGAATACTATTTAAAGATTGCAATTTGAATTAATGATTATTTCAAAATTTATGCACAAACTTTAACATTAATAGGCACATATATGTGTGTGTGCATAGACTTCATCTATGTACATACACATACTTGTGACATACCTTTTTTTGTAACTTTTAGTACTTTTTTAAAAGGAAAATTCTTAAGATGTTAAGTAGAAAATAGTCATAAGAATGATATGATTGATTGTTGAAATACTTTGTGAATCAAAAAAGTATCTGATTTCTATTTAGAGTATAGATTAGTATTATGTTTCTTCTTTTGAAGATATTTGTGAAAGAATATTTTAAATACTTGAACATAATAGTGATAACTTAGTTGACTAGAGCACCTATGGGTAGTTGTTTCTAAAGGGTAGATAGTTGTTGTAGTAGAAAGTTACCTTCTAGGATGGGTGTCAAAATGTAGTTCAAAGAGTATAGGTTTGCTTTACCAAAACCTATCGTTTGTTGTTGTTGCAACACACTTATTATGCTTGTCTAAGCAATATAGTTCAATATGTATGTATGAATGAACTCTATGATTTCACTCTCTGTCATCCTAGCATAGATCTTGCACTTTATTTTCTAATTTGAAGATAGAAATTACATGTTGATGTATGGGAATGCACTAGATTCCACCTTGTAGGTTGTTCTCTTGCTAAAATTTGCGTGCAAGGTTGGGTATTCTTCAAGTCAGAAGAAAATCGAGGAAGCCTAAGCTTCATGGTTGGGTGGTAAATCACTTCAACCATTTTCTTGTCCACCAGTGGAGGTGAGCATCAAAGAGGAACCTTAGTTGTTCACAAGACTATTTTAGTCTAAGATGTATCTTGATGTAATACATTCGTGTATTTGATGTAATGAGTACATTGTAATGACTTTGTGCCCTTAGGATCCAAGTCAATCTTGATATTGTAATTTGACTTATGAAGTGACTATAAGAATTGACTCATTTTAAATGGACATGTGTAGCTATGATTGCCTTTAGCCACTAGTTATGTCTTTTTAATTTGTTGTATATTCATGTGTTATTTACAATAATATTAATTAAGTAATAATTTGGAATGAGAAATTACATTTGGTATCAATGCTTAAGGTTCAACTCTAGCCCTTTTGAGTCTACCATAGTTGACTAGGGTAGTTAACCATTGACCCAAATTTGGATGCCCTGAGAATTGATCGAACTTGAATTGAATACAAGAATGGGAAGGTCAAAGGTGGGACAAAGGAAAGGTAAAACTATTAGAACCTCATGTAAGAATTATGTAAAGGAAGGAAACGCCAAGACCGAGGTTCAATCAGAAATTCCTGATGACGAAACTCTAGTTGAGGCTCTTACACAACTCAAGCTAGAGAGATTCTTGAAGATTGAGGAGAGGTGAATACCTAAGATCAAAAATCCTTTCACAATCTAGAACTGGCCTCTAGGGTGTGGACCCAATGCACCCTTGTTGACTAAAGAGGAAAAGGAAAACCTACGTGCTTAACCATCCTCTTCTATTAAGTTTGAAGTAAACTTAGATGATGACCTATACCAATGTCCTCCTTCTAATACTGAGAAATCAAAATGATGTAACAAGAATCCTATTGTAAATAAAGGTTTATTGACTCACCCTAAATATAAATTAAATTAAATGATATTTTTTTGGTGTGTTCAAAGAAAGAATCTAAAATGTGAGAATTTTGCATGAATATGTATATCTTCTATGTTGAGGGATGTATGCATATATGAAATTATGAGATGTAGCATAATAATGTTTATCCATAGAACCTTTTGTTGAGATGTAATATGTTGGTGGTTTTTTTTGTAAACCAAGTTGGTCTCCTATTCTACCTATGGAGTAGCCATCTCCAAACAAGGGCAGCTCGGAGGACCTGGACCAACTGACAAGATCAAAAGATCTTCTACACTTTAGGCTCTGTAGAACCAAGGCGGGTAAACCCACACAATGCCTCAAAGAAGACTAGACATTGATTTTTATAGCAGATAACACCTGATGTCAAGCGTTGAGGACCTCAAATGGGGCTAGATTCTTAGTAGCTCAACCTTGAAGCAACGAGGAGGTCGGACACAAGCTAAACAAAATATATTCAATGATTTATAAATTGTTTTTTGAGAGGAACCAAGCTGCAAACATATCAGTGCCTAATCCGGGGTCATGGAGTCACACACAAAAGATGGAATTCATCTGCAAACAGGACTCAATCAATGGGTTTTGTTTTGCTAATGCCTTACATTAGCTATCAGTGCCTTACACTGACAATCCAGCTCTTGTATCAACCAGACTCTTCTTACCAAATCCAACTTGCAAACAAGTAATCACTACTATCTATTCAAAGGATTTAACTGCTTCCTTGAAGCAGACCTATCAACAAATAACACAGTCCCATGAAGTATGAGAAGATGAACAAAAACACCTTATGCATTTATTCAAATGATTAAAAGCCTACAAATGTGGAGACAATCTTCATGTATTCCTGCTTAACTAGTTGCATTTACCGAGGAATTCAACATTACAGTTTACAGACTCAAAAATGACCTAAGACCAAACCCTAATCTATCCCAGGCTAATCCCAGAACTCAAAAAAATGGAACTAAACCAAGGGAACCAAACCCAAGGGACCAAACCCTGGGGAGCGAATCCAAGGAGCCGAACCCAAGGAGCCGAAACCAGGAAAGAGACGGAGGTGGAGCTGGAGTGAGGGACAAAAAGGAGCAAAAAAAAAAAGACCGGGACCAAAAACCATCCCGCCTCCGCCTCCGCAAAAGACTGCGGAGGCGAAGCCAGAACCGATACGAGACAGAGAAGCCGTGGGGCCGGGGTCGGACCAAAACCCGAAACCATAAGCACGAGAAAGGTTCCAAAACTGGCTTCCACTCCAATCCCGCCCCTGCCAGAGGAAACAAAAGTTGAAACAAAAAACAAAGGCATGGAACCAGAGGCGAAATGAAACCTGAAAGAGAAGCGAAAGGCAAAATCCTGATCCTGATTTCACTCCAATCCTGTCTCCACCAAACAAGGAAAAACACAAGGCAAGGAAGAAAAGGAAAATCTGGCCACCTAAGACATGAAGACATGGCACGCTAAGCTCAACCCTGGTGGGAGCCCATTTACCCCATGTGCCAAAAAGATAGAAAAATTCCAAGCTAAATATTTGTCAGGGAAATCAAAGGTAAACAACTGGAAAATGAGAGACAACCAAAATAGGCACTAACATAATAAACATGATTGTGTTGTAGGATAAGTGCGAGATAGCATAGTGACCACCAGGAAAGATGAGGGTGGTAGTGGCTCTAATAATAGACCAAAAAAGAGACTGGAACAAATTCTAGAGCTTTTGAATTGGCAAGAGTCTCACATGGACCTTATAGAGCAAGAAGTTTGAGTGGCACATGAGGACCAAGACCCCAGGAATGCCAAATGCAATCAAGGAGATGGTGGTCTAAGGGCAAGTCCATGAGGATGAATTAAGGAAGATCTTGGAAAATACCTCAAAAGAGTAGCACCACCCAAGTTTAATGGTAAGGCTATCAGAACAGGAGCTAAGTCTTGAATTATAGAAATGGAAAAATACTTTGGGCTTTGTAACCAATTTGAATAGGCTAAGGTGGCATGGGCTACGTATCAACTCTTAGGTGAAGCGGCAACTTGGTGGGATAATAAGAAGTTACAAAAAAATATTCTGCCTACTGAGATCACTTGGGAAATCTTCCTCCAAGCTTTCAGAAAGAGATGGTTATTGCAGCTTTTCTTTGATAGGAAAGTGATGAAATTTCAAAACCTAACCTAGGGGAATATGACTTTGATTCAGTATTGTGAAAGGTTCACTAATATATTGAAGAATGTGCCTCATTATTAGGGAGATGAATGGTTTCATATCTAGAAATTTATAATGGGACTTAGATCCCATATAGGAGCTTAAGTGGATATGCATGAACCTAAAACCATGAATGAAGTCTCCCAAAAAGCCACCAAACAAGAACAAAAGCTACAACAGTTATCCAATCTTCATAGTGATTCAAGTTCTAATTCTTGTTATGGGAAGAAGAAATTTCATAAGGGAGACAAGAGCCATCAGATCTGTAATCTCAAGAGGGGAAGTGAATTGCAGAAAGGTGAATATGGTAATGGTGAAAAAAACAAGAAAGAAAATAAAGCCAAGGGAAAAGGAAACCATAAGCTGAAGGGTTTTAGAGAGGAAAAGTCAGGAGATCACAAGGGGCCTCATGATATATGCTATACTTGTGGAGGAAACCATTATGCCTCAAATTATCCTCAGCAATCAAAGTTATGGAAGGAAGGAAGCTACCAACAAACTCACTAGATTCTGTTGCAGTGGATAATAGACAAGCATAATATCAGGCTTCATTAATTCAGCTAATGGGTAAGCTCTATGGAAAATTTGTCTCTATCCTAATTGATACTGGAGCTATTGAATGTTTTATAGATCCTAGAATAATATCTAAGATACCCATTAGACCTAGATACATGGAAAATTCATGGATAGTCCAATATGGAAATCGAGTAGAGCGAAGGGTAGATACCTGTCTCTTTTGTAGTGAGTTAGAGCTTCCAACCTTTCAAACTTAGGTCAACTTGTATGTGGCACCCTTAGGCTCATATGATGTAATTTTTGGAATAAATTGGTTAAGCAAGCATGAGGCTTTATTGAATTGTGAGGATAAGGTGGTCAACTATTTGGATGACTACGGAAACCTAGTTGAGGTTTATGGATTGTAGAGACTTTTAGAGCTTAGATGGATTTTTGCAATGCAACTCAAGAAGGCTTGTCAAAAGGAGTGTACAATTTATACAATATATATTAGTAATCCTGATAGCAAGGAGCCATATTTAGATGAATATCCTATTCTCAAGGAGTTCCAAGATGTATTCCTTGAAAAACTTATAGAGTTCCCTCCAAAGCAGGAATTAGATTTTTCTATCAACCTAGTCCCAGGAGTTGAGCCTCAATCCAATGCACCCTATCAAATGACCACCATAGAACTATATGAGTTGAAGACCTAGCTAATGAAATTTTTGGACAAGGGACTTATAAGACCCAATGTGTCTCCTTAGGGAGCACTGGTTATTTTTTTGAAAAAGAAGGATGGAACGTTGTGTCTATGTATAGATTATCAGATGTTGAACAAGGTTCCATCAAGAACTAGTATCCACTCCCAAGGATTGATGAACTATTTGATCAAATAAATAGAGCAATGGTGTTCTCCAAAATTAATCTCAAATCGAAGTACCATCAATTAAGGATTAAGGAAGAAGATATTTGGAAGACTTCATTTAGAATTTGATACGAACATTACGAGTTCACAGTGGTACCTTTTGGTTTAACTAATGCACAAATAGCCTTTATGAACCTTACGAATAGTGTATTGAAATACTTCTTAGATGACCTTGTTCTGATCTTTATTGATGACATTCTAATCTACTCAAAGACTATAAAAGAGCATGATAGAAATTTGAGGATAGTTTTTTAGTGATTGAGAGAAAGGAAACTCTTTGGTAAGTTTTCCAAGTGTTCATTCTATCAAGATAGAGTACATTGTTTGGGCCATATCATTTCAACTAAAGGAGTCTTCATAGTCCCTGAGAAGATCAAGGAAATTGTGGAATGGTCAGTTCCTCAAAATGTGTCAAAAGTCTATAGCTTCATGGGCCTCACAAGATACTATAAGAATTTTGTTCAAGGTTTCTCCTAGATTGCATCTCCTATTACCTCACTCTAAAGGAAGGGAATACAGTTTGAATGGACTGAGAAATGTGAGTAGGCATTCCAAATCCTAAAGGAGAGGCTCACAATAGCACTAATACTAACTATCCCTGACCTTAACAAGAGTTTCATAGTAATCACAAATGCTTCAAGAGAGGGATTGGGAGCAATACTAATGCAAGATGGGAAAGTGGTAGCATATGAATCAAGAAAGCTCAAGTAACACGAAGTGAACTATGCACCTCATGATTTGGAATTGGTGGCCATAGTTCATGCCTTACAAATGTGGAGGCATTATCTTTTGGGAAAGCCATTTGAACTCAACACAGACCACTTGGGGTTGAGATACATATTTACCCATCCAAACCTTAATGTGTGGCAGAAAAGGTGGTTGAAATTCCTGAGCGAATATGACTTTGGAATTGAATATATAAAAGGGAAAGAGAATAGAGTGGTTGATGCTCTTATTAGATGAAGGCATATGACAACCATGATCTCAAAAAGGTCTAACTTGAGGTAGTAGGTAATCCAAAATTTTCCAAGGGATGAGCACTATGAGAGAGTAAAGAGCGCCCTAGCAAAAAACCCTTTAGATCATCAGTTCGATGGGTACAAGATTGAACCAGATGGTATTTTGAGATACCAGAGGAGAATGTATATTTTTTACTCTAGAGAGCTAAGGAAGTTGTTTTTAGAAGTTCACAATGCACCTTATTTAGGACACCCTAGTGTATCCAAGATCATTGTAGAGTTGAAGACTCTATTTTTGGCCTAAACTCAAGAAGGATGTAGTGGAGTATGTAGCCAAATGCTTGGAGTGCCAACAAGTCAAGGCTGGGCATGCACACCCAATCGGGTTATTGTATCCTCATTACATACTTGAGTATAAATGGCAAGTGATCAGTATGGATTTTGTATAGGGATTGTCTTGAGAAAGAATAAGCATGATTTCATATTGGTCATGATTTATAAGTTGACTAAGTTCTGCACTTCCTTTTGGGAAACCTTGAGGATGGATCGTTGACCCTGGCTAAGAAATTTGTTCAATAGATCTTCCACTTACATGGAGTGCCAAAGACTATCATTTCTAATAGGAAACATGGATGACCTCAAGGTTTTGGATGACCTTGAATGTGGCATTGGGGACTAAATTGAATTTCAGCTTGCCTTATCATCCTTAGACTAACGGGAAGATAGAGAGGGTGAATCAGGTAGTCGAAGACCTCCTCCAAATATATTGTATGGACCAACAGTACCAGTGGGAGGAATATTTTCCTTTGGTAGAGTTTGCTTACAAATATTATCATACATCCTTAGGAATGACACCATTTGAAGCCTTGTATGGGCGGATGTGTTGTACCCTCATCAGTTGGGATAAATTGGAGGATAAGATCATAGTAGGACCTGAAATTCTTAAGGAAATGGAAGAACAAATGAGGGTCATTAAGAGTAGATTGAAAGATGCAGAAGACTGACAGAAGAGTTATGCTGACAAGAACCAAACTCTTCGATAGTTCGCAATAGGTGACAATTTTTTCTTGAAGGTTAAACCTCATAAAATCTATATTTCTTTTAGAAAGTCTTCCAAGTTGGCCTCAAGATATGTGGGATCATTTGAAGTCTTGGAAGCCATTAACCCAATTGCTTATATACTAGCTCTACCACCTACTCTGGCCTAACTTCATAATGTGTTTCATGTTTCTTTACTTAAGCCATATCATATAGATGTGACTCATGTACTTGATTTTCAATCCTTGAAGGTACAGGATTTAGGAGTGGTGCTAGTGGAACCCATCAGAATCCTAGATAGATGCAATGTTAAGTTGCAAAGCATAGATATTGCTCAATTTAAGGGCCAATGAGACCAATACACATAGGACATTGCTACTTTTGAGGATGTGAAAGAAATAGAACACTCCTTTCCACATTTGATTTCTTGAAAAAAAAATCAAAGAAATTTTGGATTAAGATTCTATGATATTTCATGCTTAAAAATTTTGATGTTCAAATAGACATATTTTTGATGTGATGTTGAAATAGACATATATTTTTTGATGTGATGTTGAAATAAACATATTTTTGATGTGAAGTTGAAATAGACATATTTTTGATGTGATGTTGAAATAGACATATATTTTTTGTGTGAGGTTGAAATAGACATATAAATATTCTACATGTGATGTTGAAATAGAAATATTTTTGATGTGATGTTAGAATAGACATATATTTTTTATGAGATAATGAAATAGACATGAATGATCAAAATTTTATATGATGTTCTTTTATTCAACTTACTAGACATTGGGACGTGTCTCTTCCAAGAGGGGAAGGATGTCATAACCCAATTTTATTGCATATTTATTATAACATGGTAAATTGAATTATTGAAAGAAATTCAACTTAATATTTAATGGAGATTATGGAATATTCATAAATTGAATAAAAAGAAGTTGATTGATGTTGACTTTTCAAACTTTCAAAAATTATTTTTTATATGTTACCAAGAATTGAACATTACTGATCAATTTGCAATTGTAAGTGTGTGCAGTTGCAGGGTGACAAGCTGAAGGATGAGAAAATGGTTGAAGTAGGATTGTTTAGCTGAATTGAATGGTAAGCCAGTTGGAATATGGGTGCACACACCACAAATGGCCTAATGATTTTCATTTGAATTGAATTGTCTATATAAGAGAACATAATTTCCTGACTAGAAGTGTTTTAGTGTTTGAAAATAATGGCTTGCAAATTTAAAAAAAATTGTAATTAAACTCTATGTTTGAACAAAGTGAAAATGAGTATTGTAAGAATGATTAAAAAGGATAATATATTTCATTATGTGTAAATTTAGTAAATCTTCCTTTTTAATATATATATATATATGCTCGAATTTGAATTTAAATTTTTTTATTGTAAGAAATAGTGTATGGAATTTACAATACATTCCAAAACAAGCAACTTGCATAAGAACACATATGTAAATATATATATAAATATATAAATATACATACATACATACATATATACATATATTTATATATATATATATGCGTGTATGTAAATCAAACACATACACACACACACACACATATATATATATGTATGTATATACATTATTTGAATGCATGGAAAATATGAATGAAATCATAATTAAACACATATAGAGATATATATACATACATACACATGAACATATACATATTCAATTTATATCAAATTCAGATTTATAACTGATTATTCTAAATTGTTTTGTTCAAAATGAAGATATCATAATGAAAATCCACTAAGAACATGGATTTTCACCACCTTAATGAAAATAATCTAAAGTTAAAGGTAGCCAGTTGCGGCATGGCAGTAATGCCATCACTAGAAAAGCATGCAAAAAATGTATTGTATCTATCATTTGGGGGTGATATAACTGTGTGAAAAAGAAGAGAAGGAGGTGAAAAATTGGGGGAAATTTTGAAAGGAAAAGTAGGGGTCCAACTAAAATCCAAGAAAATCTGAGGAAAGAATGACATCATAGTTTGATTTGGGAGGTAATTCAATCTCCATATTCTTACATAGACTTAGAATTATTTCTATTATCGAATGTTACTAGAAGTTTGTTCTCCATTTTGTTGAGTATTCATGGCATCATGAGAAAAGAGGTTATTATTTTGTATGTCAAATGGCATGAAGCCGAATGAATGAATAGTTATATGTATATCGTTGCCACCACATGCAGGATGCATGGCCTACACCCTATGCAGTGGGGAAACCAACATAGTTTAGAGCCTTCATGGCTATTGTACAAATCCAAGCTGAGGCTCAAGAGCCTCCAACGGCTTATCCTTCACCTTTTTTTTGAATGAAAACGCTTTGCCTTATGTAGGCTATCATAAATTATTCTGATCAATATACTATATGTGTTTGTAAATATGTTCCTTGAGGAAGATCAATTCAATCTTGTGGGAAGGGTATGCATTCTCTGCATTTCATTTCTATTGTTTCTAAGCTTATTATTGATGGTTCAAAGCTTGTATTAGGGCTTAACAAGGCTCTTAGAACCCTGCATATGTGAATATTTTCTTCAAATGGGTAGTCAACCCCGTTTAGTAAGAACAGTGGAAGTTTTTTTCCTATGATAGAAGAAACACCAAGCCATGTTGGGTTTGATCTTATTATTGATGGCTAAACTTGAATGTATAATGATACAGACAAAATTATGCATGTATAATATTGTAGCATGCATGGTAAAAATAGTAAGCCCTCATGAGTGATTTCAAATATATCTTTGAAGCTTAGGAAGAAGATACCCGACCATAGAGATTGGTCAATCCTGTGTAACTGTAGTTGTTTTGTTGCAGCCTGAAAAAGGCATTATTAATTACTAAACTTAAAGCTTCTATGCTTTCTTAGAATGAAATATTTGCTCAATAAACACATCGACAAGCATGCCAAACCTAGTTTCTTCATATCATTTAAGTCACTCATTGTATTTCCAGTGATGAAAGTGTTCAAGATCTAGATAATAGACATTTTTTCCTTATGATTGAAACTGTGTTATTTGATTTGTTTAATTTTAGTTCATAATATTTAAACCAGTTTTGTATTAAGCAGTAAACGTTTACTTGTAAAGTGATCATTTACCATGTAAACAGCTTAAGGATAGCAAACATAGTAAATAACAATATTTGACTTTAAATGTAACGGTTAGGTTTGAAATGTAAACAATGGATGTTCTTTTGCAAACAACTCTGTTTTGTTAAAAAGTTATCCTTATAACTGAAAACAACATGTTTTATAACTATTTAGTAGGAAATGGTGCATGTTTTGTTTAAACAATGAATGTACATATGTGAATAGCTTGCTTTATAACTATTTAGTAGGAAACAACATTTCTTCTATTCAAACAATGAATATACATGTGAAAATAGCTAATTTTACAACTATTTATTAGGAAATAGTATTTCTTTCCTTAAACAGTGAATGTTCATATGTGAACAGTTGGCTTCATAACTATTTAATAGGAAATAGTATTTATTCTATTCAAGTAATTAATGTTATGTAAATAGCAATGTTAGAAGAACACGGTAGTGAGAACACTATAACAATATGTGTGAAATTGTTAGCATAGATTTTTTATGTTTTTTTTTTATTTTGACAAAGAAATGTCAATTAGAATACTATTTAAAGATTGTAATCTAAATTAATGATTATTTTAGAATGTATGCACAAACTTTAACATTAGTAGGCACATATATGTGTATGCACATAGACTTCATATATGTATATACACATACTTGTGACATAACTTCTTTTGTTTTTAGTACATTTTTAAAAGGAAAATGCTTAAGATGTTAAGTAGAAAATAGTCATAAGAATGATATGACTGATTATTGAAATACTTTGTCAATCGTAGTATCTAATTTATGTTCAGAGTATAGATTAGTATTTTGTTTCTTCTTTTGAATACATTTGTGAGAGAATATTTTAAATACTTGAATAGAACAGTGATACCTTAGTTGACTAGAGCACCTATGGGTAGTTATTGCTAGAGGGTATACAGTTGTAGTAGAAAGTTACCTTCCAGGATAGGTGTCGAAATGGAGTTCATAGAGTATAGGTTTTCTTTACCATAACCTATCGTTTTCTATTGTTACAACACACTTATTATGCTTGGCCAAGAAATATAGTTCATTATGTATGTATGAATGAACTCTATGATTTCACTCTCTTCCATTCCTAGCATAGATCTTGCACTTTCTTTTCTAATTTTTAGATAGAAATTGCATGTTGATATATGGGCATGCACTAGATTCCACCTTGCAGGTTGTTCTCTTGCTAAACTTTATGTGCAAGGTCAGGCATTCTTCAAGCCAAAAGAAATATTGGGGAAGCGTAAGCTTCATGGTTGGGTGGTAAAGCGCTTCAACCATGTTCTCATCCACTAGTGGAGGTGAGCGTCAAAGAGGAACCTTAGTTGTTCACAAGACTATTTTAGTCTAAGATGTATCTTGATGTAATGCATTCATGTATTTGATGTAATGTGTATAAATTGTAATGACCTTGTGGCCTTAGGAACCAAGTCAATCTTGATATTGTAATGTGACTTTTGAAGTGAATATAAGAATCTTTGACTCATTTTAAATGGACATGTGCAACTATGATTGGCTTTAGCCACTAGTTATGTCTTTTTAATTTAGACTATATTCATGTGTCATTTACAATAATATCAATTAAGTAATAATTTGGAATGGGATATTACTATCTCACCTCTATGAAGTGGGTGTCATAAGTTTAGCCACCTATTGCTCAATTTGGAAAATACTATGACCATACTAACTCAGAATGAGTCTATTCCATATCATGATTCCATTCATAAAGAGATTAAATAGACAGGTGATCTCATAGACCATCTAAGTTACTCCCAACCTTGGTTTATCCTAATTCCCAAGGACTAACCTTATTAACCTCAAGGTTTATTTAGCATCATAAGCTAATAATTCCAAAATAGCACTTCTATTTAATATGGTTTCCCATCCTATTAAATTTCATATAACCTCACAAACTGACATTCACAATCATAATACTTCTATATCAACATTTCATTTTGTCACCATCCATTGGCCTATGATAGCCTAGATATAATAAATCATTATCTTTATATTACATTCTAATATATATGTGTGTGTGTGTGTGTGTAGGGTTCACCCCTACAATTCTATGGCGACCAAGGTTATAGAGTTAGCAACTATGTATTACTAAAGCACATACATAGCTAATAACATTTCAACTTCAACTTATAAACAAGCTTTACAATACATAGTTTCTAACTCCTCAAGCATTTACAAGCACATGACATTTCTATAGACACATAATTTTTTCTTGATCAATATCATGCATTTAATTCAATTTACTAACACTATTTCATCCAAATTTGACCATTTTCACCACATTTAATTGAATAATCCTAATTGTTTAATTAAATTCATCATCGTCCTCTATTAATTGGATAATTAACATTAATGGATTAATTCACCCCATTCATGCTAATTTTCATCCTGTTTGATTAAATGATGTGAATTATTTTATTAAATACCTTAATTTATCACATTTGATTTAATAGTCTTAATTGTTTAATTAAATCCTAAATTCTCTCATCTTACACAATTAAATAATATCTTAAATATTTAATTAACCAATATCTTAATTACAGCCAAACCCAACCTAGGTCGGGTAGGTGGGGGTGGGGTCATCTCTGACCACAAGGGAAAGTTAATTTTGGCTTACACGGTCAACTTGGGGGTTCAATCTTCTAGTTTGGCTAAGGTGGTAGTGACCTTCCATGACATTAAAATTTCCATGCAATTTGGGTTCTCTAACTCGGTTATAGAAGAGGACTCACGAAGCACGATTCTTATGCTAACTGGGAAAGCCACTCCCTATTGGACTCTCTAAGACCTCGTGGCCTCTACTAGAAATCTCATGATTTCCCTTGGGAATCACGGTGTGAATCATGTGTATAGGAGTGACAATAAATTTTTTGATGCCTTAGCAAATCTTGGAGCTTTTACTCCAAATTTAGTACAATGGGATAATATCCTCCATATCCCATGTCAGGTGGTGGAATTAATTCAAAATGATGTCCTAGGTACTTTCCAAATTTGATTGAGTTGGATACATTGCTAGCTCATATTGATTGTTGCCACACTCATCAATTATGGAAACTTAAGCCCACTAATCTATCTATGCATATTTACTTCTACTTGCGGCTCTAGTTTTTGTATAGCCATTTCAACTTCTAGTGTTTTCTTGCTTTGAAACTTGTGTGTTTTGTGATGGGAAGGGATTTGGTTCAGGATGAACCTACCAACTATGATGGATGGAAGCAATACAAGGAGGTTTGGGCCATTCTAGAATGGGGAAAGTTGGCTTCGTATGTGGAGGGGATGCAAGTGAATAACCCCAAAATTTCTTTGGAGTTTGCTAATTCTTGGGTGGATAGGACTATTATCGTTGGAGGGGTATCTTTTATGGTGACCCCAGAGGTTATTGTAAAGGTTACAAGGCTATCCTTGGAAGGTATTTGCATTCATCGCAAATCAAAAAGCCATTACCAAGAAGACATGAAACAGTTCCTGAAAGAGGGTGAGAAGGTGAATAGGTTGTAAAATGGCTTTAATTGTGCAAAGTTGCCTGGTGTTTGGAGCACCATTGCTGAAATTATCATGAGGTACATCAATCTTGAAGGGAATTTCCCTATGCTCAATCATCTTAGGATAATATCAAAATAAATTTACCCTTTTGGCTCTTGTCTTCACTCAAGCAATCTATTAGAAATGTTCAGGCTAAATAAAAGAAATTACGCATTCACTAGGCCCTTATTTTTTTCTTATACAAGTTTCATTCTATGATGCTTCCCTCCCCTGCTACTGTGCGCAAGAACACTTTGACTATGCTAGACCCCACTAATCCCCATGGGGACCCCATCCCCTTTGTTACTATTAATGAAACCTCTTATTTTGTTTTCCATAGCACCTGAGCCTGAGGTAAAGCCCCTATGAATGATAAACCCCCTCATCCCTATCAAATGCACTCCCCTATCAAAGCCTACGCCCACACCCATTTCCAATTCTAGGTCAGGGGAGTCTGAAAACTCTAATGATGATGATGAATCCTAGAATTTGACCCCAACCAAGTCTCCTTTGAACGTTTTGGCTTATGACCACATCTCAAATGTTCCCAACATCCCTCCTATTTCTAACCTAAACCCAAAAAATTCTCCCAACCTGTGCATCAACCTAGAGGAACCTAGTATGGAACCTAGGTCGGTTTGTACCTTGGTTGGCCCCTTAGGAAAAAAAATAATGAAATTTTGGATACAATTAACACTCAAAATGATATCATGAAGTGGCTCTTGGGTCAACTGGTCATGGCTAAAGAGAGAATCCAAATTTTGGAAGGCAAGGTTATGGAACAACAATTCTTGTGGCCTAAGGAGGTGGAGAATAAGGCACATTGGGACATGATTGCTTCTTTGGCCAAGTCTTTTGGGAAGTGGGAGAGGTGGGGAAAAGAATTGGATTATGTGTGGGCTATCATTGGTATTGAGGAAGAAAAGAAGAATTTATTAACAGAGATTGATGCCATCCATCAGAACCAGGAGAAGACAATGCAGTGCCTGAGGGTCATCACTGACTACAACAAAGAAATTGTAAAGAACACTACCTCACTCTTTATGTTTTTTAGGATTAGTTAAGGAAGTTCCAGGGGAAGTGGGTTGTGGAAGGTGTGGAAGAAGGTCACACATAGAAGAAGAAGGCTAGAAAGGTAGACACCTCAACTCGTGATGTTGCAATGGAAACCCAAGTCATTCAACAAGGGCCTATGATTTTTTAAAAGAAGATTCAGTTCCTGTCTCAGGAATGGAATGCGATCACTAGTCTCAAGTTATTAGGAGACCTATAGGTGCCCTGTGGTTTTATGTCGGTCCCAGCTTTGTGGGTTTTTTTTTTGTTTTATTGTTGTTCAAACATTTTAAGCTTTAGTTTTTGTTTACTTTTTAGGTTTTCTCACTGCTCGTGAGTTCCTGGTTTTCCTCTATGGCTATTTTGTAATGGGTACTGGCCCTTGTAGCTTTAATCTAATCAAAACTAATATTTTAATTATTTAATTAACTAACATCTTTTAATTTCTCCAACTTCTCCCACTTGCAAGGGAATATTCTCAAGAATAATCCTCCAATTCAAATTCAAATATTTCTCTCCAAATAGAAATATCTTCCAACAATTTTCCAACATTCTTCCTAAAATTAAGGGGCTTGCACATTCTAAGTTAATTACAACCCTTGATTAACTTTATCAATCCATCTGATCTTTCAATTTCATCCATGGATTGGAATCCTTGATCCATGTCATTTCCTCTCATCAATTTATATTCGTTGATTAACTAAATTGATCCTAATTGATCCTAGCCATTGATTCACCTAAAAGTCCCATTTAAATAGCTCTCATTTTATGAGTTATTGATCCATCAATATTTAGAGTAATTGCACTATAGCCATTTTTATCTTCATCTTGGGAGCATTTTGTATCCATTTTCATCAATTCATCATTAAAGCAGCATTCAAAGCTTGAATCAACAATGGGATTAGGGAAGGGATAATCATTTCACATAGATTCAACACTAATCCCCCAATGGGATGAGGTTTGAGTCTTAATTAGTTTGTCATTTCATGCTTTCAAGTTGTTTTGTGTTTTAATGGCTTCTCAATTAAAATTTCAATAATTCCACTGGGAACTTGAATTAATTATGTTGATTGATTGATTTGATTGTTCAGTTTAGTTGTGTTTGGCCTAAATAATATTCATGTTCAAATATTTGGCACACCCGGTGGGACCCTTACCCTTAATTTGAAAAACAATTCTTGAGATTTTTCATGATTTCAAGAAGCAAAAGCAGGCCAATGTACTTGTTTTGACCTAGAGCTATGTATTTGTTGCATTGGCGCACACTTGTTTTGGTACGAAGCAACACATTTTTTTAGTAGCACATTTTATCATTATAGTTTTCTTACAAGATTGACAGAGTGGTGCACCTATTATAGTATAGATCCATGCATTTGAAAATATAAGTGTATTTGTCTAGAGATAGAGCGATGCATTTATAAACTCTAGCAAACTTGTCAAGAAAACTCCAGTGCAATTTTCTAACAAAGTCGCACACTTATAGGTAAAACATAAAGGTAAAATTTAAGGTTTAATCCAAATTTGCAATTTGATATGGTTTCTAACCCTAATTATTTTTTTATTTGTGTTTTCTAGTTTAAGGACTAATAACTTGCATGATCATATTTAGCATGAATAGCATGGATTGAAGAAAAATTATTTATCAACACTTCATAATCATGAGTTCATCAAGTTTTCCAAAGTGTTTTTAAACACTCAAGTGAAGGATAATCTAAGATCAATTTACTTTTAAGCTTTAAATTAAGATCATACTCCATTTGGTGCTTAACAATTGAACCCTCACACTTCAATTTGGGATTATTAATGAACAATTCAATTTTCTTTTTCAATTTGGAGCTAAAATTGAACCAAACAGCCTCATTTTATTTTTGGCTCTAAAATTGAACAAAAAACAAATCACACTTAGTTTGGTGCTTTAATTTATTTACTTCGCATTTATCTTTAGTGTACTTAAAATGAATGAGTGTTTTCTTTGCTTACTTTTCTTGGTAGACTATTAGTGTGTATCCTCTTCCCTTGTGCTTCATGTGATCTTGGGTGAAGAGAAACACTCTTAGTTTTCAAGTTTTGTGGTCACCCAAGGCTTTCTACATATCCTCTCTCCTTGCACTTTGTACGATCTTGGGTGAAGAGAAATAACATTCCTTCTCTATTTTAGTAGGATTCCTTCCTTGAGATACATCTTGCAATAAAGAACTCAAGGTGACCTCAAAGCATGTTTTTAGGTAGGCTATATTAAAGGGTGTGAAATTGAAAGCAAGAAATTCTTATCTAAGGATGTTATACCTTGTGTGTCAAATTCTAGGGTGGATGTATAGGCTACTCAGAGGTTGATTAGAGACTTTAGTGTCTCATGTCTAAATTATACCTTTGGTGTTCATCGAGTCATTACAAACCTTTGTACTTAGAGGCCTTACTAGTTTTGGGCATATCTTGAGAAGGTGCAATGGGAAATTTGGTCATTTCATGAAGATATTCATCATGTAGTGATTTCTTGTTGAGGAAAAAAACATCTTATAAGGAAATTTTCCTTTTAAGGTAAGAGGTGTATCATGTATGTATGCATACTCTAGTCATCCATTCAAGATACTTATTTTATCGTGTGAACTCGAATCAAGAGATGTACCCACTTGACTAATAATAATGTGCTTGATTGATGGTATCAAACTTGAATTAGTAAGATTTATTGAAGAAAGCTTGTAAAATATCCCCCTTACCTATTGAGTCAGTAAACACATTGCTTGTCATACAAACATCAACACGGTTATGACTAAAATTTTAAGCCCTTTGAACATAATTGAGTTCACTTAAAGAACATCATACTACTACATGCACCTAATCAGATCTTTTTTATCAAAACAATATTGTGGTGTACTTCCTAATATGGACATGTTCATATCTTTTCTCTTTATGTCAAAGTTAATCTAGGGAACTATGATTTAGCACTTTGGTTATCACAAATTTTGATCTTTGGGGGAAAACAACTTGTTTGTTTGTAGACATCTTAGTCTTAAAACAATTCATAGTCAATACTTTTATGTGGTAAAAATAATTCATGCTAAATAATATTTGTAAGAATTGAACCCACAAAGTAGGTTTCCCTTGGTTACTTGACTAAAAAAAAAATTAGTTACTTGGTCACAAATAGAAACAAAGAAGGAAATCCATGCTCAATTTTTTTTATATCAAAACAATTTTAAGTATCACACATCAAAACATCATGCAAAAGTCTTTTTATCAAAACCATTTGGTCTTCTAGGTTTTCAAACACTCAAAAGGAAATGCATTTTTTTCAATACATTGATCTTGTTGCAATTTCCTCTTAGGTATCATATTAGGATTAATCAAAACTAAACATCAACATCATATTAACATCAAATATAAAATCTTTCAAACATTCCATCTTAGAAACAACTCAAAAAATTTGCAAACAAATCCTTAGACTAAGTTTTTATCCAACATCACCTAGTTTAGCTACATGTTTGGAAACATATCTCTTTTCATACATCTAGTTGGAGCAAACATCACTTTTTTGGGAAAACTTATCTTAAATTCATAAGTCTACTAATATTTGCAAGTTCACAAACAATATCATCAAACACACATAAAAATTCGAGTCTAAATTTTTTGCAAAATTGAGAGTTCCATATCATTCACATCACTCACATAATCATTGATCCTAAATCCTTTAGAGGTTCTCTTTTAGGAAAATTTGAATCAACCCTAGAATTTAGAAAAAACAAATCACATCATACTACACCAAAGGTTGATACAAGTTTTATGGCCACAACAAGATCACAATACAAGAGAAACATGGAACAAAACCCAAACATACCTACCATGAGTGGTAAAAATGAAAAAAACCTTGGAGTAAATGATTTTAATCCTATAAGTTTCACAACTCCACCACAAAATCTATTGCAACAATCTCAAACCTCCCAAGACACAAGGGTTCACATAGAATATGTTACAAACAACCCTATGGAACTTACCATAGATGAGATACTTGAGATGTAACAAGACCCTAAATTTCATCATCTTGTCAACGCAATGTTGAAATTAAACCCTACCTAATATATTCTCATATTAGCACAATAAGGAGCTAAACTCCCTTCTACATTTGATGTGAACAAACTTAGGGAATAGCCTTTGACAAATATTGCATCTATCACTCAAAATAATGAATCTGTGGTCCATAATATCACTCAATCCATGCCAGAAACATCCTCATCATACATATCAAGCCAACCTACAATCACTAGGATGGAATTGTCTAACATTACAAATCAACAAGGAAATCAAGTTGGTTATACTCAAAATCTAGGGAATCAAACAAATTTTGGTATTCAAAACACAAACATCCCTCAAAATCCTCAACACCCAAACATTCCATTGACATCACATCCCCATAACACAAACATTGGACCAACATTTCATTCTCAATCGTATCTTCCACACACATCTAATACCTAAAATATTCAATCTAGCATTCCTAATGTTCAACACAATCAAGTGAATCAACAACCCCAAGTTAATCTTTAAATTCAAAACCAAATGAATCAAAATCAAGGAAACCCAACATCAAAAAATCAATTGTCACAATATCATCAAGTTAATCCCCAAAATAAAATTAGTCAACAACATCAAGGTAATACCCAAAATCTATTGTTTTGAAATCAAGGTTTGTCAAATAAATCACATCAATTGACATCATATCAAGGATCACAACCTATGTCTCAACATAAGAGTATCCCACAAACATCATAAAATCAAATGGGTTTTCAAAATCATGTCCCTCCACCATAACAAATATTGCAAGGACTTATAGCATAGCAACATCAAACACCATTCCATCAAGGACAAGTTTCCTGACAACAAAATCAACAAAATCAAGTGTCCCATAACCAAAATTTTGTCTCACAACAATATCAAAATCAACACAATCCTCCATCACAAACCACTCATAATATGGTTTCACAAAATCAATACATCACATCACACCAATACATCCAACCAAATCAATATGTCACAAATCCAAATATCATTTCATCACCTTAAAGACAAAATGGAATTGCTTGTCAACAAGCTATTGCATATCAGCAAGCCCAATAAGCGTTGCAATCTCAACAAGCACAACAAGCCTAACAACAACTACAAGAACAATCCCAACAACATTTACAAGCATGTAACAATCCCAACAACAATTACAAGCACAACAACAACAATATGCCAAATAACAACAATTGCTTGTACAACAACAACAACAAGGATTTCACTATAAACAACAACAGCAATATATGAATCATCAACAAAATATCCTCAACCAAAATTTACAGGGAGCATATAATACACCACCACCCTTATCACCATTAAACATACAATATCAAAACAATCCACCATACACACCATACAATACCTTTGACACTAACACACCATCTTACCAAAATATAACATACAATTCCTCTACCACTCCTTGAATTCAATAAATATGCTCCACCAATGTACAATCTTCAAGAGGACATTTCATCACAAATAAAAACACTCACACAAAAGATTCAAGACATCCAAGTTGGAAAAATAAAAAATCATGTCATACAAGACTTGTGTCCATACCCATTTGATCATAATATTGCAATGTGTTGGTTGTTTTTACTTTAACTAGGTTGGTCTTCTAATCTAACTATAGAATTTCCAATTCAAATCAAGGGTAGGTAGAAGGACCTAGACCAACTGACGAGGATTTAAAAGACCTCCTACACTTTGGGCTCTACAAGACCTAGGAGGGTAATCCCTTAATGCGTTTACAACCTCTACGCCATTATCATAAACAACATTAACAACAACAGATAATCTCATTTAATAGCTCAACATAATAGGATAATACTAAATAGAATTGGCTATTTATCAGTAATATCAACTATTTGGAGCATGAGACAATTTCAACACATTTCATAGTATAAGATTGTCATTGATTTGCAATTTGTAGCAAGCTCTAGGTAAAGACAAAAATATATTGAACCATACGAATAAGTACAACTTAGATCAGTGCCATATATCCATTGGAGGAGTCAAATTTATAAGCATCTAACGATTTATGACAAATTTAACACATAACATATAAGATCCTTGAGAACATTACTTTACAATCTCATCAATATGTATTCTAACTCAATACTACTTATCGAATCCTTATACATAACATATCCACCTACAATCCCATTCAAGCATTTTAATTAATTCCTTGAATTAAAGCTAAAACAAGAATCATACACACCACAACAGTGAGATGAACGAGATAACCCTTTATAATCTTATTCAAAATTCAGATATGCATGTACAATGGAGAGACATGAGTTTGAATTAATTATTTCAATTCAAATGCCAGTATTGTCATAAAACATCAAATCCCCATGAATTCAAAACCTACTACAGAATGACTCAAAAACTAAATTGCATTTCCCCTAAAACCATCAAACTTTACAATTTTCTCTGCAACTCCACCTAGACTCAACCAAAAAATATCTCACTTGCTAACCCATACTTCTGGCCTTGAAATCCTTCTTATAAAAAAGGAGCAAACAAGCATCGAGCTAGAAAGCCTACGTGTCACCAACCAATTGGACCGCCTTGTGACATTCTGAAAATTTGTTACAACAATAATCTCTTCAAAGAATCTTCTTGTTCATTGTACCCACTGAGAATGGTTGATGTGGCAACAAAAACTTCAAGAATTCCTTTCCTATACTGTCACCATAAACAAAACTAGAATCTGTTGTAACTGGGACAGCTTATTTTTGAACCGTTAACAGCCTACTCCTTTTCACTCTTCCTCAGTTAAATATGCATTTACCCATTTTTGGTATTCTTCATCAGTTGGAAAATCAAAATTGATTACCTCATTCACCTTGACACTATAAGGTGTGTACTTAACTGCCACCTAATCCCCTTCTCTTTCAAAAGACTCCAAGAATAAGTTGGTGCTAATGATTTTGTCCATACAGCTCACCAATTAATCTTAGTCATCACAAATTAATCTAATTTGATCATTGATGACCTCATTTTCTCAATCCTGCCACTATTGGAGTGACCTGATATTTCCCTACTCATCAATTATATCAGGTAGCAATGTTTCACTCCAATCATCAAAGTTCTTCACCAACTCTCTGATCTTCCTACTCAAGTCATCTAGTAAGGTCTGAAAACCTTACAATGACTTACCTAACACCTGAGTAGGCCTTAATTATTTGGGCCTATTATTTATATCAAACATTGATGGTTTATACATTATGTCCAAATCATTGGCCCTAGGGATCCAATTTTAAATTAATGGTACTACTACCTCCTGATCCCTATCAATATTCTTTATTGTACTCAGTAATAAAGAATATAAAGAATACACAAATGACAATATATCATCAACTTTCTCATTTAAGTGCCTCAATACAACATTAACAACCTCCCTTTCCTTTAAAAGTATTCCCTCCTCACTTACCTTCAAGGATGGTTGTAACTCTGCAATTTTGTGCATTAGCTTATTCTTTCAAGGATCAACAGAGCATTCTATTTCTTCATCAATTAGCTCTAAAGTAGGGCTGAGGGAAGGAGTTTGACTGGGAGACCCTGGTCTAGAAACAATGGGAGAAGTAGGAGGCACTGACCTTGATGTGGAAGGTAGTGTTTTGATCCCTGGAGCACTTGATGTCTCCCCAATCTGCTTGTTCTTTAACCTGCCCACCTCAATCTGCAACTCAACATTTGTTTGTTGCATCTTTCTATATTCCCCAATTATGAAATTTTACTTCTCCATTAGGCTTTTCTTTTCAGCTTCCTCTCTTTCAACAATCTTTTTGGGCCAATTTGGCCACATTTATAGTCAAATTAGCAGCCTATGTGGTTGAGGTCTTTGAAGCTCTCTTTATTATCAACCCTCCTCTTAAAATTGGGTTAATATCAGTAACATTTTTCTTTCTCCCTTGAGGGGCCAAAGCCCAAATTTTCAAGGTCTCGTACTCTTCGCTAAAGGCAGAATCTTGCAATGCTGCCTTGACCTCTTCTTCAAAATCTTGCAAGGGATGCTTGAACTTCATAATAGCGTTAAAAGCTACAGCATCTACAATGTCCCACTCAGGAAAGATCAAGACACCAGCTTGATTTACCAGTTTTCTCCCCTCTTTAGGAGTGATGCTCTTGAACTCATCGATTAATTTATCTTTCACTTCATCATCATTCTCCTAGTTTGACCTATCAGGTCTCAATTCTCTTCTCCTCTTGCATTTATCTTGATATTCTTCCAATTTCATTCTCCATACTAGTTACAAGAAGACTGGAGTTTTTACAAATGTATTATCATCTAGAAACTCTTTACATGCTTCCATTCTTGCATCTTGCACACATTTTCCTTTCATATCCATATCAGAGAGAACCAGTTCAACCAGCTTGGGAGGGGAAGGCATACCCATCTGCATGTCCTAGTCAGTGATGACAATTTCAAAGACCAAATCCTCTTGTTATTGTTCAATTCTTTTCCTCTTAGGGCTTTGCTCTGATGGTGGTGATGAGGGACTATTCCCAAGTGATGCTTCCAAATCAATAATCTTAATTTCCCCAGGCGTTTTCAGCTTTGAACCTGGTTGTGTAGGAAATTTTATTATTTTTTTTCCTTTTCTATTATCTCCTTCCTCATCACTACTATCATTTCTTTTCCTTTTGTAAATAGGCCTTCTCTCTGTAGGTTGGTAGGTTGGCCTCACTTCAATTGGCTTGGCATCTTGCTCCTATATGCCAAGATCCAACTCCATATTTATCTTCTTGGTCATCAAGGTTCCCATGATTTCTTTGAAGTTTCCCATCAAAAATTCAATTTTCTTATGATATGGACTAAACTCCATCAATGGATGATACTTTGGATCCATTTTGTGCACAATAGCCAATAACTTGTCATAAGCTACCCATTTCTCCTTGTTCAACTCTTGCCTATTTAGGTTAGTTTCATTTATAATCAAGTCCTTAGGGAAGTTGAACTCATACAAAAATTTACCACCTTGTATCCTTTGTATGAAGAGGAAAAAGAAGCCCTCGGGATCATGTTTCTGCTTGGGACCACAACTCAAATGGTATTCTTCAAAAACATTCCCAAAGTGCACCTAGCCTCCTTTTGAAAAGACAAAATTTGACACCACAATGTAGTCCGGGAAAAATGTTCACCTTTCCCAGTAAGGTTGTCCTCATGGATACAACCAATCTACCACATAACTTCTACAAATCCCACTCTTGGTGACACATTATATGGCAATATATGAGGGGTCCCCTGAAAACCATACACCCTCAAGACAATGCTGACTGGGTATGGAAGAACATCACCCCAGTTATGGAAAACCTTCAACTTTGGCTTCCTCCCCTTTGGTATGAGGAAATCATGCAACTCCTCAAGAATTCTGGGTACATTTACCATCATCCTGACTCTCAATCTGGAAGCAAAACAATTGTCAAAATGCACATAACTAGTGTTCTCCCTGTTACATGATAAATCTGGAGTCCATGCCTGCACTAGCAATCTTTTTGCATTAACCAACTGCCTTAACTCCATCTTCTTAGAGAAGAATTCAGCATTCTTATACAAGAACATATACATTAACATGGAGTACTAGAAGAATGGAGTGCCTACATCATTTTGTTGCAACTTCAATAGCCCTCCATGTATCTTTTTGGCCAACAAAGAAGAAAAATCATAAATCACTGAGAAATTAGGGTGTTGTATTTGCACCCCCTTGAACATGTAAGCAATAGGCATCACTATGTTGGGGTTAAAACCAAAAATCTTGCACAATGAGTAAAAGGTGGCCAAGAAATGATTTGCAAAGCAGTTCAGTCTGAAAGGTTCTTGGTCATAGGGCTAATATAGAATTTCGAACCCCCTACCCTAGCCAAATGAGGTGGGAGAAACTTAGCTCTGAAAAGTGATTTCAACCTCCCATATTCTTGTTTCATCTCCTCAAGATCAATAGGAACCAAGAACATACTAGGCTCACTCAGATCAAAAACCTGTTGGAATTCCTCTTTGTTAATGCTTAACAGAACCTTTCCATCATTATCTCAAATCACCCATGTGACAGGGTCATATCGTGTAGCCACTGCCCTAAGCAAGTCTATATCAGGGAACACATTCAGTACCACCAGCTTCCCCATATCATACATCCAACTCTATCCAAACCACAATTTGAACATCTCTAGACCAGTAAGAGGAACCCTAGCATCGGCTATGTTGGAACAATTATATACTAATCCCTCCCCTAGGTTTTTTCCTTGCATCAAAACTAACCCCTTCTTCCTATCATTCGTTGACAAGGGCAATTGATCTAGAAAATCATCATATAGGTTTCTACTTAAATAATCAATCAGGCTAGAGTGTTGCTTTGACGGTACCATCTTGAGTAAACTAAGGCTTCCTTGCTATTTCAAACTTCAAACAAACTAGGGCTAAACAAAAATATGAAATTATAGAACAGAACCTTGCAATTTACCACAATTCAATTAACCTATAGCCCTAAAAAAATTATCAATAAGCACTCTAACAAGCACACAACAAATTTCCCCAAATTCAAATTCAAATTAACCAAGAGATACAGAATTGAACTCATGGCTTTGTGTTTGCAGAAACCTAAATCTTTGTTGTAACAACTTGTAACTTCATCCTTGGTCTTGATACTGCTCTGTAAAGATGTTTGAATGCTTTGTGCCACAAAAAGCAGGAGAATAGTTGCTTTATTTTGATCAAACCATGCTAGTAGATGTCATGTTCACCATTAAAGCTTACTCGTACACTGTGCGAATGACTCCAATCACATTTGATGTAGAGTGAAATATTAGATGTTAATCATTCACTTTAGTCAGATCATCGAATGGATGCCTTCAAAACAAACTGACACAATCTCTATCATGGCAATAAGGGGCCCACCATACTACACGTTGCCAAGGAAATCCACGTGGCACTCGCCCGCGATATCACAATCAATGAATACCTCGCAACTTCTGATCACACAATGGCAGGAAACCATGGATCTCAACCATCAGTAATCTTATTCATTCAACACAGTCGCCAAATTTTTCATTAACCATCGAGCACCTTTCCTTTCAAGATTATAACATCTCCATTGATTGTAAACTCGTGTATCTCATAAACACTTTAGTAACCCGCTCCATAATGTATTAAAACCAAATAAATTCAACTTCACCGAATGAGACACATGGCACTCGCCCATGATATTGCAATCAACCAAAGCAGTGTGGTGGGGTCATCACAAGATGGTGGGGAATGGCTGAGATCAAATGATAATTAATGTACAGTCATGCAAACTTGTCCCTCTACAAAATATAAAACATTTATTAAAAGAATGAGGGGACATCACTAGGCTGATGATAAATAATGACATAAGTTCTTTTAATGAGGGAGCACGGGACCATCCAAGACTTAGGAAAAATAAAGTCAAGTGAAGGAAAAAAATAATAAAACAAAAAGGGGCCTAGCCTAGACAAAGCAATGGGGCTTAAGTATTTTTAAAACCCTCCCAAAAAGTAACAGCCAAATAGATCCCACCCAAGGCGTAAGATAAACACTAGGGTTTTACATGAAGACAAAGGTAAAATCCCAACCTTAGGATTTTCCCAAACACCATGGATGACCAAAGACATAAGGCAGGATAAAAATGGAATACAAAACAGAAAAATTTTGAAGTTCCATCACAATAATACCATTCCCCTTGGATTTGGTATCCCTAAATTCAACAAATACAAGGGAAATGGTAATCCAAAATAAAACATTAGGTAATTCTATGTGGCATGTATGGAAGTGGCATAAAACGACTCTTATTTGATGTTTCTCTTCCCACGTAGTTTGGGAGGCCAACCATAGAGTGGTTCTTGCACTTACCTCCCAAAATCCAAACTTTTCAAGACAATAGATTAGTTTGTACTACACTTTTCCTATAATATGGATGTGGAGGTAAGCCTAAAAGAACTCTATACACTTAAACAGAGTAAGGAAGAATCATTTACAAACTTTTTACAATGCTAGAGACATAGAGCTAGTAAATGTAAATGGCCAATTTCGAAAAAACAATAAATAGAGATCATTGCTGCAAACATAGAAATAAACTTGGCCTTCTAGTTGAAAATGAAATGTGTGTCAACATATGAAGAACTCATCCCCAAGGACCTTAACATTGAAATGGCCCTCATCACGAAAGGAGCAACACAAACATACAAAGATAATTATCCATCATCTAGTTCTAATCATAAACCCAATATATGGGCTAAAAATAAGAATGTTACTAATTATGGTATAGTTGATGTGAAGGTTGTGATTAATGCTCCACAACAAGAAAATACACAACAAAACATGCAGCCATAGAATAATCACCAAATGATCAATAAGGTTAACCCTTAAAGAGGACCACCACCTCAAAATAATTATCCTCAATGATGAAAGTACACACCCTTGGGGGAACATATTGAAGTAGTAATGCAAAAGTTGATACGATCAAATCTCCTCACAATCCCTGATTACAAGAATTATACAAAGCCTCAAGTAAAACCTTCATGGTATGAAGATGAGGACCATTGAGACTTTCACAAAACTAAGGGACATAAAACATCTAATTAGATGAAGCTAAAAAACATTATTCAAGATCTCATTGATAATGGAGAAGTAAGTGTGGACCAAAAAATAGGAAATCAAGAACTTAAGATATACAAGAATTTGATGGCATACCATAGCAAGGGAAAGGATAATGGAAAAGGGAAGGATTAGTACAACATAGGTCATGTTTATAACAATGTGGGAGGGACTAGTGATCATCATATATCAGTTATCACGATCAACAGACCTAGTGTGGAGTGTCGATTCACCACATGTAGAGGTAAAGTTACCCTCCAAGGAGCACCATCACAACCTATAACCCCATCACAATTGAATCCCACTGACTATAGCCTCTTGGATCAATTAAAAAATACCCCTACCCAAATCTCTATCTTAGAGTTGATGAAAATATCTCCCACACATAAAGACATTCTAGAGAAATCTTTGTTATCATCATTCGTACCTAACCATATCGATACTAAATGGCTAAAGCTATGGTCAAACATATCACCTCCATCTCCTTACATTTTTTGAGCAAGGCCTCCCAACTCAACCATCACATAATCATGCTTTGCATCTTGAATTCTATATCCATAAGAAAAAATTCAAGAGAGACTTGGTAGATGGAGTTGTTAGCCTTAATGTTTGTACCCTTCAATTGATCAAGAAATTTGGCTATTCAGAATATGTTATTGAGAAGGAAAAAGGTGTGACAATTAGAGCCTATGATGATAATGAACAAAGTTCAGAAGGAATGATCAAAATCCCCTTCCAAGTAGGATCCACAATTATTGAAACCACTTTCTAAGTGTTTGACCTTGATCTACCCTGTAATATACTTACTGGTCGTCCGTGGATCCATGCCATGCAAGCTATATCTTTGGCCTACCATCAATGCATCAAGTTTCCCTATGAAGAAAGAGAAATTACAATCCATGGTGATCCAAGACCCTTTTACTATTGCAATAACCTAGAAGAGAAGTACTATAGGGTGCCACAAATTTCAAAGAATGATAAATTTCCAATATCCTCCTCTTTTTTGACCCATCAACCTTATCTTCCACATTTGAATCAAAGACAACTATATTGCAGAACATCCCTAAGATAAAAGCAATAATCAAATATAATGGTTGTGGAGACTACAACCTAAAAATGGACTCTTTTATAATTGGAGAATGTTACCTCTTTCTCCTAGATCCTATGGGAAGTCTCAATCTATTGACAAGGTAATAAAAACAATCAAGATGGAATCTACCACTTTCACAAAGTGGGTAAATTTGAAAAAATTAATTATTGGTGAGGATGCTGCATCAAAAAATTTATATCAAGATGACAGACCAAAGCCTCTTCTTCTAATGTATGATGACAATAAAGGACTTTGATAGCTGATGAAGAGCTAGGGATATAAGAAAAATGAAAAGCTTGGTCAAAATAATAATGGTTTGGTAGAACCTCTTTCTCCTAAGAAATGACCCAAAAATATTGGTCTTAGATTTACCACAAGAAAAGTGACCCTTCTTAGCAATGGTGCTTCTGTTAAAGGAGTTGAACCTTCCTCTTGATTATCTACATTGCATAACAATATTGTCAACAAATTTCCCCTAGGCATCACAAACTTATTTGAGGACACTTGTATCTTCATCATCACTACCAAATACTTTGATTCCACTAGCTAAATCATCAAATTAAGACTCATTTATCCCCAACTTGTTAACCACTACCAACAAGGATGACTGATTCTTGATTTATTCAAAAATGATGAGGCCATCTCTAAATTCATGGGGCTAATATAACATACAATCTGGAGATCACAAAGCAGGTTTTGACATTGAGTTGGATACACAAGCATACTATAGGGATATGATTGAATCCCTTAGTCACAAAATGGAAAATATGTAAATCATATCACAAACCCTAAGTGAAAACCACACTATGGCACTTTCTAATAGCAAAACAATAAAAATAAAGACATATATGATGGTGAAAACCTCTATGAGGTGCCTAAGGATGAAAAATTCAATCCACCTAATAGTGTGATACGCTATGAGAAATCATTAGTGCTTGTCGAAAAATATAATCCTCTCAATGTGGAAACAAAGGAGGCACCACAAATCACTTTTTTATGTAGAATCACTCCTTGATGAAGAAAAAAATAATTTGGCAGCATTCTTAAAAGAGCATAAGATAAAATCTTCTTGGTTTTATGCAAAAATTCCAAGCCTTGATCCTTCCATAGTTGTGCACAATCTTGCAGTTCATCCTCAAGCTAAACCAATGAAGAAAAAGCTAAGAAAAATGCATCCACATACAGCCTTATTGGTCAAAGTTGAGTTAAAAAAGCTTCTTGATGTAGGATTCATGTGGTTGATAGACTATCCAAAGTGGGTTTCAAACCTTGTACAAGTCTCAAAACCCATTAGGCACATCAGGATATGCAAAAACTTCAAACATTTGAATAAGGCATGTCCCAAGGATAATTTCACTCTACCTAATATTGACATCATTGTGGATCTGACAACTAGACATGAAATACTTTTACTTATGGAAAAATTCTTAGGGCACAATCAGATCATGATAGCCAAAGAAGATCAACATAAAATAACATTTACATGCCCGTGGGGAACATGTTGCTAGAAACATGATGTAGTTTGGTCTCAAAAATGTTGGAGAAACTTATCAAAGAGCTATGACTTTGATTTTTCATGACATGATTCACAAGACTTTAGTGGATTATGTAGATGATGTTTTGGTTGAATCAAGAACAAGGCAAGAACATTTGGATGTGCTAGTACCAATATTTGATAGACTTGAGAAATATCAAGGGTGTTTGAATCCTAAGAAGTGCATATTTTGTGTCACTCCAAGCAATCTCTTGGGATACATTGTATTGTAGATGAGAATTGAAGTGGATCTAGTATAATTCAAAGCTATCTTAGATATGCAACCACCGCAAATACTTAAACAAATTTTAGGCTTACAAGCGAGATTACAATCTATTAGAAGATTTATTGCACAACTAGAAGACAATTGCCATCCCTTTTCTCGTCTTATCCACAATGGGATAGCTTACAAATTGGATTCAAACTATGACCAAGAATTTCAATAGCTGAAATATTATCTATTGATACCACCTGTCCTTATGCCACCCATAGTAGATAAACCAATGACTATTTACATTTTAGCTACTTTAGTAGCATTAGGTGCTCTTCTTTCTTAGCATAATGAAATAGGAAAAGAAAGAGATATTTACTACATCAGTAGGAAATTGGTTGGATACGATCTAAATTATTCAACTATTTTAAAAGATTGTCTAGTAGTAGCCTTCACATCCCAAAAAATTTAGGCACTAACTTCTATCTTACCAAATAAAGCTTATCTCTAAGGTGGATCTATTGAAATATTTTTTATCTAAAACTACTCTCATAGGATGCATGGTGAAGTGGGTAATGATCCTCACAAATTTAACATAGAGGTGGATTGAAAGGATATTAAGGGATAGGTCATCACAAATTAGCTAGAAGAGTCACCCATCTATGTGGAGAATCCTTTGGTATCTGAATTTCCTAAGGATTTAGTGTTTTTCCTTAGCACAACGAAGCAATGGAAGCTATATTTTGATGGCTCATACACACAACATGGTTCTAGAGTGGGTATCCTTTTCATCACCCCACAAGGTTATTGAATACCTAAATCATATAGGTTATCTTTCCCATGCACTAAAAAATATAGTTGAATATGAGGCCATTATCATAAAGTTAAGAATCACAATATAGTGGCAAATTCAAGAGCTAAGAGTATACGAAGATTCCCAGTTGATCGTGAACCAGGTTAATGATGACTATCAAACCAAGGATGATAAGATGACGCCTTACAAAAATATGATTGATAGTTTTAATGATTACTTCATCGACATAACATTTGAAAAAATACCTCGGGTCAATAACCAAGCAATAGATGCTATAGATACCATCAACTCTTTGCTAGATATGCCTAAGAACATTTTGAAATGCAAGTTTCTCATAGGTATCTTCTCATATCAAATTTTGACATCCCAAAATTTGAATCAATGTGTTAAATTGTTGGCCCTAGTTCCCCATAGTATCATGGCGTATGCACTTACCTTCATATCAGTATCCTCCCATTTGACATTACCCCTAACTTAAGAAAAAAAATTATCAGAAGAGCATCCCAATTTTTCATTCTAGGCAATACCCTTTATTGGAGAAGTTTCAAAGGTACATTATTGTGATGTCAACCAAGAGGAAGCTTTGATTGCAATAAAGGAAGTGCACAAAGGTACTTATGAGTCACATTCAATTGGTATAACTTTGACTAAGAAATTGTTGAGGATAGGGTATTATTGGCCTACTATGGAATAGGAAGCTAATCAGTTTGTCAAAAAGTGTTTGCAATGTCAATAGCATGGGGACCTCATCCATGCACTAGCTCAAGAGATCAAGGCTATTACTACACCTTGGCCTTTCTCATAGTCGAGACTTGACCTCATAGGAAAATTTACAAATACCTCATCAAATGGTCATAAATTCATTATCATGACCACTAAGTATTTCACAAAGTTGGTCGAATCCATACCCATGACCTACATTATAGAAAATAAAATATCTAAGTTCATCTTGAATTACCTCATTTTCCACTATGGTGTTCCTTAGACCTTTATCACAGACAATGGAACACCCTTTAAGAATCAAGATGTCCATGATCTATGTCAAAAATTTAACATACAACAATGATTTTATACTTCGTATTACCCCCAAGGAAACAATTAGTTGAAAGTGACTAAAACAATTATCCTCAAAATCCTTAAGAAGACTATTAATAACGTCGGTTGTGACTAGTAACTTCAGTTGAACCCTGCCTTTGGGAATACAAAACCAGCATTTGTATACCCAATGTACAATACCCTTTTCCATTGTATATAGATTTGAAGCCATTTTTCCTATCAAGGTCGAGCACCTATCACTAAGGGTTTCATTGCAACATTTAGTCACTAATAAAGAATATAGAATATCTATATTGAATGAACTAGAGATTCTAGATAATGTTGCTTGGAAGCTTTGAATCACTTACAACCTTATCAAAATCAACTTAGAAAAATTTACAACAAGAAGATCAAAATTTGGTGCTTCCAAGTAGGAGACCTTTTCTTAAAAGCGAATAAAAATATATGTTAGACTAGAATAGCAATGGAAAGTTTGAACCTAACTAGTTAGGACCATTCATTGTCACATCTAGCTATGGTTCGAGAGCATATCAACTATCAACTCTTGAAGTATCCCTTGCAAGAGCCTATCAATAGCATGCACCTGGAAAAAAAAATTTCCTAACTAGGAGGGGTTTCTCATATCTCAAAATCCAAGAAGAAAAATTAAAAAAGGATCAAAATAGTAAAAAATATGTGTGTTATAGCAAAAACCACTATGGTGGCACTTTGGGCAAGTACCTTAGTGAAAACCTATAAAAAAAGGTGCCTCACATAAATAAAGCGCCATTTTCCATCTACCATGGGCTCTTCAGATTATCCTGTATCCTTCATGCATCATTCATTCTTCACTTATTTAACCTATTTATCTCTTTCCACTTGTTTGCATCCATATCATAGCTTGGTATTCAACAAGTATCAATATCTTGCTTAGTTCTACTTGGCATACTCTTACTTGTTCATTTTTTCCTACCTATATCGAGGTAGTATATCATATCACACCGAGGGAATATTCATGTACCTACATCAGATCGGGTTCTTGTATATTCTCCTAAGGTTATTCCTAAAATTTCAAAATCCCAAAAATAGTCATATTTTCAAAATCCAAAACATCAAAACATCGGTAAAGTCAAAATCTCAAAAAAAATCCAAATCACATCAAAAACCCTAAACAGGTCTAAACATAAAAAGGTAAAAAACACTAGTCAAAATATGTCATCTTTGCACTTACATAGGCAAGGCCATCATCGATGTTCCCCTAAGACTTTAGGTTAGTCCTTTAGGAGTCCACCATTATAAACTAGCAACCTATAAAGATTCATGTCTCATCAATAAATGATCATTTGTTAGGAGTTAGTCAAACTACGTTATCAAGTTGTGTTTATGTAAGAAAGGCCATCACCAATGACTCCCTGAGGCATTAGGTGATTCCCCCTTAGATCTTGGTCTTGGTCTTGGTTTAAAATGCTAAAAATACAAAAACAATTGGAAAACGTAAAAAATTAAAACATTCAGAACTTTCAAAAATCCCTAAATAGCATAAAATATCTTTCAAAAATCATAAAAAGCCTCAAAAAACTTGGAAACCAAAACATTTAGATAACTTCAAAAGTTCAAAAATAACCTCAAAATATGATAAAATGTCAAAAACATTGAAATATTTAGAAAACAAACTACCCTTCTGGTTTCGTTTTCACTCGTAATAAACATTCATCCCTAATAATTTGGATGGCCATCTTCACCCTTTGATAAATACAAATGCAAACAAGTACAAAAAATTGGTAAAGCACAAACATTAAGGGTAAAGGTCTTGAATCTGGATCATGTTTAAGCATGTTTATTAATGTTCATATCAATGGCCTATCAATTAGTTAGAATTAATCAATTAGTCAATTTCCAATTTAACATTTCCTATGAATACAACTCCTACAATGGAAATCATCAATGGAAACCACTTTAATTATGTCATTTAGTAAGAGATATGAATAAAATTGACTGTTTGATTTGATCTTTTCTTATGGATTATCTTATTGACTCATTCTAATGATCTCTCAATGATGTCTATCAAAACGATTTTGAGAGAAAGGAATAGGGTAGTGGTTACCACTTTCATTTGTTGTACTTATTGGATATTCTTGTAACATGACCTAACATGGTTTTTGTATGTTAGGTATGAACAAGGATTCTCCTATCTCTTTATAGAGTCAAATTACATTGCATTAGATATAATTCCATCCTAGTTTTCAATACCTTAATGCATCATATATATTTTCTATATCAAAAATAAGGAATGATATGAAGAATGTATCATGTTGATGCCAAAAATTGACAAGGTAATAGCCTTGTGGGAAACTCAGTTAATAGGGGGACCAATTGTGCTAAACTGAGTGACCTCTGGGTTTTTAAAGAATCTTGCTTCTTTTGTATTTGGGTTCTTGGAATGGGAAAAGGAAGCAAATATAAAAAATAAAGATCTAACTAAGGCAATGATCCAAGATGTAGATGTAGGAATGGTAAATCTATCTTTTAAATGAGATTTAAGGGCGTTCAACAATCTACTAAGTCCCAAAATAACAGAAATCAAAGATGAAAACCTGAATAATTTATCCAATAACATAAAATAACTCCCATATACATTTACTGAAAATAAGAGTCAAAGACATGGTCTAAATCAGCAAATCATAGAAGTTTTGCAAACAAACTACTCAGTATAGTAATGGCACAGTATAATGTTTTGTCAAATAGCTAAGAAACAGAAAGGGAAAACAATGGCACAGTCTGTGAGTCATAAAATAATCTAAAAGAACAATACAAAAGGCTTGGTGTATTTTCACAAATTTTCTATATATTCTAGAACTCCATTTCGGAAGGAAGAAGCAATATATATAGAAAATAATCCCACTGCCTGGTGAGCCAGTGATAGAAAAGATTATGTTATCATGAGCAATGATGCCCAGAGCAATGATTTCCTAAGGTTGTTGCAACCAAAAAAGATTTGAGCCATAGAACGTAGTCACCTTTGAGCTAGATGCATCTCCTCCAAATGATGGTAGTGGTCCTAGTGTATAAGCAATAGAACCTCATGCAGACATGTGTCACTCACCCACAAAGTTAGTTAGGACACGTGGTAATATGGCAGGGCTTGTTGTTCACTCTTTCCTTCCCCTCAATGAAATACCCACATAGAAGACACGTGCATAAGTCTTCATTGCTAGCTCTGACTATGGAGTCCGCCAAAAAGTGTACATGGAACAATGTTACGTGGTGTGCGGGTGAAGCTCAGTTGAGAAGTGAAGGAAGAAATATTTTAAATGCCTGTGCTGCTGAAAAGTGGAAGCATGGCAGAGCACACCGAAGAAATAAAGGAGGGAATCCTTGAAGAGAGTGTTTGGTGGATACATGGCAGTAGTGGACGAATCTCTTCAAAAAGAGGCTCGAGGATATTCAAATGCATGGGGTGTGGGCCAGACTTATCAAAATACAAACAACCTAAAGGGAGGTCAAGGAATTTTATATCCACATATCCTAATCCTAGAAGCAAGAAAATAACCCTTTTCGTCACATATCTAATAGAGTCTCAAATAATTATGGGCTTGTTGGAATTTTGAATCAATCAACGGTTAATCTATCATTCATTTTATTCTTCTATCTTCTTTCCATGCTAATATTTCCAACTTGGTATTATGATAGTAATAAAATAATAACGCATCCATCCTAAATTCACAAATTGTCTACATACATCCTACATAATCATAATATGTCACATGAAAAATACAAAAATAAATGCATCTCATAGCATATACGTCATGCATCATCATTTATATCAGATGAGAAAAGATATCTCAAAAAGGAAAAAATAAACCATCAATTGCATACATTCATATCATATCATATCATAAAGCATACATATGCATCATAGTTATAAATAATATACATCACATCATATACATCATCACCATATAAACATCTCATAAACATGTGCATCCATACATCATCAGCATAAGCATAAATATTAAATAAAAGGTACATCAACAATATCAATACCACATCAGATCATCTCATCTCATATATATCAAAATAGTGGCTATCATGATAAAAATTAAAAGTAATGTTTGATCTCATCAAAATATATATAGGAGGATATCCAAAATTATCCAATGAATGAATATACATAAATAATCAGGTTGTACATAAAACATGTGTCTATATATAGAGATATCATTTTCTTTTTTGGTCTCCTGGTGGGATGGTGGTTGATGTCCTCTACCTAAAGGTTCTCGTACTGATGGCCTACCTACTAAGCCACTCAGTGCAACTCTAATGTTGTGAGTTAAATCTAGTTGTCGCCAATGTGGGGGAACATCTCTATAGTACAATATCTGATAATATGAAGCCTCTACTATGGCTCGTCCATAAAGCATAATTGGTACCAGTCTCCATCCTTGCACCTAGGCCTATATCTATGTAGTCACCTCAAGATGTTATCTTCGAGTTGTCTCATGTACAAGCTACAATGATAATTATTGGCTCTGTTGGCACTCCTGATCATTCTCCTATCTATATCTTTCTCGATCTATCCTAGTTTTATCCCTCTCTTGAATAGAAAAGTCTCGCTATTGGATGGTTTGATCCCTCTTAGCTATCAATGCTTGTATCCATAGATCTCTCAGATATAGACCCCATTTTTATGATGGTGATGGTGGAGGTGGTCCTGCCTGTCATAAAAGATACACCAGTGGAGGTTGATGTTTGTCTCTAGGAACCTTTCCATCTCCTAAAATGTGTCCATCATGAGGAGGATGTTGGGGAGGTTTTTGGGGTATTTTCCCAATCTATACTCTGCCTCTACCTCTACCTTGTCCTCATCCTACACCATGAACCCCCATTGGATTTTTCAATTTGATAGGGGCATGCTAAGTGAACCAAGCATCATAAGAAGATGTTGTACTTGGATCATCGGGTCCCCCTATGTAAACCCATGGTAGTGGAAGTATGTGTGAAAAGTCTTGAATAGCTACCTACATATCCATGGTGTCTACCCAATCTGTCTCCTTTCAATAATGCATGTGTATATAGCTCTATAAGTAGGAGGTAATACATCCTACTAGTCTCCAAACTGACTTGCAACCTTATCTAGAAGGTATCATTCAATAATGTGGTGATGGTGGCCCATAATCCATTGTGTCTATCTAGTGTATAAGAGCTCCTATTGATCATCCACCTATGGATGTGCTCAGAGCTAGGGTCTCCACCTGAAGGGTGTCATATCATCAATCACCCATCTCCAGTATGTCGTCCCTATGGTGCAGGAGCACCTTTACAACATCATGATTCCATTGAACAATTTTTTAAGGTTAATTCAATCATGTTGATTTTTCAATGTATTAAGGTCATTTAGACCATTTCTCATATGTATGAGTCATTTAGAGGTCATTGGATGTGTAGTAAGTCCAACTTTGTAAAAATGCAAAAGTTGTCAACATAAATTGCAAAAATTGTAAAAGTTGCATAAAGCAACCTTAAGAAGTTGAAAGGTCATTTTCTTTTTTAGGAATTGGTAGTTATTTGGAAAGTAGTTAGAAGGTTAAAATATAGTTTAATTCCTTTATAAAGGCCTTGTAAACCGATTTTGAGGTGTGGGTGATTGAACATTTGATTTGAATGAATAAAAGACACTATTTTCTACATTTTATCTCATAATTTCTCTAGCTTTTGGTGTTGTATGGAAATTTTATTGGAAGGATTACATTTCTAGTTTTTTCATGTGTTATTAATCTCAATCACCTTCCAACTAAACTTTTTCTTATGCATATTGGAGTTCATTTGTGGAAGTTATGGTGGTTTTATCGACTACAATTTTCTAGATTTCTCTATAATAGTCATGTTGCAGCGAATTGTGCATGCAGGTATTGATTTAAAATGATCTAAATCTTATATGGTTTGATATATGAATTATTTATCATTCTTTTGGCATTATTTTGACATCATTTCATTGAATATTAAGGAATTTATGCTCATTTTGGTAGAAACAGTCAAGTTCAGATTTTGACAAGGTCGCAAGCTCTCAAAAATTCATAACTCCATTTATATTGATTGGAATCCTCTAAAAATTTGTTTTTAAGTCTATTATATTATTTTCTTCAATATTATTGAGGTTTCAAGTGTAAGTTTTGAATATTTTGGTTCATTAGGTGATGCCCCAGCACTGTTACAATGCTTGGAAGAGCAATCAAGAAGGTTACGAATTGGTATTTGATAAAAAGTCTTGAATAAAGTTTGGAGAATGGTCTAATATGATTGTGAAGACCTATTTACATTTTTTTGTAATGTTAGAAAGTCAAAATGTGCTTGGGTTTGTATAGTTGGTTGTTTGTGTGGTCTAAAGAGACCTAGTTGCTGATTTGGATAGTCAACTTTGGAAAATTCACACTTTTGAAATATTTAAGTTGATGAATGGGCTTGGGTTGAACATTGTGATGTTGCTAAGATTTTTTTGGAATAAATAAATGATTTGGTGTCTTGTTTTTTGTTTGAGTGCTTTGGAATCAAGGTTTTGTGAAGGGAAAAGTGAATTTGAGATGAGTAATCAAACAAGGATGTTTTGAGTTTTTGTCTAATAAGATTGAGTGAGTTGTTTTTCTTCCTCTAATCTTTCATAACCATATCACTCTAGTATGGTGGAGTGTATTCATGGATCTATATCATTATAAAACTCTCTCCTCCTCATTTATTTTCATTCCACCTGATAAGTTGTGTCCTCACATATACACCCACACTCAGATGTGCAATAAATTCACTCCACCTGATAAGTTGTGTCCTCACATATACACCACCTAGTACATATCATAGTATAAAGAAGCTAGAATCATTGGGACTCATGCATATGTGATCATGTCATCAACCATCCCCTCTAGCACTAAACCCTCACTGACACTGAATCCTCGATTGCATCTATCTGAAACAAGAACTACCATAATCAACCCTATGATAACCAAAATTAGATCATTGACACATCCTCAATGTTAATGTAGGTCAATCTGGTAGCTCTCTACCCATAAGGTATCAACATATAACACCTGGAACATGGCCTCCAAGCCAAGGCTATGTCATGGATAACCCTCGCACCATGAATCAAAACTCGGAGGATGTTCCAAACATCCTCAAGTATGATGGTTGACTCGTTGATAGGGAGGTGGAATGCAGAAGTATTTGAGTGCAAACACTCTACAAGCATTGTCATCATTGAAAGGTATATGTGAATCTCTAACATGTGTGCAATAAATCCTAAACTGATGGCTCCTACAATGAATTTTTGATCATCCCTGAAATGTGCCACCCAAGACAAAATTTTGGGTCTCCTCTCCAATGATTGTAAGGGATGGAATGTATCTTGCACACAACATGTGCACAACATCATTTTTTTCTAAAATAAAAAAAAATATAAGTCATGAATCCTAAACAAACAAATGCACCACTTTAAACCTATGAGACTATATATTTAACTAAGTGTTCTTTGTTACAATTCTTTGTGTATGATTAATCTATTTAGATCAATTTTACTAATTGTAGAAAGAGGTAGAAGATTGTAGAAGAATGAGACAAAAATAAAGAAGTGACACAACATATACATGGAGAAACCCTTTCAAGAAAAAAACTCCACCAGAATCAATAGTGCTTGTACTATTTAACCTTAGAACAAAATTACAATAATATTGTATCAATCCTTGATTGATATGCTTCCTTGCCTTCAACAATCTTTCTTCACAACCTACACAAAACTCTCATACACTTTCTGTAGCACAAGATATCCATGCATTCCATGTGACCAAGCATGAATCCACACATCCCTTCCCATGCTTCAACCCTCACACATGCACAAGCTCAACCTTCTACCTACAATCAAGATTACAAACTCTGATGCAATTGTTGCAATAAATAGACAATTATGAGCATTGTAAACTCCAAAGATTTGATCAAAATAAGAGCATAAATCTCCTCTCATAAATCCACGCCTATATTGTGCAAGTAGAGTTTCACACTATAACATGAAGTCAAAACCAAAGTCTCCTCAATTTAGGTGCCCCAAATTGAACACTTAACTGATAGTTGGTCAAGAAAATATCTTGCAACCATCACCAAAGTTGGCACCCAAGAATGGGCCCACTTAACTCAACCTTGTAAATATATTCTCATGCAAAATGTGTTAACTCAAAGATGCCAACTTGGGTGCCCAAGGTGGGTCCAAGTCAATCTTAGTTAACTAAAACATATCTCTCCACAAATTCATGCAAACGTTATGCATGATTGGTCATCCCCACTTAACTGAATGTATCCACCTATTATCTGTCATGCAACTAAAGTCATTATTCATGCAACTCAAGTCAACTAGCATTCAACTGAAACTAGCTACATGAAACTGAAGATAACTTAACTGAACTGAATTGAACTAAATTGAACTAAACTAGTAATGAACTGAACTAAACTAAACTAAACTAAACTCCACTCATGTAAATATCAATTCCTAAATTGTAGGACCTTTACATGTATTACTGAAGTGTTATCTATCCTTCAAACAGTTAACATAAGCAAGGTGGGGTCCACCTTCCATGTGGGCACCCTATGCGCTCCTATTTTGTAGGAGCTCTTCTTAGGCATCCCCACATGTTCCTGATCATTTAGGAATAATTAAAAATGTCAATTTACATGTTCATTTCATTCAAATCTAATCTCTTTCTAATCCTAGTCTTGGGGAACACTTTCCAAAGACTTAGGAGATACATGAAATATGTTTAGGATTCCCAACATACTCAAGTGTGCAATACTATTAAAAAAGTGTGCATCCTATTCCCAACATAAACAAGTGTGCAATACTATTAAATTTTCAACTACATCATACTTTTACAAGTGCATTTTTAAAATTCATATGCATAGCTATTTTGCAAGTGTGTTGCACTAGTATATTTCATAGGTGCACTACTAAAAGAAATATGCACAACACTTTTACAAGTGCGCGTAGGTTCTAACACGTGTCGCTACAAGTGTGTCGCTCTAGAAAAAAAAAATTGCATGAGTTTTTAACAAGTTCATCACACTTTTACAAGTGTGTTGTTGGTGACACAAGTGTTTCATCGACTGTAACAAGTGCATCTCTGAAATTGCAGTGCACTTGTAACCAATTTTTGACCTAAAAAACTAATGCATAGAAAAGCATGTAAGCAAAAAGTTTTGAGGTATGTATCAAGGGTATTGTGTCGACTAGGTACTAGAACTCATGGACTTGATCTATGAGGTGTAGTGGGAGCACATGGTTAGCCATCATGTCATGAGATCTGAAGGGTTTCTCTCACAATCTCTCAAATTACCAATCTCAAAGTGTGCAAATGAGTTGGAAAATGACCCTTGGCCCCTTTATGTTTGGAAATTAGGATTTTTGACATAGTAACAAGGTGAAAACTTAGGATTTTGTCCTTGTCTCTCCATTTTTGAGCTTGGTGGCCTATTTCAAGCATTTTTTTAGTGTCCTAGAGCTTATTTTTGTGTCCTCTTTGCAATTGAACCGATCTTATTTTCTTGTCATGATATTGACCTAAAAATAAAAATTTGTGCTTGATCTCTCAAGGGGGTAGTATACCAGTAATTATTCCTTTCTCTAGGGCGTAGTGGGGCATCCAAAAAAAATATGAATTTTTAAATTTTTGATCTGAGCAGTGACATTGATCTAGGAAGTGTCAGTTCTTTGAACCAATGTAGCAAGCACCTCACTTCAAAGAGGGGAAAATGTAGGCACATAATTTTTTCCTGATCAATATCACACATTTAATTCAATTTACTAGCACCATTTCATCCTGATTCGACCATTTTCACCACATTTAAAATTGAATAATCCCAATTTTTTAATTAAATTCATCATTATCCTCTATTAAACAGATAATTAACATTATTGGATTAATTCACCTTGCTCATGCTATTTTCATCCTATTTGATTAAATAATGTGAATTAGTTGATTAAATCCCTTAATTTATCTCATTTGATTAAATAATCTTAAGTGTTTAATTAAATATCATTAATTCCTCTTTTTAATTAAATGATCTAATTATTTAATTAAAATCCTAAATTCTCTCATCTTGCACAATTAAATAATATCTTAATTATTTAATTAACTAATATCTTTTAATTCCTCCAACTTATCCACTTGGAAGGGAATATTCTTAGGAATATTTCTACAATTTGAATTCAAATATTTCCTTCCAAATAGAAATATCTTCCAACAAGTTTCCAACATTATTCCTAAAATTAAGGTGCTTGCATATTCTAAGTCAATTGCAATCCTTGATTAACTTTATCAATCCATGTGATCTTTCAATTTTATCCATGGATTGGAATCCTTGATCCATGTCATTTCCTCTCATCAATTTCTATCCGTTGATTAACTAAATTGATCCTAAGTCATCCTAGCCATTGGTTCACCTAAAATTATTATAAATAGTTCCCATTTTATGAGTTATTGATCTATCAACATTTAGAGTAATTGCACTATAGCCATTTTTATCATCATATTTGAGAGCATTTTACATCCATTTCTATCAATTCACCATTAAAGCATCATTCAAAGCTTTTTTCAACAATGGGATTAGGAAAGGGTTGATCATTTCACATCAATTCAGCACTAATCCCCCAATGGGATGAGGTTTGAGTGTTAATTAGTTTGTCATTTCAATATTTCAAGTTGTTTTGTATTTTAATGGCTTCTTAATTAAAATTTTAAGAATTTCATTGAGAACTTGAGTTAATTAGGTTGATTGATTGATTTGATTGTTCATTTCAGTTGTGTTTAGCCTAAATACTATTCATGTTCATAATTTCAAATCAAAGGATAATGAGAAATTAGAAATACTAGCATGCCTAGATAGTTCACTTCCAAATAAGAATCACCTCAAGCTCAATCCCAAGACCCTGCTTATTGTTCCTTCTACCTTCATCTTAACTCTTCTTCTAGCCTCTTTCCACTCTCAAAACTTACAACAAATAACTAACTAATTCAAAAAAACTCTATTACTTCTCTCTATTGCACTCAAAATCACATTGCATAGAAAAACTACAGCAACATGTAAGCTAATGAAATTCTCAAAGGAATGAATGTGTCAAAGAAAAAAGTATTTCCTCTATGTATACTAAGAATTGAGAAGCTCGTTGCTATAATTTTTCTACTCAATTCACCACCTTTTCTCTCCATTTTGACACCACTTAAACTATAACACAATAAAAATGAACTCTACTCCATAATAGGTTGATGTGGCTTCCAAAAAAAATATAGAAAAAATGCATAAATAGTCCTCTTACTCAAGGTCGAGTCACCCCAAAAACTATCCGCACTGGTCCTTTTACCAAGTCAAATTGTTGCAATGGTTATCTATAGGTTTCTTATTCTCTTAGAGTTGTTAATCGCTTGCCACAAGCTACCTATGGCATCTATGTTCATGGATGCAAGTCAAAAGCAATACAAACTCTGTTTATTTTGTGCCAACTTTTGGTTTGACCAAGTTCAATGTTACATTGGTGTACATGGATTTTAACTTTGTTTCCTATTTTCCTTTTAACTCTTGTTAAGGTACAACAATTTGTGCTCCTAGTTTTTTCCAAACACATATCATAACATATTGACTTGGTTAATACTTTAAGCTTGTTCTTTTCAACACTATAAAATCAATGATATAATATTGTTCCAAAACCTACGATATTATATTGTTTCATCACTATTTTATACATAGTGCCTTAACTTCCAATTACTTTTCTTTAATTAAGTGATCATGACACTTTATTACTTCACATTACTTAATGCGATGATAACATTTCATATCAACTATTATATATATATACATATTTAGTAATATGTACATACATACATATGCATATATTAATATATGTATATGTATTTATAATCATGATTGACAAATGGGTATTTAATATATATATATCATTATTTTAATATCCATAATAAACACATATATTTATATATTCATCGATTGATATATATATATATATATATATATAATGCATATGTATATACATATATGTCATATGTGTGCAATCGATATCCTTATTCATATGATGTATTCGTGTATTGGTATGTGTAAGTATTTATACCTATGTATACTCACACATGTATATGTTCACATGCATGAGTTGTCATTTTTGCATACATATAAACATATTTACATTCTATGTATATACTTATCAATTATTATATAAATATAAATACACGAAGAAGAACTTTACAACAAATACAGAGATTTAGTCATGTAAACCAAGCTAAGAAATAATCAAGAAATCAAAGACTAAAAGAAAATTCATTTCGAATCATCCCCAAACTATGAGCAAAGGTTTACTTACTTGATTCCTAAACTAACTTTACTCAACTAGACCAAACTGGGATGTGAGTGTGTGATAGTTCAAGTAGGTACATTAGGGTTTACCAAACTAAATTCCTCTCCTGGCTAATACTCACCCTATCTTCCTGGAGTGCTTGATTCCTTCCCGCATCCAACTTAGTGCATCACAATAGTAGTTAGCTGATAAGATAACATACATTTGCATCATAAAATCATTTCAAGTAATCAAATTGCAATACATATTCATTCATTGTATTTTCCATCAAAATATTTAAAACATTATCATATATTAAAGCATTTTAACCATAAAAGCAATAATAAAGTAATAACACAATGGGGTGTAACAGGTCCCACTATCAAAAAGTCAAAAATAAATTCTACAACTTAGTTTCCATGGTTTGACAACAATGATGACAACTTGTGCAACAATGAAAAATTTCTCCTTCAATATATCTTCAATTCTTCATCAACCTGTAATCTGCGCATACACAAAGAGAAAAAAAATATTTTATTTATATGGGGGTTTACCTTGGTCAAACCCCGAGTTTGGTAATTAAACCTTGATATAAAGATAATGAAAATGTAATGAAATAATGAATGAACAATGCTTGCTACAACTCACCACCCTTCAATAGCTTCCCTTAGAGGGATAAAGTCAAACACATCCCTCCAAAGGAATTTTATCTTTCTTTGGTTGATTGATTTAGATAATTGAAATGCTTGGATTCTTTAGGATCAACAATGCATATTATCCTTCACAAGATGACATGAACACACATAAACTTAAACATGATGTTAGGATCTCAATTGCTGCAACAAATGATTGATAAATCTACTCTTGAATGCTCTTGACAATGATATTTTCTCATAGGATTTATCTCATAAAGTGTGTTAGATTTCAAATGATCAAATGACTATGTATTTATAGGTGTTTATCTAATTTCCCAAAAAATAGATTTCAAAATCCAACAATTGCAAGTTGAATTTGAATCATTAAAATGCTACCAAAAACATATTTTAAAATGGGTCTCGGCACTTAAAGGGGACCCCTTTTCCCCTAGGCGAATGGGTCCTAACCTATAATTCTAGGACACACATATTCCATGGTTATTTAATTATTAATTTTATTTATTTAATGTTCGTTATTCTTTCAAAATATAGGAAAAATAAGGCTTTGGAATGCATAATTTGGAAAATTAGAAGCTTAATTAAGTCCACTAAATTAAGGGGCCCAAACATAGTGTGAAATTATAAAGGTATATAATTTTCTACACTAGATTAAACCCCCACTTTAGTGAGAGTATGAACTTATGCTCATACTCAAACTAAAGTAGAAAAATATGTGTCAAGAGGGGTCCAAGTGCACAAATATTAATGAGATAGGATGACAAAGATCAAAGAGGATGATCAAGCCCCAAAGATCAAAGATCCCATGTCAAACCAACATAAGCACAAAGGACACACATGTGTGTAAGATATGTGTAGCAAGACAAGATACACAAGCATACAATGCCAAAGCTAGTACAAAAAGGAAAAGGGATGGATCAAGCCTCAATTGTTTGTCCAAAAGAATGGATCAAGCCTCAACTGTTTGTCCAAAAGAATGGATCAAGCCTAAGTTGTTTGTCCAAAAAATACACTCACAATGGATAGTGTAGTCTGGTATACACTAGGTGAGCCCCAAAAACAAAATGATTAGAAACACACACTTAAGTCATCACAAGGTGCGTACCCATAAAAAGGTGGTAGATGGGAAAAGTCATCACAAAATGTGTACCCATATGTAAACCATACCAAAATTTATCCTCCTTGATAACCCTGATAAGGTGCCACAAAATGATCAATGCGTTATACCAACACTACACTTAGTTCAACCCTTGTAAACAAAAGTAAAGAAAAATTTCAAACTAAAAATGAAACTGACCTTAGGAAGTGAAAATGCCAAAATGAAATAACACCAATGTATTCCCCCACTTTAAAGGAATTTCTAAACACCATGTTGTGAGAAATTAATTTAAAGTATAAATGATAAATTAACATTGATAAAAGGGAAATGAGGGCTTATTTGGAATTCCATATGATAATTTGATATGTTTGCAAATAAAGTTGTTGCATGAATAAGGGTTTCCCCCACATGCAATATCAAAAGATAACACATAAGCCACGGATTTGAGGTTCGTGTATGTATTTGCTATAGTGATATAATAGAGGTTTAAACCATCATCATTCCCAAAATACTCATAGAACAATGAACACAAATGAAGAATGACGTGCATAGAGAGAAAAAGAAAAGAAAATATTTTGGGTCAACATGGAAGAGACCTAGGTGCCTCAACGCCTTGTATCATCACGAGTTCAAACCCCTCACATGCACTGGGGGGATTGTTGAAAGGTGTGTTCCCTTGGTATCCTTTTCATGTGCAACACAAATTTCAAGTTCATGACATGGCTTAACCACCTCTTGTGGATTCATTAACTCTAGTTGATGCATTGGGTATTAACAGGTCAATCTTTTGGTGCAACGAAAACCATCTTTACAACAATCAGTACTAGCATTTAAATGAATACAATGGCACAATTTTGAAGCCAATTGTCTCCTTATGTACTCTTTGCAAAAATTATAAATTAAATTGATAAAATATCATTTGATTTGTCTTGATTGTTGTTCTATTGGATGTTTCTTTTCATTGATGCTCTTATTCAAAGAATAGGTTAAATTCTTTAATGGAAGTATAGGTTTGTGTGACACTATGTAGGAATTTGATAATATAAATGGTTTATTATTTTGAGTATGAAATTGTAATGCAATGTTGTATAGATTTGTAATTCTTAGATGAAATGTTGTTATACCTCATAGTTTATTTTTAATGTGAATTCATGCCCTTGGTTAAGGAATCAATCTAGAATTTATGCCTAAAGTTTCAACTCTAATATCTCTCACATTTAAAAGAACAATCATAAAGTTTAATTTCTAAAAGTTTTATGAGACTATATATTCTCTTTCTTTAGATTGTTGAATTCTTTAAAGAATTTTCCAGATCTTATATATTCTTCATTTATCAAGAAAATTATATGAGAATATATATGTTATCTACAATGTACAAGGTAAATTGGCATAGGATATATAATTATATTATAAAGGATCACCCTCTCAGGTTTCACAGAGCCCAAAGTGTTGAGGAAAATTTCTTTCAATTTTCACCTATTTGTTGGCTAGTCCCTCTAGATAACTAATAATCGAGAAATGACAAAACCATAGGTTATCTATGAGATCTGGTTGGGAATTAAAAACAACCAATATATCCTTAACCTATAATGGAAGGAATCTAAACTTCACATAAAATTCAAATGCATGCAACGAATTCATTCAAAATATCAAAATACACATTAAAAAGTAGATTTCAAAATTACCCTTTCTTCCACTTTCTTCCTCTAAAGGATCCTTGAAACTTTTAGCCAGCTATGCTCCCTCTTAGATTCTCAATGTTAGATGCAACAATGGGAGGAAGAACGTCATCTTTTTCTTTCATGGGTAGTGTTTCATCTTCCAAATTAAATATACCCTACTCAGGCCTAGCATTCACTTCTTGACCATCACCCTATCATGCCTTCCATGTAAGTTAATGGTAAATGAAACTTGAATGCATCAAAATAGAAAAAACTAAACCAACCAAAATTTAGATTTAAGAGTTCATTTACACATTACCTTTTTCTTTCTCTCTAGAAATGTAAATATTATTTTCCTTCTTTCCTTCTTCCTCTTACTATTGTATGAGCACGTTGTAGATTTCACCTCCTTTGCTTCACAAGGAAGTTGAAGGAAGTCATTTTTACCATACACTAGGAAGACCCTTTCAGTAACACTCCTCTACATGTTATATTGTAACCTCATTTGGTAGTCCACATCATTCTCCATATTTTGATGATAATGTTTCACTTTCTCAACAAGAGGAAGCGAGTATTTTTATTGTCCCCCTGTTGCACTTTGGTCATGATTTCATGGTGTCAGAAGAGGAATTCAGTGTTCCAGCACCCTATGCATGTTGAGCATTCTGAAATCCAAAAATATTTTCGCTTCCTTGATGCTACATGAACGGTATGTACAGTAGTATACATATTTTCTACCTAGTCATTCTATTTTGTGATGAGCAACATACTAGATAATAAATTTTGAAAATAAAATAGCATATACCATAGTTGATATTAACACAAACAAAATACACAACATAAACACACAAAAAAATGATACAATAATTTAATTTTTACATCTACCTTCCTGTCCTTCGCATCACCCCGTGCATCATTCACACCCTAATCATCGTTATGGCACCCTATGCATCCTCATACTCACTAGGCTTGTCATGATCATCAACTTTGTCGACATCAACAAAATCATGTTTGTTAGGGACCTTCTCCCCATCTTCAGCCTCCTCATCTTTAGCCTCTTCCTCATCTTCAGCCTCCTCCTCATCTTCAGCCTCTTCCTCATCTTCAGCCTCCTCCTCCTCTTTCACCTCCTTCTCCTCTTTAGCCTAGTTATGTTGATTATCAACCTAAATCAAATGAATGATATACTATCAAAATCATTATATTCATAACAAAAAATAAATTTTGCAATTGAAATTGTAAAGAACATTGATTCGCGCATTGGAATGAAAGAATTATGGGAAGTTCACAATAAATTATTGAACAATATTCCTCAGACATCCTTTCAAATTCATTGGTCACCTCAATAGTATTCATCACAATATGAACCACTTTTTTATTTTAAAGGAGGCATCCTTGGTTCTCTGTAAAATGTAAAAAAAGTTGCAAGTGTTACAGACAGTTAAAGTTCCAAAATTTATTACATTATTTGTTGTAAGGAAGCATATATGTTTTTAATCATATGAGGAAACTAAAATGAAAATTCTATTGTAATTAAGAACTCTTATACTCACAACCCATGATGTTTTCCAACATACAAATATATTGTGTGCTTTATTTTATGATGATGTGAAGAAATTGAAATGCATTTTTTATTGTAACTAACAGTTGTGGAAAATTTTGAAGGTTCCTTTCTTTACATTTATACATTGTAAATAACAAAGGGTTTTCAAGACATCATATTGTGAATTAAATTATAGTTTGGAAAACACTAGGTGTTATAAAACCTGCATCATATAAGGAAATTGAAATGCAATATTTAGTCTACCTAAGACTTGTTAAAAATTTTGAAGGTGGACTTGATTACATTCTTACTATCTACAAAAAAAAAAAGGTTTTCATTATATTCATATTATTTTCATATAATGTAGTTTCCAAAACATGGGAGAAGTTAATCTCTCTACAAAATGGCATGTCTTAGACATTATAATATAACACCCCATCCCCCATACGATGGCATCCTTACAAGATAAGACTGAAAAATGGATGTTGATGTACATTTAGGTGCATGTGTCATTATTCTCAAGTCATGTATCTCGTCACCAGAAAATGTGGCATTCCAACAAGATTTAAAATTAATGCCCTATTTTTGAAACAACACATTTGAAATTACTTATTTTGAAAAAATAGCCACCAACCCACTATTTCACATTTTGTGAGTTGTTGGGGAGATTGAAAGAAAGCATAAGAAGAAGTAGAGTAGTCATTCTCCCTTCCAAGATTCATGTGAGGTGCAAGTAGCTAGCTAGGTGGTATGTATATCTGCCAAAAATATGTGAAGCATTCTTGTATTTATCATGTCTATGAAATACCATTTTGTTAGGAGATTGGCTACGTCTATAAATTAGTGGGTGACTAACCAAATTGAGGTGAGGGGTGACAAGAAAATTGGGTTGTTACTATGTAAATCAAAAAAGGTTCTAATTGCATTTATATTATTTTGTAAAATTGGAGGTTAGAAAACACTCGGTGTTATCAAACCTACAATGCACATGTTGTTTTAAAACCCTCTACACACAACAACCCAATTGGTTGGTCACCCCTCACCTCAATTTCATTAGACTTATGTATCCCCCATTAGTAACTCCTCCTCATGCTCTTTTCCCTTTATCTTTCAACATGCACAATGGAATAGCTAACAACTCACATTATGTTTTCCAACCAGCAATCATTTTGTGCATTTTTTTTGTTCCAAACATATGAAGAAATTGAAATGCATTTTTTACTCTAAATAAGAGTTTTTATATAATTTGAATGTGAGCTTCATTACATTCTTAATGTCTGCAAAAGAAAAGGTTTGCATTACACTCACATTGTTTTCATCTAGTACAGTTTGTAAAATAGTGGGTGACTAACCAAATTGAGGTGAGGGGTGACAAACCAATTTTTTGTTACTTTGTAAATAACAAAAGGATTTGATTATGTATTTGTATCATTTTGTAAAATTGTAGGTTGGAAAACACTGGGTGTTGTCAAACTTGCAACCCACATGTTGTGTTAAAACCCCCTAAACATAGCAACCCAATTGGTAACTCACCCCTCACCTCATATAATTTAATTACACAACCAACATAGGGTTTTCCAACATGCAATTACATAGGCATGTCATTTTTTCGTTTGTCTATGTGCATTACTAGAGAACTATTTCAATTGCAAAAAATAAATGCAAGTTGGATTTCCACAATGGGTTGTGAATTATTTTATTATTCTTCCTCAAATAGTTGCGGCATGAATATTAAAAACGTAAATTTTATAAAACCTCAATAGAGAAGCACATGAACAACTAAACATACCACCATGGAATTCCCACTTCCATGCCACAGCATCTATTCAATATAGGTGATGTCATTAGGTGGTGGGATGTGGATCATATATTTTTTTAAAACATTTTTTTTGGAAAATTCCACATCATCAGATAAATAGTTAATGGTGTATTTAGAAAAGGAAATTTGATTCACTTTTTTCAGAATAAAAGTTTTATAATTCATCAAGAATCATAAACAATAAAATTTAATATAAATATAGAGCATTTTTTATAAATAATCTACATGATTCGATATACAAAAATCGATGACTTAATTTTTATCATAGATTTTCACACTAATTCATTGACATTTATGCAACACATTCACACAATGCAAAGCATCTAGTTGGTAAATCAATATCGTAGGAGTACAATTACTTGTGAGACCACATGTATTTTACATTAGTGATGATAAAGAGCATAATACATACTTCTTGAAACATTGATTTCAATCATTTTATATCACTCTTTTTGGAAAAAGATGTAAGAATTTAATTATTTCTTTAGATGGCTTTGCATTACAATTCTAATTTCATAACCTTTTTTCTACATTTTGTTAAATTGATTGAACTATAGATAAGCCTCATATTTAGATGTTTTAGCGATTTTCATGGGAAAAATAATGCAAGATATAATATCAAATATACACTAAGAAAATAAAGATCAATTATGAGGAAGCTAATTTAAATGGTGTGGTTTCTTTATTCATGGTATTTTAACCATTTCACATGTCATAGTCATACTTCAACGATGAAACATCCTCCACATAAAATTTTGGGATATAATAGGTCCCCAATAATGTAACATTTATTTCATTTTGATTAAACTATAGATTATTTGCATTCCCCGCACTAAGTATCTCACTTATAAATAAATCAAAATTTCTAAATGCAAAATAAATTTTGGAAATTTAACTATCCAATACACTTGTAATTCAAGCTAAGAGAGCTAGAATCACCTATATTTAGTGCAGATGCTTCACGTCTCCTCAAGCATCATTCATAATCCACTTTCCCTTGTTTTATTCAATTTTGTTTCATCACCTATACCAACCACTTGGATGGAAGACAAGTGTTAGCAATAGATTAAATTGGTAAATTAAAGACACTTGGTGCTACAAAGAATTCATTTTTTTCTAAATTTCATCGATGTTGGATTATATGTTATGTTGACTGCAACATTCCAGCTTGTACAGACAATAAATAAACATATCAAACTATACAATGGGAATTTAATTTCTAATTTAACCTATTTATAGCACTAGTAATATATATAAATAATTATATCTGCCATTTTTCTATTCTGTTGGAACTATGAAGAAGTGAACGTTCATTCAAATATATAAAAAAATTAGCTCCACTGACATTTTTTTTTATGACATACTATTTATAAATGTAATTACACAAAATAATTACAAGTTGGAAAGTACAATGTGGGTTGTTCATTATTGAATTTTGCATGTTGAAATTTAAAGGGTGTAGAGCATGGGGAGGATTTTTGGGTGCAGGATACATAAATCTAACCAAAATGAGGTGAGGGATGACCAACCAATTGGGTTGTTATGTGTAGAGGGTTTTAGAAAAGCATGTGTGTTGCAAGTTGGAAAACACTCAAACCTACAGTTTTACAAAACATTATAAATGTAATCAACACCTTTGGTTATTTATATAGTAATAACCCAATTGGCTTGTCACCTCTCACCTCAATTTGGTTAGTCACCCATTTTTTTACAAACTACACTATATGAAAACAGTAACGATGTAATGAAAACCTTTTCTTTTATAAATATTAAGAATGTAATGAAGTTTACCTTCAAAATATAAACAACTCTTAGTTAGAGTAAAAATTGCATTTCAATTTCTTCATATGATTAGAAAAATAAATGCACTAAATGATACAGGTTGGAAAAATAATGTGGGTTGTATGTTATTTCATTTTGCATGTTGAAATCTAAAGGGTGTAGAGCACGAGTAAGATTTGTGGGTGGGAGATACATAAATCAAACCAAATTGAGGTGAGTCATGACCAACCAATTGGGTTGCTATGTGTACAAGGTTTTAAAACAACATGTGGGTTGCAAGTCAAATGATAACACCTAGTGTTTTCCAACGTATAATTTTACAAAACAATATGAATGTAATCAAAACCTTTTGTTTTTTATTATAGGAAAATAAAGTTTTGAAGGGGCCCAAAAACCCTTTACAAAAAAGACCACTAATTTTAAAGATAATCAAAACATACAAAGAAGCCAACCATAAGCAAAAAAACAAGTGAACAACAAACCAAAAAATAGGATAGAACCAGCAAGCCATTGTAGATTTTTCAGAATATAAATTGCTTCAAGATCACTAGTAATGATCTTCTCATGTGCATTTTCATAACCTCAATAACCTCCTTGTCAAAAATCCCAAAATTCTTCTTAGTCTTGTTGCGCATATGGGTTCAAAGGCCCTTATCATTTTCTCCCCCCTTCAAATCTTTAGGGAGATCTACCAAACTAGCAGTAGCATCTTTCAACACACCTAAAGAGTACCCTTTCCATATCTTAGCCTTTTCATTGAGAAATTGGAGACCTTCAGTGTTATTATGGATGGTTGTCTTATTCACTTTAACCACAATTTACAGTTTCTCATATGCCCTTGAAATTTTATCTTCCAAGACTAAGATTCTAAACTCAAAATCCCTCTTCAATTTGAGCATGTCATCAGTAATAGTTTTCAAAACATTAAATAGTTAGTTTACCTAGTCATAAACAGAAGATCCCTAAAGGTTGGTGTTAACTCCAGTATTATTAACCAAAGATCAGACCTTAACATTAGTAAGGTTCATCTCATGAAACATCCATTTGAAAATTATGAAGAAAAATGTTGAGTTGTCCTTCGCCATGACCAACATATTCAAAGAATCTTCCTAGTTGAAGTTAAAAATATCACTGTCATCAACTACAAATTATCCTTCAAAACATAAAAAGTGTCCTATACATCCTGGAAAACATTTTTACCTTTATAACCACCATCAGGATCATTAATTTTGCATTTAGACTTCACCAACTCAACAACATCAAGAATACCTAGCTCCTTATCCTTCACACTTGACCTTTATCAACAAACTGTTGGAGATCATCATTGAGACTCTCATTAGTATCTTCACTAACATCATCCTCTTAAGGCCTAAATTTCCTACTACCAAACTACAAGGCCCTTGGCCTTCTTCGGACTATTAACACCATCCAGCTGCTTCTTCCTCTTCTGCTCTAAAATAGGGGACTCAACCTCCTCACCCACTTCATCAGCACCAACAATCTTCTTCTTGCTAGAGGAAAGGCCCTCACTCTTCACCTTCAACTTCTCAATATCAGGGGTCAAGAATTTTCCTTTCTTAACCTTCTAATATTTATAAAATACTTTATGAATCTCATCCTCCTCGCTACCAATAATATAACCTTCTGACCTAAAGGGATGGTGAGAATTTTTTACCTTCTTTTTAAGCTTTGGATCAAAATCCTTAGGAAGCTTTGAGAAGACCTCCATAGAGGCATCTGACCCATCCTTAGAATCCTTGGTGGAAGAACCCGTATTAGAGTCTATATCACACCCAGACTTTGACTATTTATAACAACTTTTATTTATTTTCTTGGGTTCATCTAGAATGGATGACTTAGCATCATCCATAATGAGTAAAATTAACCCTTTATGAAGAATAGGGTTCTTGGGGTTTCTCTTAAAGTCCTTAATGGCATTTTTTAAGGAGGCCAATAGAAAATAGGGGAAAGACACCCTCTTCTTATGTATAAAATGGTTTAACAACACAAAATGATAACCAGCAAGAACAAAAAAGTGACCTTTCAGAGTAATGTACCTCATAATTTCCATATCCAAATCACCCCAAATGGGCTTTATAGAACTACGAGAAAAATTGCCACATTTAGCCTTCTACAAATGCTTCCTTTCATTTTTCTTGAAGAAATATTTCATGACAGCATTAGACTCCTTTTTATCCCTATACACTTTCTTTCCCCCAATCGCCATACCAGTAATACTTCTAGATAATCAACTCCTCAGTTATACTGAATTCTAGGCCAAACACCCTCAGCACTCTATTTTTCCATCCATTAATGAAGGCCTATGAAACCACTAGATCAAAGCCATGAATTCTCTTAATGTAGGGAATGATACCACCCTCCACCAAAAGAACCCATGATATCTTTGTGTTGCTTTTTGTAGTATTAGAAGAAATTGGCTTAATTTGATTCCTTTTACCACCCATTTCAAACGCAAAGCAGAGCCACAACAACTTCAAGTATTTGAAAATAATACAAAAGAGAAAAATCCTCAAGAAGGAAAAGGCTCTACAGAAACCCAAAATCTATGTTGAAGTATTGAAAAGATTGGAAATCATCATTATCCTTAAATGCAAATATCTTCGGACATTAGTAACATCATTAAACTAAAATGAGCTCCCCTCAAAAGCATCACACTGTGATGTGAAATTTTGTATGAGAAACAACATGTGACTTAAGATAATCATGAAGGGATCCCTTCTCTAAATGTCTTGCATATCATTATTAACAATAGTTTAAATATCAATGGGAAGGGGGTCAATCCTATCCCACTCTCTAGGCTTAATAACCCCAAATTTTGCAAATTTATTTACTATCCCATTACCCTCACAATAAATGTGAGATAAAATATTGCTCAAAGGTATTCAATATAGCCAAAGTATTAATTATGATAGGTTCAATAGACCAATGAGGGGGGTTAATATTTTTAAGGAAATTAATGACATTTAGAGAGTCACCCTCAAGTCAGACCTTCCTAAATCCTTTAGACTAGGGTAGTTTTAGACCATGGTAGGCAGTTGATGCTTCCACAAAGTGGTTTTTCTAGGTTCCCAAAGGGAGCGCCACCATAGAAACAAACCTACCATTAGAGTAACACAACACTGCCCCACAACTAGCAGGGCCCAGATTACCTTTCATAGTTCCATCAAAATTGACTTTCACCCAACCAGTAGGAGCTTGCCAAACAACATCCTTCCTAGAAGCCTTGCCATTCTTCAAGGGAAGAGAAATATCACTGGGGAGGTTTCAATTCTGTGAGACAAGATAATAACAAGAAGAGACAAAAAATTTAGGCCCATTTTGAAAAGACAACTCAAAGAGAAAATTTTATTTGATGGCAACTCAAATCTTAGAAAAAACCCTGATAGGGGAAAGAGAGGCATCCCTAAAAATTCTCTTGTTTCTTTCCAACCAAATGCCCCACACCACATGAGGAAAAATAAGAGACCAAAGAAGGGCTAGAGAATAATTGGAAGAAGGACCCAACCATTAGGACCAAATATCCCCAATAGAAGAAGGGAATATCTAGATCAAGTTCTAGAGAGAAAGCACATGGACCCAAACATCCACCACATACTTGCAACCAACCAGAATATGGTATGCTTCCTTTGTAGCCTCTTCACAAAGATAACATATGTTAGGCATCATAAAACCTGCAATGTCCCTTACTTGACTTGCCCTAGAATTTGCTTGTTCATTATATTTAGGGTTTCTTCTTTCCAATTGAATGTTCTCCTAATTTCAATAACCCTAAATTTGAATCATGTATTCACCATAGTGACACATATATGTTAGCACTAATATCTAGATATCCAAAAAAATACAAACATGATTCACAAAAGTAATAATGAAGACAAAGGAGGAGTGGCATGGGTAGAAATGTATGAAGCTATCCATCTAAGCCCAAGAGAAAAAGTGTCCCATCAAGACAACCCACTTGGCCTCGAGTTGAACATCCAAACTAAGATCATTCCATCCTCAGAGTGGTGTGCTTAGTGGAAACACTTGTACCTACTTTCTCTACCCACGTCATCACCTCGAAAGAAACTTAACTAACTAGGGAGGGTTGGTTGAGCTTATAAGTGGCCTAGGTCTACCACCCCTCCATGGTCACAGTGGATTGTTAAGTGGGACCCCCACCCCTCCATGGCCACAATGGATTTTTAAGTGGGGTTTTTAGGAACCACTTACCCCAAGCCTACCTCCCTAGTAAGTTTGCAAACACTCATGAAGATAATATTTTAATACTCAAATATATTTATCCAAGATTTATTTAATGCCTATAATCAATATAGGATTAAGAGAATTCACTACTGATTCATGAAGTTATAATCATAATATCCTTGATGGAATATTTCATTACTAATCAAATCAAGTATAATCAGTTAATGACATTAATATTGAAAAACTAAAGAATCATAATGTTAATCATCCCTAACTTCTACAAAGGGCATATATAGACAAAAAGTGTAGTATGTAAGCCTCAAAAAGTAATTATATTTGTAGTAGGGAATGTAGTGCATAAATCCTTGGAAAGTAATTCCATTTGTAGCATAAAAATGCAATATATATATATATATATATATATATATATATATATATATACGGCCTTAGAAAGTAATATTATTTACAACAATCCCAGAGACCATTGTATTGATTAGTTAGGAAGTATATAAGCTTCACATACCTTTGCAATTTTTTTCTCAATGTATTAGAAGATCATTCATCAGTCGAATGCTTTGGAGTTCTAGATTATTAGGGCTAAGTGAGGATGTCTCACTTGAAACATTGTACATGTAGCCTTTATCGAATGTTCTCCTATTTCTATTGACTATGTGTGAGACTTCAAGTTGATCCCCCCCTCATTGCTTCTTGTGATTTCTTTATATCTTTATGCCTTAGAGGGAGGGGTGCCTCTCTTGAATACTGACATCCTTTCTAACTAGGTGTGACCTTTTTTTAAAAGGTCTCCACACTTAATTGCCATATTGTAAAGATGATACTAATCTCATTAGTTTAGTATTTGTGAGAGGGTCATGGCCAATTGAAGGGTTTAGACTAAGATTTACCTCTGCGCCATAGCATCACAATAACCTCCAGCAAGTATGCTATATTTTGAGTCAATAATAGGAATTCCACGATCTCTCTTAGAAGGATCAACACAACAAAGAAGGTGATTGTTTGTCTTATTCCCACAAGCTCCGGCATACCCATGTCCAATGGTGTGGTAAGTTTCTTATGGATATTAGCTCTTTTACAAAAATCGTGATGGCTAAAGAGAAGGAAGCAATCATTTTCATAGAGATCTTCGATAATAGGCACCCTTATGATTTAATATATATTAATCTTATTTATAATATTAATTTCATTTTATTTTAATATACTTAACTTTCTAACTTATTCATATTTTATGATTATCATAATTGAAGTATAATTGATTTGTAGTTATAATTATAACAATATCAAGTTGTAATGATTTATTATTATTATTATTATTTCAAATATATCTTGATTCGGTGACGTGATAGTCCTCCCCTCTCAATTTTCTTTCCCTCAAGCAAATCTATTTTTATGTCATGAGTATCCTTCAAGGAAATAATTTAAGAAGAGGACTAGGGGTATGATGCATATCTATAGAGAGTTCTATGAAGAAGTTTCCTATCTTTGTGATAAAGAACCCTCAGGGGCCTTCATTGATACACATTACACTTCTTATTGGGGAAGACTTGGTTGGATAATATGTTCTATATCTTGAGGGTGTATGGTTGTCTTCACCATTTACATTTACTCCTCCACGAAGCTCCATTTGTTTATTGTCCCTTCTTCCTATTGGATGTTTTTGAGATCACCTTCTTTGTACCTTATTTTCTTACTTGATTTTCCTTGGCTCTCACCCTCAGGGGTTGCTCCTATCTTGTGGACTTGGTCCTTTCTATTATATTGATGGCCACATTCCCATGGTCCATGGAATGTAAAGCACAACCCCTTCTTTTTTAGATCTTCCATTTCTTGACACATATGTCCATGATCTTTCTTTTTGTTATAGTAAGAGCATGTTTTTAGCAAATCTTCCCTTCTTGACCTTTCTTCCTTGTGAGGAGGTTTTGGATGATTTGGGTTTGTCCCTTAGCCAATTTTCTTCATATTTCATAGCCTTCTAAATAGCTTCATCTAGGCGGTTGGGTTCTAAGGCACTCACTATACTTCTGACTAATCCTCTTATACCCTCTATGAACAAATAGGTGAGTCTCTCTTGGGAAATTTTAGGGACCATGATTGCTAGTTTCTAAAACTCGGTGGCATAACTTTCTATAGTTGTTAGGAATTGTATGCAAAAGCTATCAATTAAATACAAATAAAGATTAAATAGAGAAATGACAAGCACAGAAATAATAACAGCAAGAGACAATAATTAACATGGTTCAACCAAACTTGGGCTACATCCACCAACAGAGAGTCCAATATTATTATTCAGTAAATCGAAATGATTACAACCAATAATCCTTGCAACTCAATATTGCTGCAAATGCTACAATATAACGTCAACAGAGACGCAAACCCGTAGCCTTTTATCAAGACTTATGTCGGTTAAAAAATAGGGCTTTTTATGTTGGCTAATAGAAAAAATAACACCTGACGCCTTTATAAAATAATAAAAAATTGTGAGAGGTTTTGAGGGCATTGCCCTTGAGCCCCTACCCTATATTGCAATAGGGAGTGAGTTAGGGGCACTGCCCCCAAACCCCCATTAAATAATTTGGGGGGAAACCGTGCCCATAAAAGTGGGGAAAATTTATTCTTCGAGTTTGATTAGGCTCCATATACCAACAATAGTGCCTCGTTGCCTTACTTTTGTGAGTTCCCTAATTTCAGGGTCAAATCTATAATAGGCTACAGTGATCTCGTCTACATCCTCTACGAGGGGGTCTATTGATATTGGTTTCTCCCATGGGTTCTTCATTTGGCAAGAAAGAGGGTCGGGTGGGTCTAGAGCTTGTGGCCCGTGAGGGTGTGGGATTGTTGTTTTTGGAGTGGTTAGAGTTTGCCTCCCTTGTATTATTGCTACTCAAGTTTTGGAGTGCTTGAAGTAATGCTTGGAAATTTTTCTCATTTTTTTCCATTAGGGCTTGGGTTTTCTTATCACTATTTTCCATGAAGGCCCTAATTTCATCTCTTAATGGGTCACTCATGAGCTTGTTTCCTAGGTTGTTATTCCTAGAGCTTCTTTGATGGAAGTGTTGATGGTGTTTTCTGCAAAGCAACAACTCAGACAAGATACAAGTATCCTATCTCTCTTGAAAGGTAAATCTCTATCAGCAAGCCTCAAGAGATAATCCCAAGGTCTCTAATGTCAAGTCTTGAAAATGCAAAAAAACTCAATCATAAATGTGAAAATGTTGGTAATCACAAAAGGACCTTACAAATGAACAATGTTGGAAGTGTACTTTCATCAGATTTAACAATATGGTGATGCCTTCAATCCTAAAACTAACAAAGATAGTAAATAAATAGCAAAATATGAGGGTTCTAGAGAGATCCTAATGCTAACACCTAAAATCAATCACAACAATGATGAATGCTGCAAATGGACAAATCCCCCAATGAAACCAATCTCTGCTTGATTAGGGACAGACCCACAACTCCACATAAATGGTGCAATCTTCTAAGGAAATTGAAGAATTTCAAACCATAAATATTCATCCACATACCCAAGAACTAGTGCAATATGAACAAACATTTACAGTTGAACTAAGCACAAAAATGAGGCCCAGACTAACTTTACACAACAATCTACAATCAACAAATTGCTAAAAGTATGGAGTAGAGATTAATCAACATCATTTACATTTTACCATTATTGCAAAAGAGCTGAAAACTAACATCTAACATCTGAGAATCAAGAACAAGGAACCATAAACTGTCAAAGTGTAATACAAAGCTTGCCAAATCAACAATCCAATTGCATTACTTATCCAGCATTACATAACAATTTTAAGTCTCTCCTCTCCTACAACTATTGACTTCTCTAACTTAGCCAATTTTGGCTTTCTACAGCCTCTAATTAGCTATTCTAACCTCTAAAATCTAACCCCTTACAAATGAGAAGGCACTAGCCTTTTATAGAAAATTACATTTTGAATCAATGGTTAGGATTCAATTCATCCAATGGCTACAATTGCACTTTTAAAAGCATCAAGCTTTTACATTTAATTTGGGAGCTCATGGTACTATAGACACCTAAATTTGGACACTTAATTTATCCAAATTTATCACTTTTCATCTGAACACTCTCTTATCTGAGTTAATTAAGTAATATTACTATTATTTAATTAATACCCTTAATTCTATCAAATCCCTAAGGTATTTAATTAGTAACTAAATACTTTACTCTTTTAATCCTCCTTTCATCAAATAAATTAAATAAATAATACATTTATTTAATTCCTCACATGTCATTTTCATCTAATCCTAATCCATCTCCTAATTTCTTCATTAGGGATGTGCACATGCCTAATCCTTGATTAGGATGTGTCACATCCTCCAACTTTTGCAAGTTAGTTTATAATCCTCATTTATCTTATAATTACTGATTAATTAATCTTAATTAGTACCTTGGTCAACTCTCTCCATCCCCCAAGGAATTTTTAATTCCATTTTATTCCTCCAAGAATCCCCTTTTCCCATGCATCTTCTAGAATCTTTGACTTGTTACATCAAGTCACATGTGACAAACTCCCACCTTTTGAGAACATTTTCTTTCCACTAGATTCTTCCAATCATTGTGAATTTAAAATTTACTTTTATTCACCCAAGATTCTTCCCATCTCCCCAAGGTACTTATCTTTCCTCCACCTCATGTACCTTTTGGCCACCTCACTTACACCTCATCTCCTCTTAGCCACTTCACATTCCACATGTCAAAATGTGAGGGCTTGTGAGTTCTCAACTCACTATAGCCCTTCATCTTGACCTTGTTGGATGAATCTCAACCGTTGAATTCTCTAGAGAATTCAAATTCTTCTATAAATACCCCCTCCTCAAGGGCATTTTCAACACTTTTCATTTTGAGCAACCTTATGCTGTCAATTTGCATTCTCAAACATTCACTATCATTTAGCCATCCACTTTGATCATCTTGCATATTCAATCTTGCATCTAGCTACATCAAAAGCCATCTAAGGAGCATACAAATTCATCTAAATCAAGGGCCAACTAAGGAGTCTTCAACAGCAAGGAAGGTATAATCGATTTGCATTTTATTTCATCTATTTTCCTTGTTTTATCACTCTTTAGGCTAATCATTGAAGTGTTCTTAGTGTTTTATTATTTGCATTTTGAGATATTTTGCACATTAAAATAGGGTAAAATTCTAAGGTACACAGGTACATCATCATCCAATTGCATGAAAGCAGTTACATCATGGAACAATGAGAAAACAATATTATGCCAGCTTGTTATTAATGAAATTTCTGATTGGATGATGAAATCAACTTCACATTTCTTCCAGAAACTCCTTCCAACTGTAGACAGTTTGGGCACAGATTCATATGTAGGCCCCACTTTTAAAATTTGAATTGAATTCTTCCATATTTCCCTTTTGGTACGAATCCATATGCAAGTTCCCCTTTTGATTTATTTAATCCTAAAAAACAAATATCATCATTAGTAACTCACATGTTAAAAATCCAATCCAAATTAAACTTGAATAAAATTTTGGCCTTTTAAAAAAACTAACATATTATTATGGAAACTTTCCATTTTTGGAATTTTTTCCATTTTTGGAAATTTTTCATTTTGGGAAATAAATGTATTTCGAGAAAAATTTCCATCTCAGGAAAAAATTCATTTTGGAAGAAATTTCCATTTTGGAAAATTTAGGATTTTGAGGGGGTCTTGGAAATTTCCAAAAATAGAAATTTGGGATTTCCATCAGGGACGGAAATCCCCCATTTTTGGGCAAGGTCAAAATCCCCTAAACTCCATAACTTTTTTTTTAGAAGGAATTTTCAAAAAATTCAAAAAGCAAACCCTGCTTATTTTTTCATCCTCTATCCAAGGGTGCAAAATAGATTTACATATGACATTGAAGATTTCCACCCCCTCGCAGAAATCAGAATTTAGGGGATTTCCATTAGGGACGGAAATCCCCCATTTTCGAGTAAGGTAAAAAACCCCTAAACTCCATAACTTTTTTTTAAGAAGGAATTTTCAAAAAGTTCAAAAAAAAACCCTACCTAATTTTTCGTCCTCTATCCAATGGTGCAAAAAAATTTACATATAACATTGAAAATTCACTTCAAAATCCCCATTTTCAAATTTCAAGACAAGTGAATTTCCCCTAAAGCCTCAAAATATTGCCTCCATCAAACTCAATCTAGACTTAATCCCAAAATAACCTCCCAAGAAGAGGAAAACCAAAATTTGACCAAGTCAAGATGCAGAGATGCAAAAGAAAAAAGAGGGTCCCCGCCTTCGATGGGGCATGTGTGTGAAAATTGCACAACAGGTAGGTTTGCATTATTTCCCACAAGATGGCAGGAAAGATGCTATGATACCACTGTAATGTCCCTTACCTAACTTCCCCTAGAATTTTCTTCTTGATTAGGTTTAGGGTTTCTTCTTTCCAAATGAATGTTTTGGGTGTTACCACAATAGTGGTTTACACTTCCTGGGAGATCCTGATTTTTGTTGAAATCACATATTTTTAGAAAATATAATGATTTAAGCTTTGAAAATTTCCATTTAAATGATTCCAATTGAAGAGGATTTGATAAAACCACCTTAGACGAAGCCCCCTTGGATAGAACCCTGCTAGTTTTAAACCATACCTATAACGGAGTCTCCTTTACACCTATCAAAATACTGATAAAAACCCACTTTTGATTTACCTTTTTGGGGTATCAAATGAATTCATTTAAAATTTATTTTTTGTAAGTATGTAGTCCTTATTATAAGCTTCCAAAAAATTATAATTTTAATTAAATTTAATTTGATTATTATATTTATTTTGTATTTCTTGTGAATGTAGATTTTTCACCAAAAACCAAGCTCTTTGTTTTACACATGTGGAAAAATAGAAGATTATCAAAAAAAAAAAATTGAATAATATGAGTGCACCAGATATTGAAGTCCTTGATCCAACAAGAAAAAAAAATTGAATTTTGATACATACAAAAAAAGTTGTGTTATATGGTCTGCCTATGTCTAAATTGTAATTAGTTTTTACTTCAAAACTTGATTAAGGAAAAATATTCAATAAAACACTATGAAACCAATTGTAAAGACTAGATATCATAGTTACAAATCTAAATTCGAAAAAATTAGAATTTTATCCTTCATGGAAAAAAAAGTTATGTGGTATACTATGAGTGTCACTCCTTAAAAATGATGTTTACTTTAAAAACTAGTTTTCGAAAGAGATGGAAAAAGAAGTGCAATCTGATTCTAAAAATTTTGAAAAAAAATATATTTAGAATCTATAGGCAAAATTTCACAAATCACTAGTTTGCATCATCTTCAAATTCATCATGGTTTAGTTGTTGTAGGTGTCCGAAAGTGAAGATTTAGTTTAAAAAAATTGGTTTAGTGTCGAGTTTGGCCAAAAAATGTAAACCAATATTGTAGGATCACCCTTCTCCTAATTTCAATAACCCTAAATTTGAATCATGTATTTATAATAGTGACAATATCTATTAGCACTAATATCTAGATATCCAAAAAAAATACAAACATGACTCACAAAAGTAATAATGAAGATAGAGGAGTGGCATGGGTAGATCTGCCTAAAGCTATCCATCTAAGCCCAAGAGCATAAGTGTCCCATCAGGACAACCCATCCCTTGGCCTAGAGCTGAACGTCCAAACAAAGACCATTCCATCCTCGAAGTGGTGTGCTTAGTGGAAACACTTGTACCTACTTTATTACCCATGTCATCATCTCATAAGACACTTAACTTACTGGGGAGGGTCAACAAAGCTTATAAGTGGCCTCGGTCTACAACCCCTCCATGGCTGCAGTGGATTGTTAAGTGGGATTTTTAGGCACCACTTACCTCAAGCCTACCTCCCTAGTAAGTTTGCAAACACTCATGAAGATAATCTTTTAACAGTCAGACATATTTATCCAAGATTTATTTAATGCCTATAATCAATATAAGGTTAAGAGAATTCACTACTGATTCATGAAGTTATAATCATGGTAGCCTTGATGGAATATTTCATTACTAATTAGATCAAACATAATCAGTTAATGGCATTGATATTGAACAACTAACATAATTTTAATCATCCCTAACTTCTACAAAGGGCATATATGGATAGAAAATGTAGTATGTAAGCCTCAAAAAATAATTTTATTCACAACAAGGAATGAAGTACATAAAGCCTTGGAAAGTAATTCCATTTGCAGCGTAAAAATGCAATATATATATTGGCCTTACAATGTAATCCTATTTGCAGCAATCCTAGACATTCAGTACATATTTAAAGCTCAAAATTTTAAAATTGTATTGATCAATTAGGAAGTATATAAGCTTCAGATTACTTTGCTATTGTTTTTCTCAATGTATTAGATGATCATTCATTAGTTGGATGCTTTGGAGTTCTAGATTAGTAGGGCTAAGTGAGGATGTCTCACCTAAAATGTTGTGCATGTAGCCTTTATCCAGCATTCTCTTATTTCTATCTATTGTGTGTGATACTTCAATCTAATTCCCCCTCCCATCATTGCTTCTTATGATTTCTATATATCTTTATGCCTTAGAGGGAGGGGCACCTCTCTTGAATACTGACATCCTTTCTGACTAGGTGTGACCTTTTGTTAAAATATCTCCACACTTAATCACCATTTTGTAAGGATGATACTAATCTCATTAGTTTATTATTTGTGAGAGGTTCATGGCCAATTGAAGGGTTTAGACTGAGGTTTACCACTACGCCATAGCATCACAATAACTTCCAGCAATTATGCTATCTTTTGAGTCAACAATAGGAATGCCATGATCTCTCTTAGAAGGATCTACGCAACAAGGAAAGTGATTGTTTGTCTTATTCCCACAACCTTCAGCATACCAACGTTCAATGGTGTGGTAAATTTCTTATGGATATTGGCTCTTTTACAAAAATTGTGATGGCTAAAGAGGAGGCAACAATCATTTTCACAGAGATCTTTGATAATAGGCACCCTTATGATTTAATATATATTAATCTTATTTATAATATTAATTTCATTTTATTTTAATATACTTAATTTTCTAACTTATTCATATTTTATGATTATCATAATTGAAGTATAATCGATTTGTAGTTATAATTATAACACTATCAAGTTGTAATGATTTGTTATTATTATTATTATTTTAAATATATCCTAATTCGGGGACATGACAATCCTCCCCTCTCAATTTTCTTTCCCTCAATCAAATCTATTTTTATGTCATGAGGATCCTTCAAGGAAATAATTTAAGAAGAGGACTAGGGTTATGATGCATATCTATGGAGAGTTCTATGAAGAAGTTTCCTATCTTTGTGTGTCACCAAAAAATGTATAGTTGACATTTTTACACTCACTTGAGTCCTAATGGGTTTTGGCTTTATTTTTTCTTGATTTAATGTAGTAATGTGGCTTAAACATTCAAATTATGGTTTCTTGTGAAGGTGTTGTGAAGCGTTGTAAAACATTTCTACACTTTTCTAGACTCTATTCATTACAATTCACCTAAAAATCACATTTTCATCACTTATTAAGTCCTATTTTGAAGTGTTGTAAAGTCTTGTAATAAGATTTCACACTTTTCTAGGCTTAACTTTATTAATTCAACCCTTTCTCATGTCTAAATGACCCTTTAATACACTTTTCCAGTCATTTTTAAGTGTGTTTTTGAGGATATTCCCATTGGACAACTTTTAATATCCTGAAATTCCTAACACCCACTTAATTTGCTTAAGTGGGACCAAGTCACCCATAGGGGCGACTTAGTCCTTTTTGGCACAAAACTCAAAAGAATTTTAAATTTCTAGGCTAGATTTTATCTTCTAACCCTTGAGGTCGGCCTGTGCTATGTTACTTTCAGGAAATTTTTGTAAAATCAAGTATAAATAAGGGCTTTTCACCTCATTTTACATCTCCTAAATTCATTAAAGCAATCTCCCATCTCATACAATCATCTCTTGCACTCATTAAACATTCAAGCAAATCAAGCATTGTTAAGTAAAGCTATTGAAGTTCTTCATTGCATATCTTCATATTTGAGTATCAATGATGTGGTAAGTTTATGACATTTGCATTTGCATGTTATCTATTTATCATACTCATTTCATTCCATTTCATTTTTTAGGGTTTGATTACCAAAGTGGGGTTTGACCAAGGAAAACACCTATTCTCTAACCCTCAACTATTTTTCCCCTTTTGAATGTGACTTTTGTATGCGGATTTTTCAAGCAATAGGTGTTGAAAAGTGATCAAAAAGTGCATCAAGTCAATCAAGTGAACATCATCTTATTTCAAGCTTGGAGAGACTTTATGCCCCGTTTTCTACAGAATCAAGTGTAGACACCTGTCAGAAAAGGAAATGCAAACCCAAGACTACAAGATTTTGTCCCGAATTTCCCAAAATCTACAGGACTGAGTCACCACTAGGGACGAATTAGTCCCACTTATGGGCCTGAAAGCTGATTTTGACATTTCTGAACACCCATTTGGCATATTCTCGTTCCAAAAAACTTTCCTGAAACTAGGACTAAATCACCCAACTTGGCCTAAGTGTCCCTGTCAACATTTTAGTCAGCTTTTTCAAGATTCCAAAAAAAATTCAACATCAAACTTCTAATTCCAGGTGCACCTCTTCCATTTTGTTCTATTATTTCATCATATAGTTGCATTTCTTAGGTATTTCTGCATATCACATTGTGTTTTCCAAAACTTTACTTTTCTTAAGTTTTGCATCATTAGATTACTTCAATTTCAAATCAGAGCATTAGGACATCTTAATTAGACATAATACACCTCATTTAACATAGTCTTGAGTGTAAAACCTTGCATTTTAGCACCCCTTTCCATCCCCTTTCTCTTTTTAGGTGAAAAACCTTAGGAGGAGCAAAGCATTGTGAAAGGGGAAAACCAAAAGCATCGTTTACACTTTGTGATAAACAACCCTTAGGGGGCTTCATTGATACACATTACATTTCTTATCAATTGGGGAAGACTTGGTTGGATAATATGTTCTAGATCTTGAGGGTGTACATTTGTCTTCACCATTTACATTTGCTCCTCCATGAAGCTCCATTTGTTTATTGTCCCTTCTTCCAATTGGATGCTTTTGAGATCACCTTCTATGTACCTTGTTTTCTTAATTCATTGTCCTTGGCTTTCACCCTCAAGGGTCACTCCTATCTTGTGGACTTGGCCCTTTCTCTTACATTGATGGCCACATTCCCATGGTCCATGGCATGTGAAGCACAACCCCTTCTTTTATAGATCTTCCATTGCTTGACACATATGTCCATGATCTTTCTTTTTGTTACAGTAAGAGCATTTTTTTAGTGAATCTTCCCTTCTTGACCTTTCTTCCTTGTGAGGTGGTTTGAATGATTTGGGTTTTTCCCTTGGCCAATTTTCTTCATATTTCATAGCCTTCTAAATAGCTTCATCTAGGCAGGTGGGTTCTAAGGCACTCACCATATTTCTAACTGCTCCTCTTAGACCCTCTATGAATAAATAGGTGAGTCTCTCTTGGGAAATTTCAGGGACCATGACTGCAAATTTTTGAAACTCGGTGGTGTAACTTTCTATAGTGCCTCGTTGCCTTACTTTTGTGAGTTCCCTAATTTCAGGATCAAATCTATAATAGATTGCAACGATCTCATCTACATCCTCTGTGGGGGGGTCTATTGATATTGCTTTCTCTCATGGTTTCTTCATTTGGCAAGAAAGAGGGTCGGGTGGGTCTAGAACTTGTGGCCCATGAGGGTGTGGGATTGTTGTTTTTGGAGTGGTTAGAGTTTTCCTCCCTTATATTATTGCTACTCAAGTTTTGGAGGGCTTGAAGTAATGCTTGGAAATTTTTCTCATTTTGTTCCATTATGGCTTGGATTTTTTTATCACTATTTTCCATGAAGGCCCTAATTTCATCTCTTAATGGATCACTTATGAGCTTGTTTCCTAGGTTGTTATTCCTATAGCTTCTTCGGTGGTAGGTTTACATTATTTCCCATAGGATGGCAGGAAAGATGCTTTGATACCACTATAATGTCCCTTACTTGACTTGCCCTAGAATTTTCTTGTTGATTAGGTTTAGGGTTTCTTCTTTCCAAATGAATGTTCTAGGTGCTTCCACAATAGTGGTTTACACTTCCTGGGAGATCTTAATTTTTGCTGAAATCACATATTTTTAGAAGATATAATGATTTAAGCCTTAAAAAGTTCCATTTAAAAGATTCCAATTGAAGAGGGTTTGATCAAACCACCTTATACCAAGTCCCCTTGGATAGAACCCCGCTAGTTTTAAACCATACCTATAATGGAGTCTCCTATACACCTATCAAAATGTTGATAAAAAACCACTTTTGATTTACCTTTTGGGGGATCAAATGAATTCATTTAAAAAAAAAAATTTGTAAGTATGTAGTCCTTATTATAAGCTTCCAAAAAAGTATAATTTTAATTAAATTAAATTTGATTATTATGTTTATTTTTATTTCTTGTGAATGTAGGTTTTTCACCGAAAACCAAGCTCTTTGTTCTACACATGTGGAAAAATAGAAGATTATCAAAAAAAAAAAAAAATGAGTGCACTAGATATTGAAGTCCTTTATCGAACAAGAAAAAATAATTGAATTTTTATACATACAAAAAAAGTTGTGTTATACGGTCTACCTATGTCTAAATTGTAATTGGTTTAACTTTGAAACATGATTAAAGAAAAATATTCAATAAAACACTATGAAACCAATTTGAAGCACTAGATATCATAGTTACAAATCTAAATTAAAAAAAATAGAACTTTATCCTTCATGGAAAAAAAGTTGTGTTATACGGCAAGCATCACTCCTTAAAAATGGTGTTTACTGAAAAAACTAGTTTTCAAAGGAGATGGAAATAGAAGTGCAATCTGATTCCAAAAATTTTGAAAAAATATATTTAGAATCTACAGCAAAAATGTCACAAATCACTAGTTTTTATCATCTTCATATTCCTCGCGGTTTAGCCACTATAGGTGTCTGAAAGTGAAGATTTAGTTAGAAAAAATCAGTTCAGTGACCAATTTGGCCAAAAATTGTAAACCAGTATTGTGGGATCACCCTTCTCCTAATTTCAATAACCCTAAATTTGAATCATGTATTTATCATAGTGACACATATATGTTAGCACTAATATCCAGATATCTAAAAAACATACAAACATTATTCACAAAAGTAATAATGAAGAAAGACGAGGAGTGACATGGGTAGATCTATCTGAAGCTATCCATCTAAGCCCAAGAGCACAAGTGTCACATCAGGACAACCCATCCCTTGGCCCTGATCTAAATGTCCAAACTAAGACCATTCCATCCTCGGAGTGGTGTGCTTAGTGGAAAAACTTTTACCTGCTTTCTCTACCCATTTCATCACCTCAGAAGACACTAAACTTACTAGGGAGGGTTGACAGAGCTTATAAGTGGCCTCAGTCTACCACCCCTCCATGGCCACAACGGATTGTTAAGTGGGACCCCCACCCTTCCATGGTCGCAGTGGATTGTTAAGTGGTGTTTTTTAGGCACCACTTACCTCAAGCCTACCTCCCTAGTAAGTTTGCAAACACTCATGAAGATAATCTTTTAATAGTCAAATATATTTATCCAAGATTTATTTAATGCCTATAATCAATATAAGGTTAAGAGAATTCACTAATAATTCATGAAGTTATAATAATGATAGCCTTGATGAAATATTTCATTACTAATTAGATCAAGCATAATCAGCTAATGAAATTGATATTGAACAACTAATGAATCATAATTTTATCATCCCTAACTTCTACAAAGGGCATATATGGATAGAAAATGCAGTATGTAAGCCTCAGAAAGTAATTCTATCCTCAACAGGGAATGCAGTACATAAATCCTTGGAAAGTAATTCCATTTGCAGCATAAAAATGATATATATATATATCGGCCTTAGAAAGTAATCCTATTTATAGAAATCCCAGACATTCAGTACATATCTAAAGCTTCAAAATTTTAAAATTGTATTGATCAGTTAGGAAGCATATAAGCTTCAGGTTACTTTGTGGTTTTTATGCTCAATGTATTACAAGATCATTCATCAGTTGGATGCTTTAGAGTTCTAGATTATTAGGGCTAAGTGAGGATGTCTCACCTAAAACATTGTGCATGTAGCCTTTATCTAGTGTTCTCTTATTTCTATCTATTGTGTGTGAGACTTCAATCTAATTCCCCCTCCCCTCATTGCTTCTTGTGATTTCTTTATATCTTTATGCCTTAGAGGGAGGGGCGCCTCTCTTGAATACTGAAATCCTTTATGAATCGGTGTGACCTTTTTTTAAAAGGTCTCCACACTTAATCACCATTTTGTAAATATGATACTAATCTCATTAGTTTAATATAATTTGTGAGAGGATCATGGCCAATTGAAGGGTTTACATAGCATCATAATAACTTCCAACATGTATGCTATCTTTCGAGTCACCAATAGGAATTCCATGATCTCTCTTAGAAGGATTGACGCAACAAGGAAGGTGATTGTTTGTCTTATTCCCACGACCTCTGGTATACCAATGTTAAATGGTGCGGTAAATTTCTTATGGATATCAGCTCTTTTACAAAAATCGTGATGGCTAAAGAGAAGGAGGTGGTAGTCATTTTTACAGAGATCTTCGATAATAGGCACCCTTATAAGTTAATACATATTAATCTTATTTATAATGTTAAATTCATTTTATTTTAAAATACTTAATTTGCTAACTTATTCCTATTTTATGATTATCATAATTGAAGTATAATTGATTTGTAGTTAGAATTATAACAATATCAAGTTGTAATGATTTATTATTATTATTATTATTATTATTATTATAAATATATCTTGATTTGGGGACATGACAGTCCTCCCCTCTCAATTTGCTTGCCCTCAAGAAAATCTCTTTTTATGTCATGAGGATCCTTCAATGCAAGAATTTAAGAAGAGGACTAGGGGTATGATGCATATCTATGGAGAATTCTATGAAAAAGTTTCATATCTTTGTGATAAAGAACCCTTGAGTGCCTTCATTGATACACATTACACTTCTTATTGGGGAAGACTTAGTTGGATAATATGTTCTAGATCTTGAGGGAGTACGGTTGTCTTCACCACTTAGATTTTCTCCTCCACGAAGCTCTATTTGTTTATTGCCCCTCCTTCTAATTGGATGCTTTTGAGATCACCTTCTTTGTACCTTGTTTTTTACTTGATTGGCCTTGGCTTTCACCCTCAGGGGTCGCTCCTATCTTGTGGACTTTTCTCTTTCTCTTACATCGATGGCCATGTTCCCATGGTCCATGGCATGTGAAGCACAACCCATTATTTTTTAGATCTTCCATTGCTTGACACATATGTCCATGATCTTGCTTCCTATTACAATAAGAGCATGCTTTTAGTGAATCTTCCCTTCTTGACCTTTCTTCCTTGTGAAGGAGTTTGGATGATTTGGGTTTGTCCCTCAGCCAATTTTCTTCATGTTTCATATCCTTCTAATTAGCTTCATCTGGGTGGATGGGTTCTAAGGCACTCACCATACTTTTGACTGATCCTCTTAGACCCTCTATGAACAAATAGGTGAGTCTCTCTTGAGAAATTTCAAGGACTATGACTACTAGTTTCTGAAACTCGATGGCGTAACTTTCTATAATGCCTTGTTACCTTACTCGTGTGAGTTCCCTAATTTCAAGATCAAGTCTATAATAAACTACAGCGATCTCATCTACATCCTCTACGAGGGGTATGTTGATATTGCTTTCTCCCATGGGTTCTTCATTTGGCAAGAAAGAGGGTTGGGTGGGTCTAGAGCTTGTGGCCTGTGAGGGTGTGGGATTGTTGTTTTCGGAGTGGTTAGAGTTTTCCTCCCTTGTATTATTGCTACTCAAGTTTTGGAGGGCTTGAAGTAATGCTCGGAAATTTTTCTCATTTTGTTCCATTAGGGCTTGGGTTTTCTTATCACTATTTTCCATGAAGGCCCTAAGTTCATCTCTTAATGGGTCACTCATGAGCTCATTTCCTAGGTTGTTATTCATAGAGCTTCTTCGGTTGTAGGTTTGCATTATTTCCCATGAGAGGTAGGAAAGATTCTCTAATACCATTATAATGTCCCTTACCTAACTTTCCCTAGAATTTTCTTTTTTATTAGGTTTAGGGTTTCTTCTTTCCAAATGAATGTTCTCCTAATTTCAATAACCCTAAATTTGAATCATGTATTCACCGTAGTGACACATATCTATTAGCACTAGTATCCAGATATCCAAAAAAAATACAAACATGATTCACGAAAGTAATAATGAAGGCAGAGGAGTCCAGCATGGTTAGATATGTCTAAAGCTATCCATCTAAGCCTAAGAGCACAAGTGTCCCATCAAGACAACCCACCCCTTGGCCCCGAGTTGAACGTCCAAACTAAGACCATTCCATCCTCGAAGTGGTGTGCTTAGTGGAAACACTTGTACCTACTTTCTCTACCCACATCATCACCTTGAAAGACACTTAACTTACTGGGGAGGATCGACAAAGCTTATAAGTGGCCTAGGCCTACCACCCCTCCATGGCCATAGCAGATTGTTAAGTTGGACCCCTACCCCTCCATGGTCGTAGCAGATTGTTAAGTGGTGTTTTTTAGGTACCACTTACCTCAAACTTACCTCCCTAGTAAGTTTGCAAAACACTCATGAAGATAATATTTTAACAGTTAGATATATTTATCCAACATTTATTTAATGCATATAATCAATATAAGGTTAAGAAAATTCACTACTAATTCATGAAGTTATAATCATGATAGCCTTGATGGAATATTTCATTACTAATCAGATCAAGCATAATCAGTTAATGAAATTGATATTGAACAACTAAAGAATCATAATATTAATCATCCCTAACTTCTACAAAGGGCATATATGGACAAAAAATGCAGTATGTAAGCCTCAGAAAGTAATTATATTTGCAGCATAAAAATGCAATATATATATATACATACATACATACATACATACATACATACATACATACATACATACATACATACATACATACATACATACATATATATATATATATATATATATATATATATATATATATCTTCCTTAAAAAGTAATCCTATTTATAGCAATCCTAGACGTTCAATACATATCTAAAGCTTCATAATTTTAACATTGTATTTCAATCAGTTAGGAAGTATATAAGCTTCAAATTACTTTGCGATTTTTTTTCTCAATGTATTAGAAGATCATTCATCAGTCAAATGCTTTGGAGTTCTAGATTATTAGGGCTAAGTGAGGATGTCTCACCTAAAACGTTGTGCATGCAGCCTTTATCCAACATTCTCCTATTTCTATATACTATGTGTGAGACTTCAAGCTGATTCCCCCTTCCCCTCATTGCTTCTTGTGATTTATTTATATCTTTATGCCTTAGAGGGAGGGGTGCCTCTCTTGAATACTGACATCCTTTCTAACTAGGTGTGACCTTTTGTTAAAAAGTCTCCCCATTTAATCACCATTTTGTCAAGATGATACTAATCTCATTAGCTCATTATTTGTGAGAGGGTCATGGCCAATTGAAGGGTTTAGACTGAGGTTTACCGAGCTGCACCATAGCATCACGATAACTTCACCAAGTATGCTATCTTCTGAGTCATCAATAGGAATTCCACGATCCCTCTTAGAAGGATTGATGCAACAAGGAAGGTGATTGTCTTATTCCCACAACCTCCAACATACCAACGTTCAATGGTGTGGTAAATTTCTTATGGATATCGGCTCTTTTTACAAATATCATGATGGCTAAAGAGGAGGTGGCAATCATTTTCATATAGATCTTCAATAATAGGCACCCTTATGATTTAATATATATTAATCTTATTTATAGTGTTAATTTCATTTTATTTTAATATACTTAATTTTTTAACTTATTCATATTTTATGATTATCACAATTGAAGTATAATAGATTTTTAGCTATAATTATAACAATATCAAGTTGTAATGATTTATTATTATTATTATTAAAATATATCCTAATTCGGGGACATGACAAAACCCCTTTTTAAAAGGTTATCAATAGTGAGAACTTTGTTTTGGAAAAGTAATTAGCAAAAAAAATCACTTTAGGAATCAACTTAAGGAAGCAAAAAGATGCCCAAAAAGTAGTAGGGCCAATAAAGGCAAACTACTTAGAGAAAGTAAAAGAAATAAAAAGAATTTCACTTGAAAACAACTACCACACTACCTTATCAATTGGGGAAAAGGTTTGGATATGAACTGAAGATAAATATTTATAGAGAATAACCAAGCTTAGATCAATTTCATGAAGCCTTTTTACAAGAACGGTCAGCAATATAATCAACAACATATCTTCCAAAAGAACAAATACAAAGCTCCCAAAAGGGAAGCACCCAATGGTCAGCTTTGAGGGGGCCATTACAAATCCACCAATCCTCCCAAAAGAGAATCCTCTTTTCATTTTCCAATTGACACAAAAAACCCTTAGAGATAATTCTTTTAGACTTAATCATGAAGTTATAAAGAGCAGAACCAGAAGGGGGGTGAAACCACTAGCAAGTATATCCTTAATACGATCCACATCCCTAAAGATACTTGCTAGAGAAAACGTGAAACCATTCATTGTTTCCAAAGATAAGGTTCCAAAGTTGCTTATCCATTAAGTTGAGGTTAAATTCTCTGATTTTATGAATACTTAAACCTCCAAACTTCTTAGGCCTATAGACATCAAATGCTACAAAAGAGAAGACTACACTTTTGATCTCATCATCCAAAGGGATGCAAACCAAATTCCTGATCAAGTCTCCAAAGATGATGTGAGGTATATCTAATAAAAGATCATGTTGTCGAGTAGAATATGACACATTATCCATAGCAAATTAGGAAAAAAGGAGGTTGCAGCTTGCATGATATCCTCAACATTTTCCAACACCTGATTATTGAAATTGATTGAATTGATACAATTTAAAATCTATGTTTTAGCATTGAAAGGTGGAAAAATTCGGTCCCCACTTTTCAACCACATAACCCATGATCTTTGTTTCTAGAATTCTTCCTCTGTAGCAACAATTTTATGCAACCTAGAGAGAAGAAGATTACCACGCTAAATAAGAGCAAGATCATACCTAGATAATTGAATAGATTGTTAAACAATTTGAAGCTCCTTCTTGATAGAAGCTTTATCATCAAAAATATGACCAAAAGAAGACCTGTTCCACTTTCAAACATTGAATTTGACATTAGCCAAAAAATTTGTCACCCTAAACATAGCAGAACCATCGAATTGAATGTTCCACCAAGATTGAATTTTATCCTTGAGTTCAGGATGATAGGTCCACATTTTCTCAAACTTGAAAGGAAATTTTTTCCTTCTACCTAAAATATTTTTCGAAAGGGAAAGAGGAAAGTGATCAGATCCCATCTTGGTCAAGGCAAAGAGAGAACAAGAATATGAAAGAAACCAATCTAGAGAAAGAAGAGATCGATCTAGCTTAACCTAAATAAGAGCCTCACCAACTCTTCTATTAGTCTAGGTATAAGAGGCTTCTTGAAGATCCAAATCCATCAGGGAGTTATCATTAATAAGATTCATAAGATCAAACCTACTATCATCAGCAATTTGGGACTCCCCCTTCTTCTCAAACTCATTTAAGGGGGTATTACAATCCCCCATAACCAACCAATTATTAAAAGAAAACTAAGATTTAAAAGAGCTTACACTTTCCCAAAATTTATTCCTCACACCCTTACTATTGGGAGCATGAATATTAGAGAGATTCCAAGAAAAATTATCCCGAACATTCTTAAAAGAGGTAGCCAAATGATTAAATTCTTCAAAAATAGCCAAACCCTAAATCACCTTGAGATTCCAATAATTGACAATACCACCAGATGCATCCACCTCCTTAGAATAGTGAAGACCATAATCTTTGAAGAGCCTATTATTGATTTTACTCAGCTTATCACCTCCCATTTTAGTTTCCTAAATCAAAATAATATCAGGTCTATGATCCCTAACTAGGTTGTAGAGGAGATCATGTTTTTTAGGGTTATTTAACCCTCTCAAGTTCCAAGATATTATCTTCATGAGAACTTATGAGGGATTCCCTTTAAGCACATCTTAGGAAAAGTCCTCTAAATACCATCAACTATATCCATTCTACTTTCCTTATCTCAAGTAACCAAGGAAGGAGGTCTACCCTTTCCTCTCGGCTCTAAACCACAATCAAATCTTTGTCTATTTCTAGTAAAGACTCCTAGAGGGAGAGTGTTTCTTTCTATTTCTACCTTTCATTGTTGTAAAAGGAGGATTAGGTTGATCACTGCATTTCACCTGAGAAGATTTGATATTCAAACATTAGCCTTCAAATCCTTCCACCAAAGAGGAAAAATCAATAATCATAGAGGGCAACCTCAAACTGGTATTCTCCTAGACAGCTAAAGGGGAAGTAACCTTGCTCTCCTTAATAGAGATTAAATCTTCTAACAACTCCTTACAAGGAGAGGAAAAATAAGAAACATTTTCCACCTCCTCAGCTCCTTTAGTTTCAAGAAGAACCAAATCATTAGAGACCTCATTTTGAACTTGACCAAACTCAAAATCCAAACTATGCTTCTCTAGAGTATCCAATAGCTCTTCCTCCTTGTTATCAAAGAGAGACATCACATTACCCATTGAAGCCTTGTTAGCAACCGTAGGTACCTCAACCCACATATTCTCCCTCCATTCCTTCACTGAGGGCTTCTAAACCTTTGATGGACATTTTTTTCCCAATTCTCAGCTTTCTTGTAGAAAAAATAGGAAAACAAAATGGACTCAAATTCCACCATTTTCTCCCAAACATGAAGATTAGAATTAATCTTCACGATAGAAGGAAGGTCATCTAACTACTCAACATTCACACATAAACGAGCATACACCAAGCACTTTCTTAAAGTAATTATTTGATCAATAGATAATAATTTTGTAAAGGTGCAAGCAATCCCTTTAAAAACTTCTTCATCCTAGAATTCTAATGGGAGGCTTCGGAGTCTCAACCAAACTGGAGCCGCCAAAAAAGAATAGGAATTGGGATTAAACCTAGGCTCCCATCTTTTTAGCACCAAAGAAGACTTTCCAATAAACCAAGGACCTCCTATAAGGGCCATAATTTCATCCTCATAGTTGAAAGAGAAGGAGAAAATCTCCTTCACCATAGTAGCTACATCCACCTATCCCTTAGGACACCATTAGTTCAGGGAGAACTTACGAACCAATTCAATATGAGGATGAGGACCCAAAAACTTTCCCAACAACGTCATTTCCATATTTGAAACACTCTTCTCAACAATGCAATCAAAAACCAAGATAGAGAACTCACTAGTAGATGCATTAGAATGAAAACCCATAGGAGGCAAAGAACTTTTACCTTTGGGTTTAGCACTAAAAAGGTTTGACCACTTGAGAGCAACCTCAAAGGACGAACCACACCCTATCTTTTCACTGAAAAAATAAGAATATTTGAGACTTGAATCCATAGTAGTTCCATTTTGACTACACCCAGCATTTTAACAATAAGAATCTCTAGCTCAGAAGAGGACGAAGAGAAGCATGAAAGAAAAGGTTACTTGGGGGGGCATGTATTCTCCAAAAACGGGGACCCATACTGCTTACCATCATCCAAACAACCAATTGACATCATCCCACCATCAACCAAACAACCAATTGACATCATCCCACCATCAACAAATTGTCTGCCATTAATTTGCAAACCACTACACCAAGACTTCTCAACTTCATCGAATATGAAAAATTGCACCACCACCACCTAAGGAGAGCTCCATGAGAAAAACCTTTTGTTATTTACAAAGTGATAACCCAATTGGTTTGTCACTCCTCACCTCAATTTGGTTAGTCACCCATTGTTTTACAAACTACACTATATGAAAACAATATGAATGTAATGAAAACCTTTCCTTTTGTAGATAGTAAGAATCTAATGAAGTTCACCTTCAAAATTTATAACAATTCTTAGGTAGACTAAATATTGCATTTCAACTTCCTTATATGATGGGAAAAAATGTATTGAATAATTAAAGGTTGGAAAAACACACTGGGTTGTCAGTAGATCATTTGATTCTTCTTGTTCAAAGGTAGAGGATGGAGAGCACTAGGAGGATTTGTAGGTGAGGATACATAAATGTAACCAAATTGAGGTGAGGGGTGACCAACCAATTGGGTTGTTATGTTGCTTAGAGTATTTTACAACATGTGGGTTACAAATTTTATAACACGCACTATTATCCAATTTTATTACATTCTTACTATGTAGGAAACAAAAGGTTTTCAGAATAATCATAAAACATAGCATATTGAGGTGAGAGGTGGCTAGCCAATTGAGTTGTTGTGTGTTCATGGTTTTAAAATAGTATGAGGGTTGCGAGTTTTATAACACCTGTTGTTTTCAAAACTACAATTTTGATTCACAATATGAATGTCTTCAAAATCATTTGTTATTTACATAAAAATGTAATGGAACACACCTTTAAAATTTACCACAACTATTAGTTATAGTTAAGATTGCATTTCAAATTCTTCATATGATCAAAAATTAAAATGCGCAATATATTTCTAGGTTGGAAAACATGGTGGGTTGTGAGTGATGGTTAATAAAACTTACAACCCACACATGTGTCACATTATGTTATCATGTCTAAGACATGTGTTTATGTACAGAGAAAATTTTTTTAAAACATGCTCATTTTAAAATGTGTTCACATCCCACGTTCTTCCAACGATGAGACACATGACAACACTTGAAACAGCACATGCCTAAATTTCCATCAGCATCTGTCCATCATACTTATCTCATAATGATGTCATCCTATGATGGATGGGGCATTATGTTATCATGTCTAAGACAAGAAATTTTGGTTTTCAAACAATATGTGGGTTACAGATTTTATAACACCTAGTATTTTCCAAACTATAATTTTATTCACAATATGAATGCCTTGAAAACCTTATGTTACGTACAAAGTATGAAAGGAAACTCTCAAATTTACCACAACTATTAATTACAGTAAAAATTATGTTTCAATACCTTCATATGATCAAAAAATAAAATGCTTAGTATATGTGCAATTTAGAAAACATAGTGGGTTGAGAGTAGATGGTATCTAAAAACACTTCAAAACACAAATCCCTCTCCCCAATAGTATCAAACACTTGTCACTTTCTTTTGAGCTTCCCAACAACCTACAAAATACAACATTGTGGGCATGGCGGCTAATTTTTTTCAAAATAGATACTTTCAAGAGTGTGAGGATTGATTTTAAATCCTATCGGCGTGCCACATTTTCTAGTGATGACATGGACATGTGAAAGCACTAATGGCACATGCCTAAATATCCACAAGCATCCATCTGTTAGTTTTATCTCATAATGATGTCATCGTATGTTGGATAGGTCATTATGTTATCATGTCAAAGACATGCATTTTTGTAGAGAGTTTAGCTTCTCCCTCTTTATACTTCCATACTTTTTTATGTAATTAAAGATTTAATTATGGATAAATTATTTGTCATGAGGATCACTCATAAAGTAGAAGTAGCTCAAACTTAAACAAAAACACATGAGGCATGTCACATCATTATGATTCAAATTTTCAATATCATATGTTGTGGATCTGATATGATCTTAAATTGAATTAATGTGCCATCACATGATATATCCAAGTATTCAAGCTTCTGAAAGTGACAATGCCATATGTTATGCCATGTCACATTAATTCAATTTCAAATGATATCAGTCCACAGATCATATCAGATCAGCAACATATGATAGCGAAAACTTGAATCATAATGGATGTAAAATGGCGTGTATGATTTTTATTTTGACTTTTCCTAGGTCTTATTCATTGACCTTAGCATCTATTACCTAGACTCTCATTTCTTTTCTATTGAAATTTGAACTCAACACCATCTAGGTGCTTACAACATGGCATTACCATTAAGCCAACCACCCATCTATAGAATCTCCTTATTAGTTTGGTAAGATTAAACATTATAAAGTATGATAGATCAAAATATAGTTTTGGTTATAATAGTGTTCTTTAGGATTTTTTAGGTTATAGTTTGAAATGTATATGCATCTCCCACTATGTATTGACCATGAAGAGGTCCCTACAATGAGAAACATATTATTTCATAAAATAGAACCCCATCTATATATTTGTACATCTGCATTTCATGAAAAAAATTGCATATACATAAAGGCAAGCTTCAAAAACACTGTGTTTTGCAACCTGCACTACACAATGTTCACTATTGTCAACAAGTTTATTCAATATTGCCACTAATGGCAATAAATTGATGTGCTTGTTGTTTCTAATGCACACCTACATATACGAACTTGTAAACCACCTAAGGATTGGGTAGGTTATGATGTGGAGGTTGACAAATACACTGTCCTATGAAGCATGCTTTTGATTGAACCCTTTATCAATATTTTATATCACTTTTTGATCAATTATTACAATGATGGAAGAAAGTGTGATTTGAAATATCAAATAATTTCCCCATCACAATGACACATCACTAATTATGATTCAAAATATTATTACAAGCAAACTTATACAATTAAATTAAAAAACTCTAAATTTAAAAAAAATGAAAAAAAATTATGATAATTTTATAAAAATCTTGTAATAATGGATGATTTGGTAGCTAGTGTTATGATGTGGAGATTGATAAACACATTGTATTATAAAGCAGGAAATTCTTAAATTAGCCAACTTTTGTAGGTTTGGATGTGGCTAATCTCACAACAAAACGGCATGTCATAGGCATGATAACATACAAAAATGCATTAAAATATACATAGAAACATACATAACATTTGGTAGCTCTAGTGTTGTGATGTGGAGGTTGACAAACACACAATGTTATGAGGCATGCAATTTCTTAAATCAACTAGCCTCTGCAGGTTTGGACGCAGCTAATCTCACAACAAAACGACATGTCATAGACATGATAACATACAAAATGCATAAAAACATACATTACATTTGGTATCTAGTGTTGTGATGTGGAGATTGACAAACACACTGTGTTATGAAGCATGCAATTTCTTATATTAGCCGGCTTCTACAAGTTTAACTATCTACCCTAAAGCTTGGTTTATGCCATTAATTGTTGTTGACAAATGACATCATGTTTTCAAGCCCTAAACCCTGTCTGTGAAAATATATTTGTAACTCAACATGTAACACCCCAATTGGTGAGTCGCCCATGAGCTCAATTTGGAAAGTTTTCCTAAATTGCATTAATTTTGGAGAGAATGTTAAAAACGCAAAATTTTAAAATCTTCAATAGAAAATTACATAAAAAACTCTTCATATCAAATGGAAACCCCTTTTAGCAAGGAAAACCCTTACAAACTCGTCAATCAATACCCCTTTTCCTAATGAATACCAATTCAATTCTTCATAATTCGTTAGGTACAATGGCAAAATAGCATACATTTTTGGAAAATATACATACCTACTAACTAGCTTCCCACGCCTTTCACATGCATTTTGGTAGGGAGATTGGATGCTTTGCAACTCCCTTCCCATCTCCCCATAAACCTTCAAAATGTGAATGTTGAAAATGGCGTTATGGGCAAAAAAAAGTTGCAGGTTTGATTTCCACACTGGGTTGTGAGTTTTTTCATACAAAACACAAATTTTACAAACCCTCAACAAAAACGTGCATAAACAACTCCACACACCCCTTTTCACAATGAATACTTGTTCAATTCTTCGCAGTCCCTACGCTGAATGGCAAAACAACACATATTTTTTGCAGATATGCGTTCCTCGTAGCTAGTTGCATGTGCCTCACATGTTTCTTCAAAGGGAGAATGGTTGCTCTGCTTCCCATCTCCCCACAACCTGCAAAATTTGAAATAGCTGGCATGGTGGCTATTTTTTTCAAAATAGATAATTTCAAATGTGTGAGGATTGATTTTAAACCCTACCGAAATGCCACATTTTTTGGCAATGATGTGGACACGCAAAAGCACTAACGACACACGCCTAAACGTTTTTCCATTAGTCTTATCTCGTAAGGACACCATTGTATGGGGGATGGGGTGTTATGTCATAATGTCTAAGGGCAGGTCCCCATGCGGCCGCTTAGCTTATTTTGACTAGCAGCCATTGCTCAACTTATTTAGGAGTTATTTGTGGAGCTGATGGCCCCATGAATGCTCAATTTTTCTGCTTATTTTTTATCAGTCAACTTAAATTTGTATTAATAGTATAAATAATAATTTATACAACAAAAAATTAGAAAAAGAAAAATGAAAGCAAATATTAAAAAAGAGGGAAAAAAAATTTGTGAAGCCACATGAATTTTTAGCAATATGTAATTGCTCCTTATTTACAACCCCTCTTTTTTAAAGAGGGGCAATAGGATAAAATAGGATAAAGTACTTGTTTAACTTTCATACACAAAAAATACGACTTTGCAAGTAATTATCTATTAAAGACAAACAACTGAAAGTGAATCCAAAGCTGAGGGAAAAGGTATGCAATTCACAATTGTAGATCGGCACAATTGGAAAAAAAGGAAAAAAAAGGGTTAGTGATTCTGATCAAAATGGTGAGGGATGGACAGTTGAAATATCGTAACCATGTCCGAGCAGCGGCATCCATTTCGAACTTGGTCATAAAGAATAAAAGAACGAGCTACAGCTGAGTTTGTCTTCTTGCACGGAGCTTCCATGCTTCTTACTTGTGAAGTCGATTCAGGATTAGGGTTTGAAACTTTATTTCATCCCATAAACAACAGGCTAAACAACAGTTGTGCTAACAAGTTTGAGCGCCCAGGGTTGACATTTCCTAAATTTATCCATTCTTGGGAGGGATTAATATTGTCTGATCTGATTATTGGGCTTCGCATTCATTTGATAATATTGTTTGGTCTGGTTTTTGGTCTCCGCGTTATTTTGATTAAGTTCTTGCAAAAAAATAAAATTCACACTGGAGTTTGTTTAGGGAGATTTTCTTATCTTGTAAAACAAGCAACATGTTATTATTTTCCAATCCAGTGCTGGTATATAGTGGCACCTCAGAATCTTTTGTTTGCAGAACGGTACATGAAATATGTAGTGATAGCTGAAGAAAGATGTTAGATTTCCTAGAGATTGAAGTTGACGGAAGTTGCTGGGTAATCAGTTAGAAGTTGCTGGTTAATCTGTTTCCTTAGGACCTCAATACACATTTTCCTCAAAATCAATGAGATTTAGAGCCCAGACATATCATCAACCTAAAATTTTACTCAATTTACTGTGAACAATGCAAAGATATTGAATGGAAATCTTCACAATCTTGTTATTGAGCGTTAGACTTGTTCAGTCAAAATTCTGTGATTTAAGGCACCCAAACTAAACCTAAAGCTGTTGAATGGAAATTTTAAATCTTGAATGGAGAACAAATCTTAACTCTCAACAACGATCCTTAAACAATCTTCACCTTTCCAACAATAAACTCCAAAGAATCAGATGCGAATTCAAGATTAAACTCCTGCACCACAGCGTAATTGCCGTGTAGGCAAAATTGATAGTTGTTTATTAAAAACATATGCTACCACTGATTTTATTTTATCTGTAGACGCATTTCATGCTTTACATTTGAAGTTAAAGTTAGGGTTAGGTGAGTGGAAAACAAGCCCAACTCTCAACAACAATCCTTATACAATCTTCACCTTTCCAACAGTAAACTCCAGAGAATCAGATGCGAATTCAAGATTAAACTCCTGCAACACAGCGTAATTGCCGTGTAGGCAAAATTGATGGCTTTTTATTAAAAAATATATGCTTCAGCTGATTTTATTTTATCGGTAGACGCATTTCACGCTTTACATCTGAAGTTAAAGTTAGGGTTAGGTGAATGGAAAACAAGTCCAACTCTCAACAACAATCCTTAGACAATCTTCACCTTTCGAACAGTTAACTCCAGAAAATCGAACAAGAACTGGTGATTTGTAAATCCCTACGAATTCATGATTAAATTACAACACCATAGCGTAATCGAGTAACTGCAGTGTAGACAAAATTGATGGTAATAGATGTTACATTTAATTTATTCTATCGCCATAAAAGCTTAATGCTTTACATTGAAAGTTACAGTTAGGGTTAGGGTTTAGGTTATTCGGTACGCACCATCAACATCCAGGTTTTTCACGGTACACACCATCAACATCCGTGCCAAGTTGTCAACTCACTGTGAAAATTCTGTGTGTTCAGGGTTTCCGCGGCACGTACAACAGAGACAGATCTGCCTTTACCCTATTATGCACATAATTGCAGAGTGCAAGTAGTTTTTTTAATAAATATTTCGGACTTTTTTGGCGACCGGCTGGTCACAGCTTTTTCTTTTCAGACGAAAATTCATGTCGCGAAGGTTCAACTACCAATAACCAGGCACTGACATTACTATTTTACCCTTCTAAGGTCTTTTTATTTTTATTAATTTAAATGTTTTTATTATAGTATGAATTTGAACTTGACCTTTTTATTTGTATTAATTTTAATGCTTTTATTAAGTGATAAATTTGAACTTGGTGCATATTGTGTTGCATAGCAGAATAAATGGTATTTGTAAATTGAAATTTGGTTTATAATGTGTTTTCCAATAAGGAACTTGATATATATTGTGTTACATATTGTATTTATAATAATTGGGATTTAGTTCATATTGTGTTTACAATAGAATAAATGGTATTTATAAATATGAATTTGACAGATAGTATGTTGCATATTATATTAATAATAGAATAAATAATATTTGTACATTAGAATTTGGTTTATATTGTGTTTACAATAGAATAAATGATACTTATAAATATGAATTTGAGAAATATTATATTTATAATAAAATAAATGGTATTTAAATTATTACAACAAATTTCTACACTTCCTTAAAAAAATTATAAGAAAGAGTACATGAAATATATAATAATTTTCAATACAATAATCTAGCAAGAGAATATATATATATATGGATTTATAAAATGTTAATTTTTACAGTAATAAGCAATTCTTTTTTTATATATCATTAAATGTATAATACATTTTAAAAAATTATGTATTATACATTTAAAAAAATTAAAAAAACTAAAAAACTAATGCGCAAAAATCTACAAATTTATATTTAAAAATAATATATTTGTTACACTTAATGTCTGTGCTATACAATATTTCACCTAAATTGTGAATCCAATTATTGATTCTTTTGGAAGACTTTTGAAGTTTGGCCACTCAATCTCTTCAAGCTTAAAGGGAGGTGCAAAGGGAGGCCAGTTATATGATTCTTTTCTTTAAATTTGAATCTTTGTTTTCTACTTCTTTTTCCCTTGTTCACACCAAAATTGTGCTTATTTATGTTAACAAGTTTCCTCAATCTAAAATATTTTTAAAACTGACCACTTCTTTTTAAATCAATTAAACTTTATAAAAATAATTAAAAGAATTTCACTTCACAACAATAGTTTTTAAATGATTTTTAAGTTATTTTATTATATATAAAATTCAAGGTTCCAACAAATTAAAAAAAAAATTATAGTAAGATACTTTAATAATTGTATTTAATTAATGTATAACTTTATAGATATTAAATCAAAAGTAAAATTGTTTAAATTATTTTCTAATTATATCATAGTCCATATATCTTTACTAATTAATATATTATTTGTATTTTATGTCTTGTCTTCTTAAATAACTTAGCACCTATTAACCCATAGCCCCATGATCTTCACTAATTAATGTGCCCTTTATTATCAAGTATGTTTTTTATTATTAATAAAAAATAATTAACTTTTTGATAGGAAAGTCTTACTCCTAATCATCTAAGATTTATATCTAATTAATTATCTTTTTTTAACCTAATTAATCATCTTATTTTATAAATATTTAATAACAATTAATATTGTAGTGCATGACAATTAGATTTATTTTTACTATTAAATTAATGACCAAATAGATTAATCATAGTATTTTGAATATTACTTGTCAAACACTTAAGTTTTGAGAATACAATGTTATAATCAAAGAATATCTTAATTTATAAATACAATGATATTTTCAAATTAATTTATATATTTTAAATTGAACTTTACAATAAGTTTAAGGATTTTATAACAATTATTAATTTTATTCTAAAAATAATTAGAATTTTCCCTTAAAGTAAGAATAGTTATATTAACTAAATGTAATTTTCATTCTAACTAAGGATTTTAAGTTTTGAGAAGTTAATGTGTTGTAATTTTTAATTATCATTATCTTGTAAATATTTCATAATAATTGTTATACAATTCCAAAGGAAAATAGAATTATATGAACCTTAGATATTGATTTAATGATTAGAAGCAAGATAATTAGAATAAGATAAATGTTTCACTCTATTAATCTATCTCTACAAAGCATGTTTTGTTATATATTTGTCAAAACAATTTATAAAAAATATCATAAGAAATTTACCAAATTAATTATTTCCTTCAAAAGATTCATCCACTTGTTCTCCAAGCTAAATGGTGTTAATAATCATAACAATAAAAATTGTTATGAAACACTATAATGAACTTGACTTTTTAATAATCATTTTTTTTACTTTTCTTATTCATTAATTTCAATAATATAATGAGTTCTCATAAATGAAAATTATTTTTAAATTTTAATCCACAACATTTTATCATATAAGTATCCTAACTTAATGAATTCATTTATAATTAAGTATCAAAATTATAAATTTCCAAAACAATTTTTTTATTTTTTCAAATCTTACATTTAAAAATAAAAAATAAAAAACTAGTTTTATAATTAGTGGTACAATTTATTTTTATATATTTAAAATTAAAATATTAAGAAATCTCACGATATATTAATTTAAGTAATAAAAGCTTAATTGCTCAAATGTTTAGCTCAGAAATTATCATATAAAAATAATATTATAAAGATTATTCCCATAAAAAGGCGTTGAATCAAAAAGATTAAAAATTTCAAACTCCCTCATTAATGCTTTGCATCAGATTTATTACAAAAGAAATAATGACGTCTGCAAATAGAAAAACCCTAAAGCGATAGAGGCCAACAATTCCAAAAATCATAAACACAATCACCTCTGCTTAGCTTAGCTGCACAAAACATTCCTGCATCTTGTGTCGTCGAGGCACAGTTTAAAGTCATATCAATTATATGGACAACAGCTTCATCAAATTTCGGCTCAGAATGTTCTTGTAAAATTCATCATCTTGAACATCACTTATTTGTGATCTAAGTTTTATCATTATATTGTTTGCTTTGCATACAAGTATTTACTGAAAGTTTATCCCCATTTCCGTCTCTTTCATGTGACCCTTGATCCCTTCAAGGGTCTAAATCATGGTTCTAAAACTCGGTGAGTACTCACAGGACTTGTAGGAAGAGCTTGTAAGCTTCTCAGCATGACTCACTGGGACCTGTCAAACCCGACTGAGATACTTGTCCAGCACAAAACCAGAAAAAAAAAAAGGTTAAAAACCTAGAATTCTGACTTTTGTCTTCATTTTCACCTTCAGTGATTTACTAAAGTTTTTGTCAGACGTTTCTCTACTTCGAGTTCAAGTCAAATTTTTGGGCTGTCTCATTTTAGCAATTTATTTAATTGGAGAAAATTGATGTAAATAATCAGTATGGATTGTGGAAACTTGATATCTCTAAATATAACAATTTTTTAAACTGAAAAAAAATAATCACTAATAAACACAACAATGTAGTTGCTAACAAACTACAAATAGATAAAATTTCCTTTTTCCTCCAAGTTTTAAGCTTTGGAATTTATGATAACCAATAATAGAAGAAACCATGACACATAAATATTTATGCATTGGTAGTGAAATAACCATATACAGTGTTCTAGCCTCCACAACTTGTACGAAATGTTGATCAACTTTTGCAAAAAGGTCAATTTGAACTTAAACAACATGATGTTTTAATTTTGCTCTTTTGATACGTCGTGTCTTATTACCTCCAACTTTAATAAATTTGGAATATAAAAATTAAAGTGAAATAATTTCTTGGTGCTTTATTTGCCAATAACTGGGATGCTTTATTTGTCTTCTTCGATACTTGCAAACATATTTTCAGTGGCTTGGGATATATGTAGCATAGAGAACATAAGTTCGACATCCAGACAAAAATGAAGAAAACAACATTCAGAGAAAAACATTTTTAGACATAATGAACATTTAAAAGTTTTGACATGTTACTGCTGACAAAAGATACAGGAAATATATTACAGGATATACAGTTCTTCATGAATCAGTTACATAAACAATATTGGAAAAGACAAATGCATTGAATGCAGTGACTTAAAAGGACAAATGGACACAATTGTCTACAAGCAAATGGCATTCCAAAATAATAAAAAATGAAGGAAATAAATGGCCATGTACAGCATCATGCTTGCAGAGGCATCAAACTGCTCTTACTGGTATAAAATCAGCCAATCAGTGGAAGATGAAATAATTAGGCAGAATCAAAAATGACGGTTCATCATCCACTGCTGCACTTGGTTGGCTCAACTCACAATAAGAGAACCAAGTCTTGAATAACCAAACTTTGTTACTTATCACTTATCAGTACTTTTATCTAGTTTTTCAGGAGTGATGTGTCCACTTCTGTTGGCTAGGTCACTTGTGTGGCCATTCTCGTAACCAATGAACTCTTGCAGAAACTTTGTTTTTAAGGCTCTACGTTTTTTTTCTCCATTTGGAACTTGTGGGTATCCCTTTCCTTTGCTAGGTAAAAGAACCTCGGGAACAGAAGGAAAATGCTTGTAACTAAGGCCATCCATAATTTCTCCATCATCAATAATGATTTCAGCTGGATTCTGGTTCAGTGTGCATATCTCAATATTGCAAGACCTTTTGCTGACAAAGGCAGATTCTCTGTTTCCTTTGTTCAGACTTGACTTTTTTGCTTTCATTGACTCTTCTGCTCGTCTTTGTTTGGGATTCGTTCCTGAGATAGATAAGGCTTGGAGATGGTGCCTATTCTGAGAGTATATGTCTGCAGCAGCTGTATGATTTCTATTCAGGTGTACATTAGCAGGTGGTCGCCTATATGATCTCGGGCCTTTTGTAGGGCTTGGACCTTTGACAGACTCTGTCGTCTGGGACATTGGAGGAGGAATGGTAGAGAAATTTTGTAGATTGCCATTGTAGCCATTTGCACAATGCAATCCATTTTTCTGCTGCATTACAAACAATGATGCACCTTGAAAAGGAATTTGTTTATTCAAACTTGACGATTCCATAGCAGCATCTGCTTTGTCAGGGACTATGCAAGAAGAGCTAGAAGCTCCAGAGTGCCCATTTGACACCAGACAGACATGACTGAACTTTGGAACAGGAGGTATAGGTGTTTTAGAACCCTGAGTTTGCTGTTTCACGCACATGCTATCTTGGATGGGTACAGGAATCTTAAACATCCTGTCTTCACAAGAAGCCCCAGTTGATGCACTGGTTATGGGATGAAACCAAGGGACGTGCTTTTGTGAAGAGGCATGAAGTAGTTCGGAAAATGTTCCATTATTTTTATTTTCTGGTATAATGTTTTGCTCAATTCCACAATTAACTGGAACTGAAACACTTTGTCCCATCAGCCTCAGAACAGGCACAGAAGGAACAGAAACAGGGTAATTATTACCAAATATTGGTCGTGCTTGGGCATTGACCTGCTGCAATAAAGCTGAGTTACTTTGTCCCACAAAATAAGCAGGAAAAGAAATTACATCTCTTTTTCCAGAGGGAACTGAAATATCCTTTCCTTTATGATTTTGAAATGGAATATTACATTTTGGGCCAGAATCTAAATCTGAATTTCCACTTGTCGGAATTGGCATTACAGTCTGTGTGAGATTTTGATTTGAGTCCATCGCTGAACTTACACCAGTATAATGAAGAGATGATTCAGAATCATCATGGAACTTCAAAACTACTGGCTTTCTGCATTCCAATGGTACATTAGTATCTTTATTGTACAGAGTTTTCATTTGCATATGTTCATCTCTTGTCGCTGTCATTGGCACCTGCAAAAAGGCTGGGGACATGCCATTTGTATGGAAAGTCCCCTCTTGACTGATAGCTACCTTTGAGTTCAAGCAATCAACAAAGGATGTAGGTGAATTACAAGTGACATTTGTTCCATTAAAGAAGGGCACAATAAAGTTTGGATGTTTTCCCCATGGATTGAACCATTGGGACGATTGCAATGTCTCTGAATGCTCTTTAAGAGGGTCAGATTTGATGGCTTCCTTATCTGAAAGGGATGAATGGCCTGTTGAAATCATCTGAGAAACATTCATTTGGTTATCCAGTCCAGGTGTGTTGCTGTCCATTAGAGTTCTTAAATAGACCTGTGAATTTACCTGATCAGTTTTTTTGGTTTGTGCCAAATTCTTATTCATAGCAGCTTTCTTCTTAGAATAAGTTCTTTCTTTCTGTGCAGGTTTATTGGCACGACTAACATCTGATTCCTTTACTTTAGTCTTCACTCTTCTGTCATCCTTCTTGCTTTTGTGTTTCTTTGAAAGATGTTTCGATAAATCTCGTTCACTTTGATTTTTAGCCATTAGTTCAACAACATCCATAGGTACATCATCATCCACTTCAGAACACCTCTGGTTCATCTGCCCATCTACATGAATGGAATTGTCCTGAAGCAACCTGTCCCCTGATGTCTGTACCAAGTCTGATGCACCTTGCGGCATTTGAATAATATTAGAGATCACTTCAAATTTCCTTGCATTTGAGGAATCCTGAAACAAAGAAATCATTTAGAGATCACTGATGTCCTGACCAAAAATGCTTAAATTTGCCCCTTAAAAATTGAAGAATATGTGGGCATCCAAAATGCATTGGTTACCTTCCAGGTACAACTACTATGTGCAGATTGTTTTGGAATGGACTTGTGATAAATGTAAATATGCATGCCTTAAAATCAAGCACACGGTTCATCAAACTAGATTTGTTTGTCTACACCCAAGAGATTACTTTTCTCCAATCTTTCTAACAGGACAAAACCAAGAAGCAAAAAAATAGCAAACATTCCTATGCATAATTTGAGTTTATTTCCAAACCATACATTTCTTTCCAGTATTTCTACTCGTAAAGTCAGATTCCTTATCATTCACAAACAAAAAAGGATATCATACCACAAGACAGTTTTGTGTCTACTCATATAAAGAACATAAGTGGCTCTGGTTGATGGTTAATAATTTTTTAGCTTTAACATGTACAAGAAAATTCAGTGTGTAAAAAAGTGGCATAAAAGTACAAACAAGCTGAATTCTAGATTTCTTAAAGATGTGTGTGCTTATGACAGTGTTGAGTGAAATAAAACTGGCAGTATATTAACAAAGAACTAGACTAGAATATATACAATTTGTCATACTTGTTAGGGTGATTAGTGCTCTGGTGAGTAACAAAAACATTTATCAAATAATTTTCATCTAAATTAGAAGCTAGCCGGAGGACAGGTATGTGTCATATTGTAGAGAGATTATTAATGAAATGGAGAGTAATCTAATAAAGGATTTGAGCAAAATCAAAACACACAATCTTAATGTTAAGAATCATTTAGCATCTCATTTCAAAGAAAGCCATTATCTGTAAGTCATTGACTATCAAATTGGGGGAAAGGTTGAGGAAGGTTACAATGAATATTAAAAAGCATATTCACTATTACTAAAAAATTGTCAGCTAAAGTTAAAACTCATTGTCTGAAGAAGAAAAACTAGTCTAAGAGTCCTTTAAGTTGGATAAACTTGGCAAAAAGCAATAGTGTTATTTTCAAACTAAATAATCCATTTATTTGGTAATAAAAATATAGCTTTTAGAAATTCTTAATAGATCAATATGAAAATAGGTTCTCTAATGTGCGAAAAAATAGGAGACAGGCATAAGCGATAAAAATTTCTAAACCCAAGAAGAGTTTATGCTATGACCATCTTGGAAGTTGTTACAGGAATTTACTTTAGTAAAGCATCATTTGAAGCAATGTAAAAATAACTTCATTACAGGAAATTATTGAGTTTTTTCCATCAGTCACAGAATTTTAGATTTTCATAGAATTACAAGGGTCATAATATAAGAAAATCCCAGTATTTTACAGTGTTCTTTAGTCATCATTTTTCAGAGGAAGCCTGTTATGGATTGATCTTATCAATATTGTTGCTATGGATGTGAGTAATTGAACTATTAAGCAAACAGTAAAGAAAATGTAATCAATTTATCATGATTATCCACCATTTATCCACGAATAGGCATTTACAGCACCATGCACAGCAGCTCCAACTCATATCCTTATACTACTTTCCCCCACAAAAAAACAAACTGAACATATTTCATAGAAGTAATTAATACACGCACACACAAATGTCTTTCCTATATAAGAAAATATGGGCTTTTGGAAACAACAAAAAATGATAAATTAATCACAGCACTTTAAAAATACCCAAAATGGAGTAATTAATACACGCACACACAAATGTCTTCCCTATATAAGAAAATATCAGCTTTTGGAAACAGCATAAATTGATAAATTATTCACAGCACTTGAAAAATACCCAAAGTAGAGCAGCCACATTAATTCTTTAATCTAACATACAAAATAGCATTGCAATCAGCAAATCAGTGAGTAACCAAGAGTTATTGTTACACAGTTAAACTTTTTATGGTTTGTTATTGGAAACATGTAAAAATTATTTTCACCAACAGTGATTTACTATTTAGTTTAGGTGAATGAACAAATTTTGACAAATATATTAGTAACTGAGCATGTGCTTGTAATACCTCTTATATGTGTCCATAAAAGAATCCAAAATATCATCAGAAAACTAATGAAAGTAAGCCAATTAACAAACCAAAAAGTGCAATTGGTGGTATACTAACACTGATGTACATAATATATCATTTCTAGGTCAAACAATTTTTTGTTTTCGTAGGAGGTAATTACTGCATCATTATATTTCATTTTCTTTTCAAGTGGTCCCAGTACAAAGGGCAAACAATTTGTATGAGCAAACAAATATGGACTGCACTTGAAATAAAGGAGAACATGCATGATGATTCAGCTAAGTTATGTTTCCTTCAGTAATCATTAATCACATGCGAATCCTTGTTGTTTACAACATAATGGACTAGTATGTTGTGTTATTTCACATAATGGGTAAAGAAAAGAATTCATACACACCTTTAAAGCAAAGCTTGAGTAAGCATCCAAAGATTGAGTTTTTTTTACTTGTTTTTTCTTCATTTTAGAGTTTTCTGGTTGTCGTTTCTTGCGTTTAACATTAGTGACATCTGCACCAAGATGTACTTCAGCTTTGTTAGTTATTTCAATTTGTGATTTTGGAGATGTTTTGGCAGCATCTTTGAGAACTGTCATGGAATCAATCGGTACTGGAAATTGTTCAAGATTCCCAGCTCCACATATATTTTCCTCCACTGTATCAGCCAATTTAGAATCTTCTTTCTCTTTGTTGCAGATCTCCAAAGCCAACGAGTCAGAAGCAATTATATCTGCTATTGATCGCTTCTTCTGTGACTTCTTCTTACTTCTAGATTCGCTGACTTTCAAATTTTCAGTTTCTTTAGAAAGCAGCACATTCAATTTATCAACGGATCCTTGATTCGTGGGAAGGTCAACACATTCTTTTCCTTCTGTTATGTTGCTTTTATCACTATATTCAATGCCTGAGCTTTCAATTCTGCTTGTATGTGGGACATCATTCTCTTCATCTGTTGCTCTCAGTGAAGGATCCCTTTCTTTGATGCTTGATTCCACAGTTTGAACTGTCAATGATTTTATTTCTTCTTCTGAAATTGCTTCTGTATTGTTTTTGCAAGCCAAAGTTTGTTGACTAGGTTGAACATTTTTATCAGAACTCAAAGAGACAGGAGGAGCAATGCCAATGTTTTCTGTCTTGTTTGCAACCACACCAGGTTGATCAGCATCACAAGTTTCAGAACCCAATGATAATATTTGTGAGGTAGCCTGTGGTGTCCCCGTTTCTCTTACCTTCTTACTTATCTGTTCAAATATGTTTTTGTTCCTTGAAAAATATTCCCAGGAATTTGAAGAGTGATGAAAATTCTGAAAAGCATTAAATTTCCTTTCTTTTGACCCAAATACATCATCCTTTTCACTTATTAATAAGGAAGATAATGGCTGTGTTGACTGCCCCATGTCAGCACATGCCTTTTTCCTATCCTGTTTATTATGGCAATGCTTCCCAGTCATATCAGCCTTTCCTGCAGACTTAGACAAACACCGTAGCTTTGAAATTTTCGCCTCTGTTGCATTCAGAGTTTCAGATTTGCCTTCTTGGAGGTTCACTGGAACTATCCCTTCACGCCTGCAATGCTCCATTGTCTCTTCTGTTACCACCCTTCTGTCTATTTTTTCCTTTTCATTTTCATGTGCAGGTGAAAACAAAACAGAATTTGATTTTAAATCAACTGTTGGACACTCTGCCATTTGTGTATCATTTAGTGTATTTTCCCTACACTTCTCCTGCAAATTGGCATTGGATGTAGGCACTGGTATTCCAAACATCAGACGACTAGGATCACAATTGCCATCACATGCCTGTAAGGAATCACAAAGGTTCTTCGCACTGGTTTTCTCAACTAAGATCTCTGAAGAAGTGTTAATGCCATCCAAACATTTTCTACAATTCCACCATTTGTATCGGGGAACTTCAATGGGAGGCAATGCTGCATTGACTTCTTCCTTTGATCTAGTTTCAAGTAAGTGCTGAGGAAATGGCCAGCATATATTTCCATTCACTTCACGAGTTCTTGCAACATAGCCACTGTATGAGGAAAAGGGTCCAAAAAGCAGATATAATCAGGATAGTGTAAAAAATTCCATTAACTAAAATATTGTTAATGACAGTCAAATAAAGGAAGCATTCCAACAAGAAATTATTAATAGCTTATAGGCCAAAGAAGTACTGACATTAATCCAATAAATTAGAGACAGCGCCTAATGACCTATACCTAGGATGAACCATTATTTGCTGATACATTTCATATATCTTTGCAGTTACTCATATAACAGGAACATAAACCATACCCCTTGGAAAAAGAAATGTCGATAACCTGTGTTATCACTTTTCTTGAGTCGCCATATATAAATAAATTACTGAATGCAACTCTGAACAATTTTTATCTTCTGCATTTTCACTTTTTCAAATGAAGTTCAAATTCCAGAAGAAATCTACAGGACTATAGATATACAAATAGCTACAGAGATGGATTGTATATGCATGCATGTATGCAAATGAGAGTGAAAGAAATAAAATACATATTTGTTGGACAGGAAGCAATTCAAAAATATATGTTCAAAACCTCAGAATATGCAAACGATTCTAAAAACTAAAAAGCAATCATCTAACAGAAATTTGAAATTTCCTTTTCCAACAAATGAACTATAGTGTTCACAAACCGTACAAGAATCCATGATAATAATTTCAGCATCTCCAAAAGATAAGGATAGTTTCTTACCGAATGCTGAAGTGTTGGCATTTTGTGGCTTCTATTTCCATTTTATTGTCAGCTAAACGTTTTCCATCTCTAATGGTCCAGCATAATCCATGCATGTATGCCTCTATGTCCTGAGTTATAAATAAGAATCAGCACCACTGTGATTTAAGTTCATAAATTGCCTAAGATTTTGCTTCATGATTTACGTCACCTTGGTTTTTCCTTCAACATCATGCTGCTTCAAAACAATCATGATTTCTGCAATATTTCCTTGTACAGGAAATTCAAGCACTTCAAATCTCAGCCAATCACCTGCATATATACATATATTAGTGCCCACAACATGGACTGTAATGCAAAACCTAAAAAAAATATTGATGCATAAGTCAACACTTCAAAAAGAGACTCGAGCAAAGAAGCAATTGAACATTTCTTAGTGATGTTTGAATGTCAATAATAGTCACCAAACCAGATGGATCTAACTAGACATTTTTCTTTTAATTTTTGTTTCAGTAAAATGATACAGAAATCTAAGGACTAACTTCCTATGTATTAGAGTATCATGCCTACAATACATGTTTAACATTTAATTATCAATCCAATGCCCATATGTAGCATGCACCTACTGACCATGGAAGTGGTCCCTAGATGAAATTTCAGAGCTTTAGCGCAAGATATTTTCCTAGCAACCTATTATCTAAATTTCAAATTAATTTCATAATAACTGGAACTTATCAACAAGGGTCCTATCCCTTAGCATGCAACTCTAACTGTAGAATTCATATTTCAAGTTCACACTAATACAACTAAATTGTTTGACTGCTGGGATCTCTACTTCCACCTCATTTTTTCATTATATGAGGTTCCATGTTAGGATATGTCATTTATATTTTTTATTTACATTTGTAAATGTTATTGTCCAATGCTGCAAAGTTGCAAATAAAGCAGATAGAACGCAATCAATACAATTTGCCATGTCTATAAAAAATATTATAGAAATATGAAAATACACAAAAATTAAAAAATAAACCATGAGTTAATTTGGGGGAAGGGTTAGAATTGAGATACTAAGTGGTTGAGTTAGATGTTTTCTGTCTTCTATGTGAATTTAGCTTAATTTTAAATCTTTGTGGCTTACCTTTTTTCTGTTGTTATGATCATTGATCGATATTAGGCAAATCTGGGATGTGCCTAAAAGGTGCCCTAACCAGTATGGGTATGGGTGTGGCCTACAGCACAGTACCCAGTAACACAGTGTTTAAATGCTAATATTGTACAGGCCAGTAATTTGAAAAGACTCAAATCACAAACTAATTACAATGGAAAGGAATAGGGAATCTTAAAGTGCTCCAATGTTGCATTGTATTGTGGCACAGATTAAATTATTGGGAATTTACAAGCAAAAATCATTATATATCTAATTCTGAAGAAGAAAAATATTATTTTCCCCAAGATTTAAGTTCAGATGAGCATGAATTATATCACGCCTACAAAGATGACAGAAGTTCAGGTAAGAACAAAGTGAAAGTTGAAGGTGCAACATTCCAAGGTTCCAAAGCCATTAAGGATTTATTTTTATCCTTACTTTACCTTGATAAGGATGTTCAATTTATTCAAATTATTATGTTCAATTACTTTTTCAAAAGTATAACTGTAACACAAATACAGGAATTTTGAAGTCTCGACTGTTCATCACAATTTATTGTGCATTCATGAATTGCGTAGCATACTGATTAGAAAAAAGAAGCATTGTACACATGTTGATAAGAAAACATAAGCATTATTATACAAATGTCATTCCAGGATAGATAGAATTTCAAATACCCAGATTCTTGTGACCCTTATGCATCTAGACAAAAACATCTACCAGTTCTGTCAGTCCTAATTAACACATGCTCATAACCACTGTATTCAAGTTCCCATATATATTTTTGCATTTATGTGGAACAGAATAACTGATTATATTCATGCTGAAAGTCACCACGTCCTAACATCTGCTGCTTGTACTACTGGAAATAAAGCCATTGCAGCTGTTAAAAGGAAAATTGCAGACATTTCACCTACATTGGAACAAAAACTATCCCACTTGATTCCCAAATCTACATAAGTACAAGGGACTGTACTGCACTGCAAATACAGTAGACTTAATTCTTGCCTTTTAGTCTTAATACGTTGCAATGAATCCCCTCATTGCTTATATGGCATAATTACATGAAAACTAACTTAACAAGCTCGATTAGTTTTGTGGGCATACTCTTTCTTTAATCTTATACAATCCATTCCCATTATTTCCACACTGCAGTGCCCCTATTCCCGTTACGACAATTCTTGGACTGAAATGCTGCCCATTTCAAATTATTTCGGTACTGCTCAGCACCCATTAACATTGTTTCTCAGCCCAGTTGAAAAACTCCATTGCAAAGAACTTTTCAAAGCCAAGAAACCCTAATTAAGACTGGACCCAATGTAGCAAACCTAACAGTTAAAAATAACTATGTAACATTTTTATTATGAACTCTTTACTTACAATTGCATGCCAAGAAAGACACTACAACTGAAGATCGCGAAAACTCGGTCAATAGTTTTCATTGAAATTTAAACTCTCGGTGAAACCCAATAGGTCGTGCAATCGAATCTCGCAAATTACAGCCAACAAACTCTGAGCTGAACGAGCAGAGCAAGTAAACAACAAATACATATTTTAAGTCAACACAAAATAAATATATCGCAATTATTTCAGTCCTGAACTTTTTTTAATTCAAAAAGATCAAAAGTCAACGAGGCGATCGAAACTCACAGATTTAAATCATCAAAATCATATCTGCAATCAGCGCGTTTGAACTTCAATCTCTCCATATAACAACAGTAAATGAAATACATGAATCTACAGAAATTTCAACCGGACAAATACATTTAAAGAAATGGAAAACAAACCCCGATAAAGCTAGGGTTTCATTCATTTCTAGGGTTTCTTTATTTTTCTTTTTTCTTTTTCTGTTCACGGAGCGTCTGATTACTTACCAACTAAATGTACAATAATTATTTTTCAGAAAAAGCAAAAAAAAAATTATTCTACAAAGGCATTCAAACTGATTCCTTACCCTCTGCATGAAAACGACACACAGTATTATCGTAACCAATGAGGTTGGCACACGTCATACCTGAAAATTGAAGTTTTAGATAGTCATTATTATTCTCTGTGATCTTTGAAACCCTAGTTTATGTAAAAGATAAAAGTCTTCTGTGCGCTCATGACTCGCCACGTGGCATAGTACTTTCTTATGATGGGGTTGTACTTTGAGAAGGGGTAAAATCTTATAAAATTTTGTGTTTGTGCGAAGCTATAACTAATCTGGTTTGGCAGTTTAAATATTTTACCTTTTACCTCCTCCACTAGTGAGGGTCATTATCCAATAAATTCTTTTATAACCTTACAAATTTTATTTTCAATTTTCTTTGTGTTTATAGGTTAGACCCTCGTAGTTTGAGGTAGGGTCGATTGTTTCTCAAAAGGATTGAAAGCTACTTGATACAACGGTCAATATATTGTTTCTAGATATAAATATGTGTCGAGTTTGAATTCAAAATTTAAAAAAATTATCAAAATTAATAAATAAAATTACTTTCTTAAAAAGAGAATTTTTCTTTACATTTGTTTTATGGGACTCTTTTTTTTTTTTGTCTTAAGCAAAAGGCAGGGGACTATAGATATATTAATAATAATAATAATAATTTACAATAAATAATAGTTTATATGATCCCAAAAACACCTTTACAACGATGAGCTATATGTCAGCCCCTAGTTTGCTACTAAAAATGCGTTGATTATATAAAATATTCAAAAATCCACAACAAAACTTGTTTTTTCAGCCTGAAACTAAGATAGATTTGGGCATGAAGAAAGCTAACTAAGCACCCTTGCACGGCCCCTAGATTGAATCCTCTCTTGGGTCTTCATGTGCTATTAAGATCATGTATGGGACAGGACCCTACACCCTTCTTGCTCGAGCCAAATCTGATCTGAATTTTCTGAATCTATTGCTCTAGAACTTGGCGCTCCGAAAACTATTGCTCTGAAACTTTGGCCTCGGTAGCATCATTCTTCTTACTTTATGGGACTTTTATTAATATAAAATATTGTTTGATTAATAGTTTGAATGAGTTTTTAAATAATGTAATGGTGCAATTTGTGTATCCATTCCATTTTTCATTGAGTTTCTTTCACTTTAATATAATTATGTATCAACAAGTGATATGCTCATGTTAAGCTTGGCTCATGATCTTTATCGAAGATTAGAGTAAACAAATTCCAGAAGTATATTTTTTACTAGTTCAAATCCATACATCAAGGATTAAATATGTGGTGTGGGATTACACCTTTAGGTTTGTTGTGTTTATTCAAGTTTTGAAACATTCATCATACATAAGACATAATTTTCAAAATAGTAAGAACTAATTCTACCCATCATCATCACTCTTTTCATTAGACCTAAATACTCTAACCCTCACATTTATTTTTTAAATATTTATTACAATTATCCAATCCCACCTTTACCATCAAAAATAATATGATAATTATTTTCAAATATGTAGAATGTAACATTATAATTTGCTCAAACAACATAAACTAAAAAATTTATCTTATAAAGTGTTCTCATATAAGTGTGTGGTAATGGTTAAGGGGAAGGAAATGCGACCTCTTAACAAAATATCCTTTTGTGGTACGTTAGGACAAAATCATTTTTTCCAATGAAGAAATGTGAGTAATGGGGTAGATAGGTGGCTTGATTAGGTTTTATAACAATCCTTCTTGTATATAAGTGTGAGATTTCTTATGCTATTTAAATTTTTAAAAAGATAACAAATCAATTATTGTAATTAGATTGATATTGAGATAGATAAATAGAAATGATAAATAAAAGTTAGAGGAATTAAGGTTTTTTAAAAAATGGTATGATATTGATGTTGATTGTTGTGATGTTGTGATAAAGAGTTTAGAAGAAGAATTTAGAATCGGATAAATGGTTAGATACCTCAAATAAAGATAACTTGATATTTTCAATGCATACAATTAGATTATACTCTTGATTAGTTTATATGTGGGATATTGTCCTAGCTATTGTTATTTTGTCTAACACGGTATTTGTCCTCTAGTTCCTATACAAATCATTTGCCTAAATGTGTATGTGTCAAATAATAATGTGGTGCTAAGAAGCATGTAATTGGGACCCTATAATGTGTTGACATAAGTGCAATCATTTTTTTATGGTAATCAAGCCTCTAAGTTGTTTCAACAAGATTGAAATAGAGAATAGTGTGTATTAAGTAATTGTGCTTGATTTATACTAAGAATGATGATGTATGTTATCAATTATATAAATGTAAGATACAAATAATCAGTATTCCCCATGAAATCACTAAATATTGTGTGCTTATATGCATAACCCTAGACTTGTAATTTGAAATGTTTAGCATGTGCATTAATGGGTAACGATCATATATTTGGATTATACTTGCCTTAGAATTTGAAATTTGAATTTTAGGAATTGGGAGACTAGATCATTGTTGCAATTAAATCTTAGAAAAAAAAAGGTCTTAATAAGTGAGTTAGTGTTGGTCTAAAGTGGAGGATTTTGTATCTTTGGGTGTTTGATTTAGGAGTAAGATCAATGAATGTGTCAAAAGAGTTAAATTGGATGCTAGAATTATATATAAATGACATTTATAAAAAGTGGCATAAAATATAGGGGTAGAAAAGTGAAGTACGCATGTTTCTCCTCTATATTTTTCCCTCATTTTAGTGTGTGTATAAATCTAAGTGAGCAAGCATGAAAAAGTAGAAATGAAAGAATGTGTATGTGCAAATCAAAGTGCTCAAGCATGCCAAAGTAGAAGTGAAAGAAATAATTATGATAAAAGAGGATATTAAAATTATAGAAACTAAAAATCCAAGTAATTGGAATAAGTGTGTGCCCTTTTTTCTCCCATATACAACAAGCATTCATCAAGCCTATTATGACATCAAAAGACAATTTACACCAAATTTTAAATCTATGCATCTATCAAAAATAAATTTAGTAGTAATATGCTCCTTTGAATTATGTGTATTATAAGGGTTTCCCATAAATCAAGGAGGAGAAAGAAAATGAAATGAAAGCTTCAAATGACTATAAATTGAGTAAAAAATAGAGAATGGTATTTAAATGTGAAAATATGACTAGAAAATTGATTATGATTAGTAAATAAAAGAAGTAGAAAATGTGTATCCACTTGATATACTTACCCATGTGGTTGAGCAATTTATATGAAATATAAGAATGAAGAAACACCTATCAAGATTTGTACTACATAACATGTTTCTAGATAGTGTCCTCCTTTCATGTGTAAGAATGTTTGGGATGGTATGGAACATCTTGAGCATTCTTTGGAAGAGGAAATATCATTCTAGATTTGGTACTCATTTTTGGCCTCATAAATGAATATGAATGTATATTTGGATTCCTTTTAAATATTTGTGCAATTCCAAAACAAAATACCTTATTTCAAAATAGTAAAATGTAAGGCTTTTGAAAGAACTAGGTCAAAGAAGGCTAACAAAGTGGAAACTTCATCATGGAAGAAACAAGGATGACTTTTGGGATCTAAATTATTATTATTTAGTTTCCCCTTCCTCCTTAGTTGTCATTTTAGCTTCCTTCATACTTGAGAACCTATAAATAACATGTTGGAAGGAAAAATAACCATAGATGGAGCTTGTAGAGCATTGTATCTCTCTTCTTTTTCTTTTTTTTTTGAGGTTATCTATGATCTTTATACTCATTTTTTTATTATATTTGGGAGTAAGGGAGTTCTTTGAGAGTTGCATTTGGTATTGGGGAGAGTTTTCAAATCTCTTAGATGGCCTATTGTCTTAAACTATTGTATTGATGTCATTTTGAAGTACTTAATTGAGCATGACTCGTATTTTTATGGTTTTTTTACTACAAGATATTTATCCACATTAACTATATGGTGTCTTAATTTTTGTGGGATTACTTTATGTTTTCTTGTTATTCATTGTAAATTTGATATTATGTAAGTTCCACTCATTTAATTACTCTCATAGTTTAACTCTATTTGCATTCCATAAGTTGCTAACTAAATTGAGGTATAACCTTGATAGTTTATCAATCAAGTGGTATTAGAGTGATTCATTATTTTGGGAAGTTTGGTGTTGTTCTAAGTTTTTTTAAATTTCATGCTCACAACCTATTCAAGTGGAAATAAGATGATGCCTTTTGAAGGAGACATTATCAAATGCAAGTGGAAGAGAAGTTAAGATTCATGCAGAGATAAGAGAATTTTATTGTGGAATCAAGGTTCCTTAAGATGGAAAGTGTCATTTGATAACCTTTCTCAATCCTTGGAGACCATTAAATTATGTATGCAAGCCCTTGTCATGAGATTGAATAGAGATCCCAATGAAGGAGATGAGGAGCCTAAGGTAGAGAAAATTCTCCCAAACAAGCCTTTGTTTAAAGTTAAAGAAAATATTTAAATTCTACAACTTGAAGATGAGTAGATATGTATAGAAGCTTAATAATTGGCTAACCCAAATTTATACATATATTAGCATGTATACTCAAGTCCTCAAACATAAGATCACTTGGGTGGGGTTGGGGCTTTGGTCAGTGGGGTTTGCCCCAGCTTCGCCATAAACCTAAGGTGAACTCTATATCCTCCCACGAATATAATCTACCAACTAGAATTTTTAATTAATTAGTGAATGGGTTCATCGAAAGGAAAATGGGTTCATCGGAATAAGTTAGTTAATTCGGGATTAATTAACCTGCTAGAGTAAGAGCTAGAATACACTAACCCCATCGACCTACCCTTCGGAACCGACCTATTCACCCAACTATGGTTGGCTAGACATGCACTTACTGTTAGAATTGATGATTCAACCCACAACTCCCATGAAACCCCTGCAAGAAATTACTTATCACAATAGAAAAGATCAAAAGCAAGATTGTGCTCAATAACCTGGATGAATACTACAAATGAATGTGCAAGCTTTATAAAAGCATGCACAAGAAAACCCTAAATGAGGATTTGACAAGATAGTGAAAAGTGATCTAATCTCATGTAATGAGACAACTTATCCTAACTTTGGTCCAAACTAATAATGAAAATGCAACTCCCAAGTTTAGCTTAAGTGAACTAAAGTAATAAGGGACTTAATAATTAATTAAAGATTAATTAATTATCAAGTGATATAATCCCAATTACTCCAACACCCCCTTAATATCAACTTAGAAAGAAACTAAACAACTGATAAAGGAAGCTAAATGAATATCGAATGGGTCTCAGCTACAAGGCCTGATGAGGTACCCAGGAACAAGCAACTGAAATCTCTTAAAACTGGAGAAAAGGAGAAAACCTCGTGGGAAAAAACTCCTCTCCAAAAAAGAGATAAAAGAAAATGAAATCATACATGTGACAAAGAAAAGTAGGACTCAAATGTCCCCCCAAGTGTTGCTTTCATCACATAAGTGCAATCAAGATATCCCCATAGGAGAGAAAGGATGAGACAATGAATCCCCCTAGAAGGTGGAAGCTCCTAGGAGCTAAGTTAGAAGTGAATGTTTGAAGAAGGATTATGAAGAAACAAATCCAATGGTGTGTAAGAAGAATCTCTCTCAAGAGAAACAATCTCATGATGGATGCCATGAAAGAATGATCAAGGGTCAACATGTCTGAATCGAATGAAGCTAATCCAAACAATGTGGAGATGCATGTAGAAAAACCTCCAAAGGCTCTAATACCATGTTATTCCATGTCTTTGAAATAAAAACCAATCATTTATTCCAAGCATTTTTAATCATTATTTAGGAAATAATTCTAGATCCAATATTTTATAAGGAAGAAAAATGTATGGAATGATAATTCCTTAAGAAAATCAAAATCAAAATGTAGAAGAATATGCTAGTGAATTACATCTAGGAGAGCCATAAAAATAAGTAAATATGTTCTTGATCTTGAAATATTAATGAAGTACATAGGAGGCTTGAATAATAATCTATATATTCTTGTGTTGCTCTCTAAGCTGATTGACATAGATCAAGCATGCTCATTATCTTAAGATAAATTATTTTCCTACTTCTTCCAAGTCTAATGAAGTTAAGGATGCTAAAAATTATAAAAGGCAATTAAGTTTACAAGAACTAAAAATAAATAAACACATTTTGATCATTATGGTAGGGATGGTCATCTAGAGTCTTCATGTTGGATACGACATCTGAAAAAGTACCCACACAAAAAGAAGGGTAAAATGGATGTTAACCTCAAAATAAAATTTCTTATATTGGTAAGTCCAGATTAGTGGTGATTCAAATTGGGATTCCAAAATTTCTTGCACTACTAGAAAGGTTGGTTTGGTACCCAAAGAAGCATTTTTTAACATTAATATTTTTGTTAATGAACTTAAGATTGATGTTTTTTATATTATTCTAGCTCACAAAATAACTTGAATGCACAAATGTTGGTTGAGAAACTTAGTTTGAAGACATTTCAACACCCTAGGCCCTATGACTTGGGTTGGATTAAGGAAGGTAACCATATTCTTGTCGATAGGAAATATAAAATAAGGTTTTCTCATGATAAAATTGTTAATGTAGGTGGCAAATATTGCTCCTATGGATTTGGTGTCAAGTTTTTTAAATCCCCTATTTATATGAGAAGAAAATAGTATTCTATATGAGAGGGAAAAAATTACAAGTAAGAAAGAATAAAAATTACTTCATTTTTTATGTGTGGTATAGATTCATGAGGCTTTGAAGGTCCTAAATATTCGTAGGAAGAAAGGTGGAAACACTTTTATATCTTTAATTGATAAAACCAATATTGACAATGTATCTCCTAGTTCAAGCACATCTATATTGTATCATCTAAACACGTGGAGAGAGAGTTGCACTAAATTTTGGTTGGCTTTCATATTCTTGTGTCAGTTGAAGTGACATGTGTCACTTGTTGAAGAGTTCTTTCACCTCATCCATTGAGTCCCTAGCTTTTGGAGACTAAAAATTCCCTAAATGGGGAGGTGTGATTTGAAAAAATGTCTAGTTTGGTTTTCATGGCATGTTTATGTATCTAGTGGCCTCCTTTTTTTATGCTTGAGAAGGATGTGGATGGTATGATACATCTTTCAAAAAGTTACAAATTTAAATGAATGAAACCTCATTTTTGTAATAACTCCTCTACTTGAAATTATTAAAAAACCACAATAAAAATCCCAAAAGTGCATACTATTTTTTCTTTCAAAGGAAAAATAAATCCTTACAAAATGTATCATAAATGAAACTATAAATCACATAAATTCCTCATATATTTTGTGCACAAGTGAGTCTTTCAATTATTATGTGACAAAAAATATAACATCATTGAACTATAATGCATAAAAGAAAACATTTCACCAAATTCATTTAGTTATTCTCTATTACAACTAGTCATATAAATGTCTCTCTTTCCATACAATATCATCTTAGACCATGATCTATGTATCAAAATTGTAATATTTAAATCACCACACAATCATTCACCAACCATGTAAGTTATATGGATTCCTCATGCAATGAATACATGACATCCCTTGTAAGATTTTTTAAATCATAATCATTGTTAAGATTCAATGAACCCTAGGTTTTAATATTGCCTTGACTACATGGAAATATTTCTTCCAAGGGTCTAATTAGGATAAAATATAGTGCTCCCCTTTAAGTTAATTCAAATTTCTAGGTTTGACCATCAATTTTTAACTTACAAGGTACATTCTTCAATTATGTATTCCTAATTTAATTGGCCTATGAAATCATTTAAAAATAAGCTCAAAACTCATAAAATTATATTTATATAATAAACCAAGAATATTATCAAGTTTTCATTATAATTAAAAGAAAGGAAACAATTTTTCCATTAAGCATATGTATCTACTTAATTGATTGTATATCTGGTATTCCTCATTATTTTATGATATATTTTTTCTATTTTTTAAGATCGGATACTCAAAACAATAATATGCTAACTATATTTACAAAAACCATTCATTTTAGACACCAACATCTAACATGTGCATTGGTATTTTGTTTTAACAATACATGGTTGTCAAGTTTTATCTAAAGGTCTCCAACACCCAATAGGGGTGTTGGGGTTTGAAATAGGGAAATTTATCACCCATGTTGGGACCTTCTATCCTACAAAAATATGGAATTAGCATCCTAGTTCAATGTTGGTGTCCTAAAAGACTCGTATTCAAGTTTTGTCTCTTCAATTTTCTTTAATAGAGAATTTATAGCCTTCTAGTCAACCTAGAATTTAATTACAACAATGAAAAAATGGGAGTTAAATTTTTAAGTTTTCTATGATTGCATTCAAATCTAATTTCTTCACAAATGTTTAACCAAGTTTACAAATGTTTTTGCACAATGTTAAGGATCAATAAACACCTTTCAATTGATTTACAACATGATTTATAGACCACTAATTGATCCAAAATTCAAAATTAGATTTTTGCTTTAAAAAAATGTTAATTCCAACTCAAATTGTCAAACTACAAGTACATGAAAGTACAATTGAGATGGAACAATATCCTAAAGAATTTTCTACCTATTTAGACACATTTTACATTGCTATTTTCGCAAGATTCATTAATCCTAGCTTCAATTTCACAATTTTTGGATTAGGGTATATAAATTTATGTCTTTCAAATCTAGTTTTATGTATATAAACATAACTATGTGTTTTCATTGATCACAACATCTCAATTATGGTTTTCATTTTACACCAATCTCCCAATATTCTCATATGTTTAAGCTTTTCTATTCTTTCAATTTTAATAAATTAATTACATCAGCCCTATACAATTTTATTTTACATTGTCATATCAATTATGAATTCAATTTACATATATGCATACAAAAGATTCTACCTCTTATAATTTCTAAAAAACCTTTGATGGAACCTTTGAAACCCTTGATCTTCACTTCAAAGCTTGAATTATCTCATTACAATAATAAAACTTGTATCCTTTGTGTAGCCAAGCTATTTAAGCTTCAAATGCCTTTTAATAATGTAGAAATATAATTTCACAATTACTTCTTATCCAAGAATTCCAATAATAAATTTTATTTATTCTTTTAAATAATTATTTAATAATATTTTCCATAATCTCATAATTTATCTATCTCTCTCTATAATATATATAGTGTTTTATATCAATCCCATAGAATCATTTAGCTACCTAATATGGGAGCATGAGCCTTAGGTTGAACCTCTTCAACTAAGAGCTAAGCACTAAGGGATATCCATTTCACCAAAGTCACCTAAGGAATGACCCTAACCTCATAGTTTATGGTGTCAATGCCTTGCAGCCAACAAGACTTGATCCTTAGTAGGATCATTTAGAACCTATCTATTTCACCTTGGTGGACCAAGGGTCCATTAACTTCATTCCATATTTAAATTCTCTAATTCTAAATTCAAGAACACATGATAATTCTAATAATAAATAAAAAAAAAAAACTACTTTCTTCTGATATAAATTGTTCATTAATAGATTTTCTTTTTCAAATAGTCCACTTAAATAATATTTATGAACCTATTTATAGCATTATGAGAATAATTGTTCAAAATATAAAATTCATCCTCAAAATCAAAGTCAACTATCAAGAATACTTGATATGAAAATAATTGAAAAAATCCTAAATGTATTATTGATAACTACCCCATTTAATTAATATATTTTATAAATAATTTATTTCCCTAAATAAATTATTAATTCAAAATAATTACATAAATTTCATTAATGTTAAAAATTATCTAAATATATTGATCCACTTAAATTTAATTCATCACATCCACTAAATTAATAAAATCAAAGATTAAGTGTTATGTAGATGGCAAGCGTAGGAGTAGAGCAAGTGAAGAATGGTAGGGATTCAAGGTTATGGGTGGAGAAGGCAGAGAAAGATGTCCCTATGGAGCATATTCGGGCTCAAGTGGCTAGTGAAAGTGGTGAAACCTGGATAATCTCCAAGCTCTAGAAAAGAAGGGAAATTTGGACAATGGTAACCTTTGGAATGGGAAGCCTAGGTATGACTTTCACAAGTGAAATTCACACAAATAATGGGGTTTTGAGAACAAACATGAACGTATCAGTAGGAATGGTGGTAGATTTAACAATTGGGGAAACAAGGCAAATCAAAGGTGGGGATGAAATTATTCCCATAGTGTAGGCTCAATTGATCAAAAGCAACAACATGGACACCAAGGGGCTCTATGTGTGCAAAACTGGCACAATGGAAATTAGCAGGAAAACGATCATAACAAAAGAAGAAATGGATACAAAAAGAATATGATGATTGGGAAAAATAAATTGTAACCATCAATACAAGAGCTGGAGTCTAGCAAGGTTTATTGATCAAATGGTATGGCAAGGAGTTAAATTGGGATAGCCTGGTCAAGTGGTGGTAGGATCGATGGGGACATCAAATGTAGTTCAAGGCCCTAGCGAATAGGTATTTCATGGTGGTCTACCCATCACAAGCAATTAGGGAAGAGATCAAGAAGGGCATATGGATTATGGATGGAAACAATTTCTACATCCAAAGATGGGAGGTAGGGTTTGACCTCCATTGGCACAACATGGAAAGAATTCAAGATTGGTTCAAGCTTCCCAATCTTTTGTTTGAATTCTAGGAACCCAACATTTTAGAAGACATTGGTAATCATTTGGGTAAGTATGTATGCATAGAGGAAAGACTATTTATCTGGATGGCATTTGTACAAATGTTAGGCTATGCATGGAAAATAACCCTAATAGCCCACACTAGAGGGAGATTGAGTTGATTACCGACTGGGGCAATTGGCATCAAACTTTAATACTAGACCCAAGCCCTAACTTGAAATCTGTTTGAAAGAGCTTGATTGGAGAAGCCTTAGGGGTGATCCCACAATACTAGTTTACAATTTTTAGCCAAACTAGACACTGAATTGATTTTTTCTAACTAAATCTTCACTTTTGGGCACCTATAGCGGCTAAACCCTAAGGAATTTGAAGATGATGCAAACTAGTGTTTTGTGACATTTTGTCTTTATATTCTAAATATATTTTTTTCAAAAATTTTGGAATCATATTGCACTTCTTTTTCCATCTCCTTTGAAAACTAGTTTTTTTTTAGTAAACACCATTTTTAAGGAGTGACGCTCATCATATAACACATAACTTTTTTTCCATGAAGGATAAAATTCTATTTTTTTTTAATTTAGATTTGTAACTACGATATCTAGTGCTTCCAATTGGTTTCATAGTACATTTTATTGAATATTTTTTCCTTAATCAAGTTTCAAAGTCAAACCAATTACAATTTAGACATAGGTGGACCATATAACAATTTTTTTTGTATATGTATCAAAATTCAATTTTTTTTTGTTGGATCAAGGACTTCAATATCTAGTGTACTCATATTTTTTAAATTTTTATTTTGATAATCTTCTATTTTTCCACATGTGTAGAACAAAGAGCTTGATTTTCGGTAAAAAAACCTACATTCACAAGAAATAAAAAATAAATGTAATAATAAAATTAAATTGATTTAAAATTATACTTTTTGGGAAGCTTATAATAAGGACTACATACTTACAAAAAATAATTTTTAAATGAATTCATTTGATCCCCCAAAAGGTAAATCAAAAGTGATTTTTTATCAGCATTTTGATAGGTGTAAATGAGACTCTGTTATAGGTATGGTTTAAAACTAGTGGGGTTCTATCCAAGGGGCTTTGATCTAAGGTAGTTTGATCAAACCCTCTTCAATTAGAATGCTTTAAATAGAAATTTTTAAGGCTTAAATCATTATATTTTCTAAAAATATGTGATTTCAGCAAAAATCAGAATCTCCTAGAAATTGTAAACCAGCTTTGTGGGATCACCCTTAGGAAAATGACGAACCCAGAAGATATGGGAAACATGGAGCTGAATTCAAGAATGGAGAAGCCATCCAATTCTTCAAATATTGATGTTGAGTCAAATGCAAACAACCCAATCCTTGAGAGTCAGGAAGTGAAACTAGTAACAAAAGAAAAAATAGAAGTTTCGAGCGGTCAAAACAATGATCCAACAAATCAAAAGCAAGAATTGGACATGAAAATAATACCATTTTTGGATTTGATTGGTAATAATATAAATGAAGAGGATCTCAACTCCCTAATTGATGTAGGAAATGAACTAGTCGAATTGGCCAAAGAAGCCAAAAGTGCTTCATTGGTAGAGAACCTAGAAACAATAGGATTGGATGAAGATTGGGAAACAAGCCCAAATCTAGTTGAGGTTGATCAAGAATTAGATGATGATGCACGAGCCCAAAGTAAGAAAAAGATAGAAGACCATGTTTGTAGGGCACATGGAGTTTTAGAAAATTGGGAATTTGTCAAAATGATGCTTCTAAGATTTCCTCGGATTGTGGGGAGAGCAAAAGGAGGGGTCAAATTCCTAACTAGGAGAAGCTCAAAGTGGATGGCAAAGCTAATGGACAATTAAATATTAATGAAATGTTGAAATTAGGGAAGGGTGAGGTCCTTCCTAAAGCACAATGAAAATTATAACCTAGAATGTTAGGGGCTTAAATGCCCCTAACAAGAAGTGCCTAATTAGGCACCAGTTGGATTAGTTCTAGTTTGACATATATCTCCTTCAAGAAACTAAGCTTAATCAGTAGGAACTGGAGGGCTTTGAAAAAAGACTAAAGTTTTAGAAAATGATGGCGGTTTGCTCTGAAGGCTCATCAGGTGGACTGATAATCCTTTGGAGATCGCAAAACATTTTGGTGGAGAAGGTTGCCTCAAAAAACCATTGGTTAGCGAGTAAGGTAAGGAGATTAACTTCTAATATATGCTTTCTTCTCATTAATGTATATGGCCCTAATTCTTGTATTAAAAAAAGAGAAGCATGGAGGGAACTTGATTTAGTATGTAACAACCCCTCATTTGAGTTCTTCCTATTTGGTGGGGATTTCAACATTATCTTGAGATCTGAAGATAAGATGGGAGGAGTGGGTAGAAAATTGCAATCTCATATAGACTTTGAGGATTTCATAGAAAGGAACATGTTGATGGATATTTCAAAAGGTAATGGAAAGTTTATTTGGACAAATAGGCATAAGGGATACTGTAGAATAGCCAAGAAACTGGACAGGTTTCTCTTTAAAGGTGACTAAGTATCTTCCCTTATACTCTAGAGAGCAAAATTGAACCTACTGCGGGCTCTAATGATTACTTCCCAGTCAACCTAGAAATTATGGGGGAAAGAAAGCCAACAAGACGCCCTTTTAAATTTGAGAATGTATGGCTCAAGGATCCCCACTTCAAGGACTTGATAAGTCAATGGTGGTTTGAGTGCAACCCAAACGAGTCCAAAATGTTCAACATATCTACCAAATTGAGGTTGATCAAACAAAACTTAAATATGTGGAACAAAGACAACTTTAAAAATATATTTGAAGAAAAGAGGAAAACAAAAGAAGCATTAAAGGAGCTAAATGAGAAGGTATTAAAAGATGGGATGGATAATCTGACTTACTTCTAGGAAAAATAATTGTTATGTAAACTGAATGATTTGCTTGCCAAAGAGGAAATTTTTTGGAGGCAGAAATCAAGAGAATTGTGGATAAATGTAGGAGACAAAAACACAAATACTTCCACAATGCCACCAAAATAAGGAAGGAAATGAATAGAATAATGAGTATCAAGATATATGACGGAAGAACTTTAGGAAAAATCATGGAGATAAAGGTGGCTACTATAGATTTCTTTCAAAATTTATTAAATGATTGGAGTGGATCAAATCTAATTGAGCAACAACAAATTCTCAAATACATTCCAAGACTAGTAATTGATGCCCAAAATGAACTGTTAAATGGAAAATTCACATAAAATGAAATCAAGGTTGCTTTATTTCAGTTGCACCCAAACAAGTCTCTTGGCTTGGATGGGTTTCTTGCAGCCTTCTTTCAGAAAAGTTGGGACATCGTTGGGAATGAAGTGGTTGAAGGTATAGATGACTCTTGATGCTCTGGGAGAGTGCTCAAGGCATGGCATAACACCTTTATTGCACTTATATCAAAGAAGGAGAAACCAGTGACACTAGAGGAATACAAACCAATCTCCCTATGCAATACAATTTACAAGATCCTTGCAAAAGTTGTGGCGAATAGGTTGAAAAAGATATTACCTGATATAGTTTTTGAGGAGCAAACTAGTTTCGTTTTGGGAAAGTCAATCTTGGACGGAGTTATCATTGCTCAAGAGACAATTCACTTCATTCAAAAAATAAAGAAACAAACTATGTTGATTAAGCTTGATAGAAAGAAGGCATATGATAGAGTGAACTTGAGATTCTTGTTCAAAGTCCTTGAAGCATTTGGGTTCCATAATGGTTGGTTGAATTGGATATTTAATTAGATTGCTTGGCCAAGATTCTAGGTACTCTTAAACAACACTCTTGAAGGTTTTTTTAGTGCTTTGAGGGGCTTAAGATAGGGGGACCCTTTATCCCCCTGCTTAATCATAATCATGGTTAAGGCCCTTAGGAGATCAATATTGAAAGCTTTGGTGGAAGGAAAGATTGTTGGGACCCATATATCATGAGACATTCCTCTGATAACTCATGAGCAATTCGTGGATGACACAATGTTGTTCGGGGCTACATGGGAAAGAGAGGCTAGACACTTCAAGGAAATATTGGACAATTATTCTGCTACATCTGGGTAGGAGGTAAGCAAAGAGAAGTCAAAAGTCTTTTTCCTGTTTACTAAACCAAACAAGGAAAATTAGATAAATTAATAGCGCTAAATTTCAAAAAGGTAAATTTCCAAGCAAATATCTTGGAATGCCTCTTGCAACAAGGTTACAGTCAGGCAAAATTTTGGATTTGTTGAAGGAAAGGGTGGATAAGAGGTTGACCTTGTGGAAAGATAAGTGATTATCTTGGGCTAGGAGATTAACCATGCTCAAGGCTATAATTGCAACTCTACCAATATATATGATGTCATGTTTGCCCTTAACAATTGGTGCTAGTAAAAGCATCAATCAAAAAATGAAGAATTTCTTCTAGCAAGGCAATTCAAACAACATAAATATCCTCTAGTGGGGTGGGAAAAAATATGCAAGTCAAGGAAAGCTGATGGTGTGGGGTTAAAAAGTTTGTTGCTTCAAAATAAAGCCCTGGGGGCAAAAATGGTGTGGAAAATATACACTAATCCAAAGCTTAAATGGGTTAAAATCTTCCAGGAAAAATATTTGGATGAGATACAAGCATACTCACCTCAAGGACACTCCTAATGGGATCAAGGATATGGAATTTTTTAAGAACCAACTGTGAGTTGATAGTAGATTATCTAACATGGGACATTAGGGATGGAAGGTCTACCCTATTTTGGGAGGATTCCTGGGGGGCCACCAAATTCTAGAAAACAGAGAGGAGTTAGAACAAGTAAGGATTGCAACCAAATTGGCATGGGGGGACTGTGTGCGTGATTATATGAACATCTTGATAGAAAACATCTATGCTTCAAGGGGGAATGGAAGTGTGTGTGAATGCCAGGACTAAATAATGAGGTGGTTGAAGCATTTGATATGGCTATGAAGGAAAGAACAATTTGCATCAGGGATGGGAAGGACATACTAAGATGGCATGGCTCCCCAATTGGTAACTACTTGATGCAAAAGATGGATATAACATGATGGTATGAAATTAGGAATTTGAGGCAAAATTACCAAGCAACCTTTGTTGGCATGTAAATATTGTTTACCAAAAGCCAGAATGTTCACTTGGGTTGTGGTGCAGAGAAGGGTTCTCAAAGTAGATAGGTTCATCAAAATGGGCTATAATGGGCCTTCTAGATGTGTATTCTGCAACAAAGAGGAAGAAATGGGGTGCCATCTTTTCTTAAACTGCCCAATCTCTCTCAAATGTTGGCAGTGGCTTTGTGCCAAACTCCATTTGCAGGTAGCCTTCTCCAACAACATACAAAATATGTTAAAATCCTGGCCCATTCTAAAGAAAAATGCAATATTTTCTAGCCTATGGATAACGAGTCCACTGTTATTACTTTGGGAAGTATGGAAAGAGAGGAACAAACGTATCTTTCAAGATAAGGAAATGCCCATTCACTCATTTTTGAACAAACTCTAGAGGCGGGCATCTTGGAGGTGATCAACTCCAAAATTGGGAACTCAAACAGAAAGCGGGTCAACTTCACAAAATGGGATACAATCATGGGAAGGAATTGACACGATCTTCCAGGATTCCACCTTACGTGGGGGAGGGTGGCATTGTTGCATTATCAGTGTTGTTGTATTTGTTTAGAAAAAAGAGTTGTTCTGTAGGTTTTGTTTTGAGCTTGTTAACTTGAGACATCACATGAAAAACCAAAACTCGTGACTCTCAACTTTGAAAAAGAGGTTGTTAAAATTCACAACCTCAATTTTCACTCAAAACCAACACACATCTAGAAAACAGTTATTTATACGGTGACTTGTGGGAGAGTTTTAAAGAAAGTTAATTTTATGTTGGAGACTTCCACATGCTCCATGTTTCACGTCACATCTTTGAAGATTGAAAGATATGCATGCAATGTTTTAGTTACAGAGTGCATGAAGCAAATTTAAGTGCCCATTTCTTCAATCTTTACCATCATCTCACAATGTAGACCAGAAAGGAAGCTTTGAAGAAATTGTTCCAAAATATGAAATCATTCCAACACTGAAATACAGATTTAGAAAGTTGCAGAAGTCTTTTCTAAAAAACCTAAAGTATAACAATGCTAAATTCCAATCATTCTCAGTTTCAAGAAGATTAAAACAAGAACTATGATGCCAAGGCTTGATTTTTATTGTAAGCAAAAGACAGAGGAGCAAATAATCGTGCTAAAATCCTAAATAAATTTCAGCTTTCCTTTTGTTTTGAAAGATTGAAACAACATATATGGCACCGAGTTTAATTTTTATGCATGCAAGTGATGGAAATATAGATAGCCATGAACTATACTTTTTTAAAGACATTGGAAATTTGCAAATACACCTGATAAAAGTGGTGCCAAAGTTGATTTTTCATGTTTGCAAAATGTGGAATTAGTTTTACAAGGAATTAAAATGTTAAGAATATGAGCAAAAATTAATGCAAAATGAGGGGCAGATTATGGTCAAATATTATAATTAAAAAAATATTATAAAAATTTGATGTTGTATAGATTTTTCCATAGCAAGTTGGTCATCATATTTGGGAAGGGAATTGTTTTGAATTAGCAGAGGTAATTAAACCAGAAAATGATTCATCGAAATGTTGTTTCATAGTGTTAATGAAGATTTGAAAATCTTTCAAAAAAAAAAATTGGCAGTACCCTATCGTACATGCATTGCAAAATATAAGGCAGTGAACTACTCTAAATGTGGTCTCATGGAACAATATGGTTGAAGGATATACACACAATGGTTCTATTGAAAAGGCTCTTATTGAAGGATATACACACAATGCTTCTATTGAAAAGGCTCTTATTGAAGGATATACACACAATGCTTCTATTGAAAAGGCTCTTAAAACTTCCAAACAAATACATTTGGCTAGAGGAAATCTGTTACAGCAGCCATAGGAGACATATGTGCAGAATATGCAAGCATAGACAAGGAACGTGAACTGTTTGACATAATTTTTTAAAGAAAATGCATCTTATGAGTTGCTGAAATTTGTAGGATATGTGCAGAATTGATTTGTTAAATAGATTTTAAAAACTTTTGAGCAAATATAATCGCATAAATTATAGTTGTAGTTGCTCGTTTAGACTTGTACGTAAAATGTGAAGCATGAACAGGTTGCTCTAACTATATGACAAAAAGCCTCAAAAGAAATATGCTCGAATGGGATGCAATAAGCATAGCATATGCATATAATTTTTCTATCAAAATGCATTATACACTTTCAAACAAATGTAATTGGCCCATGTTACTTAGCCTAAATTGCAATCTTCACCAGCACCCTCGTGACCTTTTTCTATAGGCATGCATGCAAAAAAACGGCCCAAGATATTTGTTAAAATTAGATCAAGAGTTTGAATTTGCAAGCCATTTACAGTGGCGTGAGGGGTTTGAAAAAATTATTCGAAAGGATGTAATCTCATGGAATGCAAGATCACAAGATTTTAGAAAGTTATCAATTGAAATTCATTTAAGTTCCATTGAAGATGAAGAAATTCATTTAAGTTCTATTGAAGATGAAGTGAATAAAATTATGGATGAGCCTAGTACTTCAGCCACATAACCTTACCAGTATTTATGTTGCAATTCATTGGTTAATATGGTTCAATGTGATTATGGCGGAGGAAGGAAATCAATTCTAACTTGCAAGCAGTCTTTGATGCAAAAGGTGAATTCATTGATTGTAGAAACCACTCTTCTGATCTCTTACTACAAATGATCTCTTGTATGATGAGAAGAATATGGAAAGTTCACTATACAAGATGGACTCAGATTAGAAATATGTTGATTCTATTAGAGACTTTCAAGGATGAAAATACTAGGTGTAATTTAACCTAAAATGGAGACCCTAAAGATACACATGGAGACTTGGTTTTTTGCTCTAGATGAGGAACATACAATGGTTGAAACAAATTTTAAACAAACTTCATGTTTTCAAGAAAATTCATGGAGGGATTCAACATATTCAAGTGATATCAACTAGCTGAGGAAACTTCCTAAAAATGATCATGATAATCATTCTAAGGTTACATTTCTTGGAAGAATACATGAGTTCATAGGAGGACACTAAACAAATGGAATTGGGGTGGATATCTTTGGATTCCTGAAGTTAATGCTTAAATGGCTTGGAGGAACTATGGGATTAGTCATAGTATACTAAAGAAAAAAATGATGGGTAGTTTATGATAAGGTTCAACAACCGAGTTGGTCAGTATTGTATAGATGTAAATTGGAAGAAGTTTGCAAAAGCAATTTCTAAGGTGATTATAGCAAACTATAGATGCATGCTTTCTTTTATTGGTGAAGCTTGGCATCTTATAAATAAATCATTAGAACTTGAACTTTTGTGTCATCATAGAGAGCCTCAAAATTATTCATTTGTTTCAAACAAATAGATATAAGTTTAATGTCCTTACGCAGTTGGATGGTGAGATGATCACAAATGAAAATGAAGCAAATAGAGATAGAAACTTCCTTGACAAGATCAATAACTTGCTCTTTCTTAAAATCTATGAGTTTCTAGTTACATTTTTGTAAACGTGATATATATCACTTATTGTAAATAAAGTGATCTAAAATGAACCTTATTTTTTGAAAAGTAATGTAAAACCTAACCATATCAGGTTTACTACTTCTAAATCCATTACATTTCAAAAAGTTACTTAGAAAGTGGTTAAAAGTTAGTTACAAGGTAGTTACCAAGAAAATCCTATAAATAAAGGCTATTTCAAATATAAAGGGGGGACTTTTAGAGAAATTTTGAGAACATTTTGAAGAGAATTTTGGTTTAGCATTATGTATTAAAGGGTTTTTGAAATCATATGATTTAATAAAGATAATGAAGAATGCATTTCAATTTGTATATTCTAAATTTACCCTTGTGTTGTTATTACTAATTTCTCCTATGTTAAAATAGTAATCCCTTTGTGTAATTATGTAAGCCATTGATAATCTATGTGATTGATGAAACACAATCATATCTTGGTATCTTGATTCGAATGTGTCAACTGAATTAGTTTATCTCTTCATATGTTGATATTTTTCCGTCTTTCCTTCATCATAGTTACATATCAAAACATAATTTAAAACCCCTTTTATAATATGCAATCAATTGTGAAATCTCAGTTGGTATTTGTATGTCTATTGTTGGGGTTTATGTTATTCATTTTAATCATGTTCTTCCTTTTCTCCTTTATGTACTTTCAGGTTAAAAGTACACAAAAAATACAAACACCCCTATCATACAAGGAAGCTGCCCCTCTCAAATGTAGAGGAAATTTGTTACCCTAGTAACAACTTCTCCAACTGTTGGAATGATTGTCATTGATCTTCCGGAAAACAAGGTCATTTTTGGAGAAAAAATCATAGTAACAAATCTATTTACCAATGTGTATTATTGTTCTTGCATAGATCAAACTTATAACAACATATTTATATTTAGTTGTATCTAAAAAATTTACAGTATCATTTAACCAAGTAGTTTCATAAATTCCTCCATAAGATTATTGAGAGGTTTATTATTTTTCATTCCAGATTTGTTGAGAATTCACCAATGGATTTTTGTTGGGTGATGAAAAGATTAATTTTTTTTTTAATTACTTAAATACCCAAATAGTAATGAAGGTATCCTAAGTTAATAAAGCCTTTCTCCAACTCTTATTTTATTATTTCCATGTACTCTTCATCATTAACTATCATCAATATATCATCCATATACATAGTCAAGTATACAACTATCCTATAACTTTCTTGATAAAAAGAGTTCCATATTAAAACTCAAATCATTTGAAATTTATTTTCAAGAGATGATTTGTGAGCATTTCATAACAAGCTCTCTAGGCTTGTTTCAAACCATATAGTGATTTAACTAATTTGCACATTTTTTATTCTTGAATTTCAACTATAAAACCTTTTTATTGAGACATGTATATTATTTATTTGACATTAACAATAATACAAATTGTATTCATGCTCATCTAGTGGATTTTCCACCTATTTTATGTTACTGCAACAAATTAAGCATGAATGATAGTTCATTTAATTGTAGGCATAAAGGTTTCTTCATATTCCATGCTTTCTTTTGTAGCTTGCCCCTTTGCAACAAGCCTTGATTTATTTTTATCAAATGACTCATCTATTTGTACTTTCTCTAAAAAATCATCTTGCAACCAATATTTTTAGCTTCCTTATAGGAAGCTTCTTTTGTATCAACTAAACTTTTGATCTCTTCTTATGACTACCAATCTAAGGAAATGTTTTGAAGCTTATCTTGAATTTATTTAAGGGACTCTTCTTGATAGGGAGCTTTATATTCACTTTTGGTACTTGGTTTCCCAACTTCATTAGGTCTAACATCTTTCAATTTTTGTGTTACTCAATTTTAGAAACTTTCTTGTGTTTCATGAGTTATACTTGGCACCCCATTTTATTGATCAAAATTTTATTCTTCCTCAAGAGGTATCGCTTGAGCAACAAACTAAGGTGAATATTCTTATGCTGTGGTTTTGTTGATAGTCTCTATGTTGGTAGTATGATGAGAGATTAATGTGTTCTCAAATCTGGAAGGTGTTTTCTTTGAGGATTATTTGTTGGTTTGGAGAATTGTGCTTTAGTCTTGGCCGACTTAGCATATGCAATATATTATGAAGACTTTTTTTTTATTTTTTATGGATGATAACTAACTTGGTATAATGCTGCACTATTTGGATGAAATGCTTAAATCATATATGGTGCCGACCTAATTGATGATTAAGATATACTTGTATATATATAAGATGTTTTGAGGAATGAAAGAGATATACACATGAGAAAGAGGAGTGGAAGTGGATATATGAAGTGGATGTGAAATGTGGAGTAAGTGTGAGTGTGAAAAGGATTAAGAGGTGTGTGAAGATCTGAGCCTAAATGCTTTATCAATTGTGATTAGTAAAGTTTTGTTGAGCAACTACTATGTGAGGCAGTACTTCATATTCTAGGAGCTTTAGTGGAACTAAACCCGGCACATTGAAGGTGTATTCTATTAGTTCAATCTTTTGGTAGTGAGCCATCATCATAGTATCTTGGTAGTGAGCTATCTTTTGTACTTAGTCCATGAGCCTTTTAAGGATAGTGAATCCTGGGAGTGAGCCCTGTAATATTTTGTATCCGGATATAATATATTGAGTTAACCCTCACTGTGGTTTTTCCCTTTCTAGGTTTTCCACCTAAAATTCTTGGTGTTCTTGTGTATGGTTGCATTGAATTATTTCTATGTTCTTGTTAACACATATGATTGTACTTGAATGCAGAGCTAGAAGGCTTAGCAATCCTTTTGTAACATTGAAACACTTTCAAGCTTGTGGGTCGCTCATTCTGAAAGTGAGTCTCTAGATTATGGGTTGGTTCCCCTTTGGATATCCTAAAACTAATGAATTTAATGGGAATAGGTTAAGAAGGATGCTTTATTTAATGTTAAAACTACTTCTAAGAGGTGATGCACCAAAATGAAATAAACATGCAAACTGATTCACAACTATTTTTTTCAGAAAAAGTATGTACACACATCTCAGAAAGGGAAATTTAATCACAATGATGTTTCTAAAGAAGGCTTAATAATCTGTCTTTTTCGGAAGGAAAAATATGTTTCACAACTTGGGAGACAGAATAAACACAAGCACAACCTAAGACCTGTGATGGAAAAATTGTGTTTGTGCATGTACAGTAATGAATGAGACAAAATTAGAGGTTTTGGTGATTAAAACACGTTAACATCATCAAAATAATTCATAAAGACACTCACATTAATCTGAGAAGGTAAAATTGATAAATCCTAAACAAAAATAGTAGGAAAATACTACATAAATGATAATAAATAATTAACTTGTAACCTGCTACTCTATGTAAATCTGTAAAGTGAGTTACAAAGCTTCTCAATCTTTGTAGTGTGCAAGAGAAAAGATAAGCCAAAACTGAGAAAAAACCTAAGTCTTTTCTCCTATATACAAAAAAGATTCTCTAAGTGTCAAGAGTTGGCACTTACAGTTAATTGCATCTAAAAATATCTCCTCCAAGATGATCCATGAGCAAAATGGAAAAGGCCTGAAAAGGAGGCCCACAACTAATATAAACTGAGCTCAAACAGCTCCAAACTTCCCCTCTCAACGAGTTTGACCAAAGTGAACCTCAAACTCACCCAGTCAACTGAAAATCAGACTCAAAAAGTTCTTGTTGAACTCCACTTCTAATTTTTGCATGATTCTGAGAAATTCAAAGGCACTCCAGTTAACTGAACCTCTTCATATTTTTCATAGGTAAACATTTTGAAACTTAAATCATTTATAAATTCCATGATAGTAACAGTAGACAAATAGTTCCTACTCTGTCCTCTGATCACGCTTGAACTTCTTGCGCGCATGTGGTGGAATCTTCTCTAGGGATACCCCACGGGCCCCCTCTGGCTATGCCTGACCCAAGCCTTGCCTTGTCTCTTATGAACTCGTGTCCCTTGGGAGACACTCCTAGTGGGATAGTTCTTTTGACTGTGGATACTTCAGAGCAACCTGTGTCGTCAGTTGAAGTGTTGGCGATTATGATTCCTTTTGATACCATTGGATGGAAAGATGTTTTAACCAATTGATAGTAAATAGGGCGCTATCCCTTTGCCTCCTCTTGGGGATGAGGTTATTGTGTCAGGGACAAATTTTGCTATTTTTGACTCAGTTAGTGATAGGATTCTCTCATCCATGGAAAACACAGTTGTGGGTAGGTTTCTCTCCTTTCGACCTACTATGGCTATGGTCCAGAAATGGGTAGCTATTAAGTGGCGGCTCAAGGGGAGTGTGGAGATTTGTGGTATGTCAGGTGGAATTTTTCTTTCCAAGTTCACAACGTCTGAAGATCTTGTCTTGGTTCTGTCTACTGGACCTTGGGTCTATGGAAAACACAACTTGGCCTTATGTCGCTGGAAGTCGAGGTTTAACCCAAAGGTGGATCTAAATAAGTTAGCTCCAGTTTGGATCCACCTTCCTAGGTTACCGCTTGAATACTAGGATGAGTCTATCTTTAAGAGCATTGGCGATTCTTTGGGTCACTTCATCACCTCTGACTCCATAAGCAGGTTGAAATCTAGGTTAGTGTTTTCCCACTTCTGTGTGAATATTTGTGTTAAAAAATCTTTACCAAATATTGTTAAACTTTGCTCCAAGTTTGGATCCTGGGTCCAACCGATGTGCTATGAAAATGTGGTGGTCTATTGTTAGAAGTGTGCCAAACCTGGGCATTTGATTTTTGATTGCAAGTCTTCCTTTAATAAGGACCCTAATGTTGGGGTCCCTTATGATCCTTTCGGTTCTGCTTAGGGGAGTTCTGAAGTTTCCAAACGTGGTGCTTCTCCTTTATCTGCGGTCCTTCATCGTAAGGAGGCTATGGTTTTGGAGTGAGGTGTTAATGGTGAACCCCCTATCCTAGGAGATCCTGCTTGTGGGTTTGAGACTAAGATTGATTCGGCTGAAGGTCAAGCCAAGATGTCCTTAACTGAGAAAGTGGCTAATGTTGTGGTTTTGGAAGTAGATCCTGCTTTTAACAAGACTCTTGAGGATGAAGTTTTTGCTGGTGATGTGTTGTTATAGGTGGATTATGCCTGTACTAGCAAGATTGTTGGTGAAGAGGGTGAAATTTGGGAGGATTTGGGCTTGGGTGAGGCGACTGGTCTCATTGTGGAGGATTCATCCCAGGTATTTGCTGCGGATGAGGAGAACTGGATAACTCCGAAGAAGAGGGGAAGGAAGAAAAAGGCTGATGTGGGAGGTGACTCAAAGCTTGGGAGGCCTAGCCATAGATCCACCCACCTGCGAGAGACCACAAATGAGATTTCTTTAGAAAAATAGAATACATTGGAAGTGTCTTCGAAAAAAGGTCAAAAATGAAGGTAATGACTTGGAATATGTAGGGGATGAATAGCTCCCATAAGCAACTAGCACTGAAGAACTATATTTTGGAACATAAGTTAGATGTCCTGCTCCTACAAGAAACTAAAATGAAGAAAGCAAATTTTGAGAATGTTGCTAAGTACGTTTGGCCAGGGACTTCCTTCTTTTACAATGATGTGGAAGGGGCCTCTAGTGGTCTTGCAGTGCTCTAGAACCCCTCTAGATTTAGGGGTATTGAACTGTTCTACTACAGGAATAGTGTTGGTGTTTCGTTTAATTCCCCTGGAGGCTCATGGTCTCTTATTAATGTTTATGTGCCCAACCTCATAAATGCTAGAGTTTCTCTTTGGTTGTCGTTGGTTGACTGGATAAAAAATAACAATGGTTTGCGATGGCTGGGGGCTGGAGACTTTAATTCCCCACTATTCCCCTCTGGCAAATGTGGTCCACACGGGCTGATTGACTATTCTGATAGTATAGCTGACCTGGCTAGCTTTTTGAGTTCTACGGGCCTGATTGATATTGATTTGTTGGGTGAAGCTTTCACTTTGTCTAACAGACGTATGGGTAAAGACCTGATTCAAGTCCGATTGGATAGATTCTTGTGCTCTAGCAACTGGTACAACCAGATTATGGCCTCTCTATGGGCTCTGCCTAGGATAGTGTCTGATCACAACCCCTTGCTACTAATTTTGTGCAACCAGTTTGATGTTGGTCCTTTTCCTTTCTGTTTTGAAATCATGTGGAATTCCCACCCTCATTTTAAAATGAAAATTGTTGAATGGTGGAATATTCCGGTACGTGGGTCCCCCATGTTCTAAATCTCTTTTAAATTAAAGCACATTAAATGTATGGTGAAGGGATGGAATAAAAGGGTCTTTGGGGATGTCTTTCAACAAAAAATAATCTCAGGGGATAAGTTGAAGTTGATTCAAAAAAGAATGGAGGAGGGTGATACCCGCCTATCCACTTGCATCCAAAAGAAAGAGTGTCGGGGAGAATGGGAACAAATTCTTAAGAAAGAAGAATTTTTTTGGAAACATAAATCCAAGGTTCAATGGCTGAAAGAAGGAGATAGGAATACCTCTTTCTTTCATATTTATGCTATTAAACATAAGAGGAGAAACCAGATAAACAAGTTGCACAATGCCTAGGGTGAGGTGTTCTGTTCGCCCCCCCTTATTGGTTTGGTGGCTATAGAATACTTCCAGATGACCTATGAGGCTCCTGTTGATGCTCCTAAACTAGCTCTTGATAGTTAGCTACTAGACTTGTTATCGAACTTAATTTCTCAAATTGACAATATGGGGATTCTTAGTCCTGTCACGCTAGAGGAAGTAAAGATGGCTACTTTTAGCATGGGGGCATTCAAAGCTCCGAGCCCTGATGGTTTCCCCTCTAGCCTTCTTTCAGACCTTTTGGGAGATTGTTAGCGAAGACCTTATTCTTGTTGCTTGAGATTTCTTTAAGACGGATAAGATTCTCAAGCAACTAAATCACACTTTCATTGCTCTTATCCCTGAGATAATTGATCCTCAACATATGACAGACTTTCGGCCTATTAGCCTATGCAATACTTTTTATAAAATCCTATCCAAAATTTTGGTTAACTCTATCAAACTGCTTCTTGACAAAATCATTAGCCCAACTCATAAAGGTTTTGTGCTTGGTAGGCATATCCTTGATGCTACCATCACAACACATGAACTCATCCACTCTATAGATAGATGTAACTATGTTGGTATGGCCCTTAAGCTTGAAATATCCAAGGCCTATGATAAGGTGATCTAGAATTTTGTTCCTAAAGTCCTTACTAAGTTTGGCTTTAATCAATCTGTGATAAATCTAATTATGGAATGTGTCACTACATTTAAGTACTCTGTTCTGGTTAATGGCTCCCCCTTTGGGTTTTTTAATGCTAGGAAAGGTTTTAGACAGGGAGACCCCCTATCTCCCTATTTATTCATAATGGTAGCATATATGCTAAGCAGCAACTTCTCCAAAATGATGGCGGAGGGGGCAATCAAAGGGATTAAAGTTGATACTAACCTTCATCCGATGGTGATTCAACAATTTGTGGATGATACTTTCCTATTTGGGAAAGCCTCGGTGCTGGAAGCCAAGAAATGGAAAAAATGTCTCAATAACTATGTGACTTGTTTAAGGCAATGCATCAACTACAACAAAAGCATGATTTACTTATTGAACAACACTCCTAATCTGTAGGTCCGGGTTACTGCTGTCCTGGGCTGTCAGAGTGGATCCCTACCTTTGGTCTATCTAGGGTTTCCCCCAACTGTCAAAGAAGTCACTCAGGAGTTTTGTTATTCCATTAAGGAGAGGATTCAACGTAAGCTTGTTGGGTGGAAAGGTTCTTTACTCAGCCATGCAGGTAAGCTTCAGCTTCTATCTACTATTCTTCAAGGTATCCCAATTTTCTTCCTATCCCTATTCAAGATGCTTAGATATATTGCTGAAAAATTCAAGAAAACCCAAAGATCCTTCCTTTAGTCTAGTACAGAGGAAAAAAAGAAGCTTGCTCTAGTTAAACGGGATAAGGTTTTCCAACCAAAAAGTAGTGGTGGGCTTGGAATAAGAACTATTACTGGTTCTAATAAAGCTCTCATGGCCAAGGTGGGGTGGGATCATCTGAGGGATAAAAAGAATTGGTGTGAGATATTGAATGTTAAGTATCTTTTGAACAGACCTCTAGTTGAGTACGTATCAGAGGCCCACCCTCAGGGGTCCCTGGTTTGGAAGGGGATTTTTAGCCTTCAAGAGCTTTTGAGGAAAGGGATCAAATGGAAGATTGGTGATGGAAGCAAAATTAGATTCTAGGAAGACACTTGGTTGCTTGACTTTCCCATGGATTCGTCTGAGTTCAAAGTCCTTATGGGCCGGGTTGTTCAAGTGTTTGGCATACATATTAGTGACTACCTGATAAGGCCTTTAGGAGCCAGGAAATGGAAGGAGATTAGTAGTTGTTGTCCTTTATCCCCAAATCTATGTATTCTTGCTAAATCCATGTAGGGGTTACTCACTCTTACTAGAATACCCCCTTCCCCTTGTGGGGATGAGTTATTTTGGATCCATGATCACTAGGGTGATCTTACTATGAAAACTACTTACAGACAACTGACGAACCAGGGTGTGGTGAATACTCTGTGGAAGAAGGTCTGGAATCGATACATGATACTGAAAGTTAATTTCTTTTGGTGGATTATGTGTCATAATAGAATTCTTACGCAGGAAAATCTAAGGATAAGGGGATTCTAGATCCCCAACAGATGTTTTTTGTGCAAAAGCAATGAAGAAAATGTTAATCATGTACTGGTACGCTACCCCTTTGCTCTAGAAGTGTGGGAGCTATCATTTGAAAGATTAGGGATTCAGTGGATTATGTATAAAGATATCATATCTTTTATTTTAAGTTGGTTTGGTCCCTTTTCCCATCCTTTAACTATGGAAATATGGAATCAAGTCCCTCCCTTTATTTGTTGGTGCCTATGGAAAGAGAGAAACAACAAGATATTCAGAAACATTGAGATGAAATCGAAAGAGGTTTTTGGCATTGGGGTCCATCTCATTGAGGAAAATATCTCTCTTTTTAATTGTAAAACCTTGAATACTAGTTCGAATGAGATGGAAATAAGCATGGCTAAAGTTTGGCACTAGAAACTGGATGCCAATTCCTATGATAACTCTAAAATTCTTTCCAGGAGGGCTACTATTTGGAAACCACCTGATAGAGGCTGGTTCAAACTTAATTTTGATGGGGCTGCTAAGGGCAACCTAGGCAGAGCAAGTATTGGAGGAGTGATTAGAGATCACAAAGGTTGCTTAGTGATTGGCTATGCTAGGGGGATTGGTATTCACTCTTCAATGATAGCGGAAGCACGTGCACTATTAAAATGCTTATAGATAGCTATTTCTCTGGGGATTGAGAAACTTCACATTAAAGGGGACTCAAAGTCCATTATTGATGCTATAAATTGTGGTAGACTGCTGGGATGGAACACTAAGGATATTCTTCTTGGCATAAGGTTCCTTGTGTCAAAGCTAAATTTAAATGTGGCTAGTCATATCTACAGAGAGGGAAACCAAGTTGCTAACGCCTTGGCCAATTTAAGCAGACACTGGAAAATATCCAAATGTTGGCATGATTTAAGTCTTTTTATGCCAAATATTCAGAGTATTATAGTTAAGGAACAAAGCCCTTACTTGACCAATGATGACAACACATTTGCTTAGTTGGATCGTAGGGGGACCCACGTGCTTATTCTTCGGGTTTTGTGGCCTTCTTGAGGTGATGAGATGGATGATGAGTTGTATCGCAGGGATGGATCACAAGTGGATCTTTTCAAATTATAACATGAAACCTTATTTAAATAAAGAAATTATGATTTTCTACAACAAGTACCAATTGATTAATTCTAGCCTGGTCTATACTTGGCATAATCTCCTTATGGGGATCTGCTTAAACTCTTAGATTTTCAAATTCGTGTTTTTTGATTTGGATGTGACCTGTAATTATGAAACTAAGCTCCTTTTTGGCCTTTTTTATCCGCTTTTTTGGTTTTGTGCCTTTTAGCTTCCTTCAACAAGTTCACTAAAGTTGGCCAACCTTCCAAGGCCATCAAATTAGAGATTTCTAACTATAGCCCCATGGCTATTATGCCTAGATTTTTGTGCCTTTGTGACATGGAAGGCAATCCTTCCCTGCCTAGCATGTCCTTCCTTATCTTTCATTTGCATGATATGACACCAATTTATGGCTCAGCTAAGATGTCTTTGGGAAAGCCTCTTGCTCGTGTGTGTGACCTGTTCATTGGGTTGATAATTAAATTTGGCCATTCATGGCTTAAATGTCTAATTGTGTGGGGTTTTTTTCACCTGGCTATTGTCTCTAATCTTTTGTGTTTTCAGAGTTTTTGGTTATACAATGTGAAGTGCAACATTATGGGAGGAGAAAGAGTGCAGATGGAGCCAAATAACTGCAATGAATTTCGCAGGGACCCACTTCTCTGGCATATTTGCGTTGAAGGTGACATTGCCACTCTCATGGAGAGGATGGTGGGTCATGACCCTAATCTATCCACTCAATTCATTAATTCATGGAAGAATCATCATGTTTCCATGGGTGGCATCTCCTTCACGGTGGATGAGGAAGTTATTGCGTAGGTGATGGGTCTGCAGAGCATGGGTATGAAGCATCCTAAACATTCCAAGACCCAGGATAATGAGAGCATGAACAATTTTTTCATTGGCGAGGAGGCACCAGTGCACAACCAATCTGGGTTTGAATGGGAGGCTCTTTTGAAGCCATGGGGTTAGGTGTGTATGGCTTTGACGAAATATGTCATGTTGGAAGGAAGGTACAAAACCTACTTCTTCTACCATTTCCCTTTGTTAAATCACCTTAGGCATAAAGTTCTTCTAAGCTTTCCCTTTTTCCTATTGATTGACCTCTAAAATTTTGTTGAAAAGTGTATTGCTTCAGCCACCGCTAACCCCAATGAGCCCACTCCTCTTCTGCTCCATCAGGGTCTTATTCTTAGACTTTACGATTTTCATCTAGCTTTATGCCCTCCTAAACCTATTTTGGCCATTCGTATTGAGGAAATTGAGAACCCCACTGTGCCCAAATTGTCTCCGGCTGAGTCTAAAGGCCCTGTTAAAAAGAATCACCCAGTCCCTACCGAGAAACCCAAACCTCCTACTAAAAAGCTCAAAGGTATTCAAGGTGTTGCCCAAGCCAATGTGGCTATTAGCTTATGTGACCTTAAGTCTACTCCTACTAGGACTCCTGGTAAACCTAGTCTGAAGAAGGGTAAGGAGGAGAAGGTACTTCTGAATAAAGGGAGCCATGCAGTCAACAAGGATTCCTTAGGTGATACAGTGGTGGAAGAAACTATGGTTACTGGTTGTGATACAATTATAAGACATTCAGGCATTCTTTCTAAGAACAAAAAGAAAATGCAGGTTAGAGACCCGAACACAGAGGAGGAGTTTTTGGATAGCAAGGATAGTCATGTTGATGTGGTGTCGGAGGATGATCTTGGTGAGAAAGTCAAAGGGCCCTCTTCGGTTCTTGACTCAAGTGGTGATCTGTAGAAGGTTTCGGCCTCCCACTCTTTAGAGTTGTTGGGGATGGAGTAGAATGTTCATGAGTACACTCTACATAGTGAGGAGGAGCTTGGTGTGCTGAAAGAGAGATTGGGCATCCTGGACAAAAAATTGTATGGGCTGACTTGATTCATGGTCAGGATGATCCATTGTGTCACTAGTACCCTGTCAGCTGCTATGAAGGAAGAGATGGAGTTGAAAAATACCAAGGACCACCCGGATTGGGTTGGGGATGAAATGGTTCAGCTGATGTTGAAGAATTGGGAAAAATCCAGCTAATCTGATGTTGGTTTCCTATTGGTCCAGTGTGTTGTTGGTCTGCGTCCTGTTTTGGTTATGTTTTTTGGTGTTTAAGTCTATTTAATGTTTTGTTTTTCTAAAACTTTCTGGCCCTTGGGGCTCTCCGTGTAGGGTACAACACCCTGTAAATTTTGCTTATCATATCAAAAGCAATTTAGGCAAACATTAAAGTAATTAGGTGACAATTACTTTAATATGTGTTATGACTATGCCTCTCTCATTGCATTTTAATGACATATATTAAGGCAATTTAAAATATTACCTTAATGATTATCTAAATTTTTAATTTGGTGTCAATTTCATACAAAATTAAGGGGGTCGACCTTGTGTTTGACTTTGCAAATTATACAAAAGGAGACCAAGGTGTATATAATGCAAGGTAATTGCATTAGTTTATGAAGGGAAATATTAAAAAACAAAGGAAAAAATCATTTTGCTCCATTGGCCAATATTAGGGTTAAGAGAAACCCTAAAAGACAAAACCCATGGCCTTTCTTCATTTCACCTTCATTTTGCAATCTCCATTCACTGTTGCTTTGTTGGTTTAGGCGATGCCATGCTAGGGCTTGAACTTTAATGGACATTTCTGGAGCTTTTTTCAACTCTTCCTTTTAGACACATGCTTGGCCGCGTGGTATGTTCCATTTTTTTCTTTTTTAATGATGCATTTTATCTCAAAATTTGTGAAGGAAAATATATACTTCTATTTATTTGTCACAGATAATGATAAAAGAGCTTCTTTACTCTGCATTTTCACTTTACATTTCAAAATTTCTGTAAGAAAAGATAAAAAAAATTGCATCTACTTCAAAAAAAATTGACATGTCGATTGTATTGGTGTTATCTTCTAGGTCATCCTTGGTCTTCATTATTTGCAAGTGTTTCGAGAATCCCTCCTTATATATGTTTCTATGGAAAATCGAGGATTTGAAACCCTAATCTTTGTTCTTGCATATTCAAGAAATCTTCATGTTTCTTTTGAAGGAAAACAATGAATCTCCCAGCCGCTCTCTGGCTTGTATTTATGATGATTTTCTATGTTGGATTCTTGCATTATGAGATTAAAAATTCAAGAGTTTCATTGACTTCACTATTATGGGCCTGCACATATGCATTCATTATTTTGGGTTTCTAACACTCTATTCTAGGTCTGTACTATTTCACAAAACCTTTACTCTACCTTCAAGAAAATGAGAAAAGGATAAACCCTCACTATAACACCTACTTTCTCTTACCATGGTTTTCAATGCATATAAAATGCACACACATTGTCCACCTATTATATAGTTGCTAGCAGAGCCTCCCACTTAAGCTCACTATCATCCTTCAAACATTTTGTAAAATCTTACACATAGAAACATCATAATATGAAACAATGAACACAGTGTCAATAATTCATTCGCTATTCTAGGTGTTTACTTAATGCTCTAGTAAGTTGATATTTGAAGAGCAAAAATGCACCTATCTTTATTTTCATGGTATCTCTGTGTTTTGCTTTCAAGAAACTCACTATCCCTTGATTACATTGATCAATGATGTATTTTATCATAGATGTAATGCATCCTGAAACCACCCATGTAACAAAAACAAGATAGTGAAATTCACAATCAAGGCTCTCCTTATCACTTTGCATTTTCTTAAAAGCCTATGTTGCTTTGGTCTAGTACCAATCTATATATGCAATGCTTAACACTATTTTTGCAAACATGTCATGAGCATTGCTTGATACATAGTGATTATGCTTGCATTTAATGATTTCTTGTTACATACTATAGCATTGTGTTTTCCTAGATGCATGAATGAGAATAACATATTGTTTTTTCCAATTTTCACTTGCTTTTAACATTTAGGAAACTTTTTTATTGGCTCACCATTTGCCTCAATGCATATTCAAGTTTGTCATGCTTGATGAGTGGATTGAGTTAATTATGAATATGATTCTGCATACTATCCTAGCATTATTTGTGTCTTCTTGTATAAATGACTATACTTCATTGTGCATGGTGAAGTCATACTGAAATCAATGTGTATCCTCTGTTCTTTTCAAGACATAATGGTTGTCATTTAAGCATTAGCTGTCCTATGTGTTTGAAATAATGTTCACAATATCTATGCATTGTGCTATCCCATAACAATGATAATAGAGTGAAATGATTGAATCTTGGCATGTATGTTTTTGCTGCCTCCATTGATGATATGTTTCTTTTTTATCATAATGTATTCATTGATAGATGATATGCTTCTTTAGAAACTTGTAATGACTGCAATGATTGAAGTCACTTCCAATGATTAAAATATACTTCATATCCCCTCTAAAAATCCAAGAGAGCAACATGTTGGGCTCAACACTTGTGGGATCCCATTTTTCTCCACATGCTGTGATGTTAAACCATGAAAATCTAGAATATCAAATAAACCTATACCTACACAATGTACAAACAAGTTAACAAAACAATGAAGCTAAAAGCTTCCAATGATGCATTAATTCTTCTGCTCCTGAATGTTTGTGAAATCTACATATCTGATTAAATGATTTATAGGAGTAGATTATATATCTATTGATGTATGCATATGAAGAGAAATTTGGTCCCAAGCTCTAACACAATACATTCATCCATTGTAGGTATTTGTGGAGCAACAATGGAAGGAGCTGGAGCTGAAGCAACTAAAACTGAAGACCTGACAACTTCGTGATTTGTCATTTAGGAAATGATGGATCAAATTTCCTTTCATGTTCATTACTTCTTTAGTTGTATAGTTTACTCTTTATGTTTCATTTCATCATGTATTTCTTAGTTACTCCCATGACTTGTGTGGGACATCGTATTTCGTACAATGAATAAAAAAACAATTCTTTTATGTAAATTGTTCAATCTTTTCTATTGTAAAACATTTGCATAATACTTCATTTGAAAACATCTTTTGTGTAATGACAACACTTTAGCAAAAAATTGTATGTACCTTCCTTCTTTAGTTGCAAATACTTACTTTAGCTCTACTTGATTGAGCTATAAGCAAAAATTAGGTAACATTATGGCAACATCTTAGGGGTGTTTTCCTGCTAAACAAATAGGATTAGTAGCCTTGCATATCCATTGGGTATAGGAGTCCATTCTTGCTTTTTGTGACTTAGAAAACTGCCTAGATCTCAACTGTCAGGAACTATACAACAACAAAACAAAAACTAGAAAACAACTACCATTGCTTTGTTTAGGACAGAACCAACAAACATGTGCATCTGCACTTATTTGAAAAGAAAAATGAACTAAAAAGAATGTTCTTAGAGAACTTATTAACTAAAAACCTCTACTTAACTATATACAACAACTTTTGATCTTCAATAACACTGCTTGAGGTGAATCCTGTTCACTAGGATAGGCAATACCTCTCCATTCAGCTTTGAAAGCTGAAAAGTGTTATGTTGTTTTCATTCAGTGATCACATATGGGCCATCCCACATAACATCAAACTTGGTATGCTTACCCTGTCTTCTTTTAAGTTCATCCCATTTAAACACCAAATCACCTTCATTGAACATTTGTGATACTGCTTTTCTGTCAAAGGTCCTTTTCATCCAAGCTTGGTGAATCTCAAGCTTTCTTAATGCTTCCTTTCTTGTTTCCTCTAATTCCATTAGCTGTGCAAGCTTGATTTCCATAGGTTGCACTCCTCTAACAATTCAAGCTCCTTAATGAAATTCAAAGTAGGTAGTTCAACTGAAATTGGAAATTTAGCCTCTTTACCATAAGTAAGAACATAAGGTGAATTACTAGTAGCTCTTTTAGGAGTTATTCTATTAGCCCAAAGGGCTAACTTCAACTTTTCATGCTAGGTCCTTTGATTATCCTCAATGTTCTTTTTAATAATCTTGATCAAATTCTTATTGGTGGGTTCGACCTATCCATTACCCTGAGGGTAATAATTGGATGAGGTATTCAAAAATATGTTGTTCTTAATAGACCATTCAGAAATTCTTAAGTTGGTGTAGGTTAATGCATTATCAGAAATGATATAATCGAGAGTACCAAACCTTGATACCAAATCTTGGTAGAAATTCAAAACATAAGTCTCATTTGCCTCCTTCAATGTAATAGCTTTTGTCCACTTTGTAAAATAATATGTTGCTTTTAATATCGATTTAAGACCTACACTTGAAGGTGGGTTAATGGGACGAATGAAGTTAAGACCCCATTTTGCAAAAGATTGTTCTACCTGAATTGGGTGTAATGGCAAGGTTGCAAGGCTCTACTTTCCTGCAAATAATGAACATTTACTACATTTTCTGACCCAAGCATGTGCATCCTTAAATAAATTAGGAAAATAATACCCAACTCTCATAATCTTAAGAGTTGTGGTTCTTGGTGCAAAATGGCCTCCAAAAGGCCCATCATGAAATTCTTCCAAAATTTTATCAATCTATTCTAGTTCAATGCATCTAAGTAAAACACCATGGAAATCCCTTTTATATAAAATTCCATCAATTACAACATAAGGGATGGATTGAAGCCTATAATACCTTCTCTTTGCCTCTAACTAGCTTAGTAACCTTAATATTGACATCGTACTCAATTACTTTGGTTATCCAACCTGCTCTTTTATCATTGATATCTTTACTAAGCAAGAAATCCTTAACTATTGGATGGGAAACCAACAATTGAATTTTATTGTTAGAGAGCATATGCCTAAATTTCTTAAGGATTCTTACTACAACTAACACATGATTTTCAACAAATGAGTATCTCACCTTGTAATCTTGCAAAACTTGGCTAAAAAATGCCATAGTTGCTCTAATCCTTCTTCATTCTACTGACAAAGCATGTCTGAAATAGTATCAACACTCCCAAATGCATATAAAATGAAATCTTTATCAAAGTTTGGATTAATGAGTGTTGGATTTGTTGCAAGGGCCTCCTTTATCTCTTCAAAACTTCTCTTACCCTATTTAGTCCAGCTGAAAGTTATATTCTTTTTAAGCATAGCTGTAAGAGGCTGCAATAATGTTGCAGTGTTAGGTATGAATCTCCTAAAAAAAATGATCCTACCTAGAAAGCTTTGTAATCCTTTCTTGTGTGTTGGTAGGGGTAAAGCTAGAATAACAATGATCCTTTTCAGATCAATTGTAATACCATGCTTGGAAACAATATGTCCAAGAAGCTTCCCCTCATGGACTGAAAAAATGCTCTTCTTTGGGTTAAGTGAAACCTTCCTTGCATCTTTCAAAGATCTACCTTAAGTGATCAAAATGTTCATTAGCATTCCTTGAAAAAATAGTAATGTCATCTAAATAAACAAGTACAAACTTGCTAATGAGGCCTTGGAAAGCCATATCCATTGCTCTTTGAAAAGTTTCCCCTACGTTGGAAAAACCAAAGGGCATCTTCTGGTAAGCCATGGTACCCCATTTGGTAGTAAACGCAGTTTTGAATTGATTTTCCTCCTTCACTAAAATCTAATTATGTCTTGAATATCCATCTAACAAGGAAAACCTGTTAGAACTTGAGACCACTTGTAAAATCTATTCCATTGAGGGCAATGGATAATGGTATTTAAGAGAGGCTCTATTTAAATCATGAAAATAAACACACAACCTAATCTCACCATTCTTTTTTCTAACAAGTGCCATGTTATAAACTTAGGATGTATGCTTAATTGGAAAGATGATGTTACCTTCAATTAGCTTGCTTAACTCTATTTTCATGAGATGCTCTAGCTTGGGCTTTAGAGGCCTTTGCTTTTGCCTCACTGGTTTTGCTTTGGACTCCAACTCAATGATGTTTTGATCTAACTTAGGGTTAAAACCCTTTAAATCTCCATACTCCCAAGCAAAAATATCACTAAATTCTTGGAAAAGTAGAATACAAGCTGCTTGTTCCTCTTTGGTACATACCTTACCAAGCTTGAGGAGCTTATCTCTGAATATCTCAATGGGCTCATAATGTTCCCACTTAATTGTCATGTTGTTCTTATCTCTCTGAATTTGATCATCAAAATTGAAAATTGATTCTAAGGTTACCAAACCTTTGGGCAGCTTGTTTGACTTTAACTGTAAGATTTGATCGTCATATTGTTGATGCCATTTCTACTAGCTTCTAGCTGCAAACTCAGCCTCTTCCATCAAAAAATTAATAATCTACTGATCACTTTCAAAAAATTGTGAAGAAACATTATTATCTAGTACAAATGGTCTCACCACCACTTTTACATACTAGTGTGCCTCAACATTGTGAACATAAGTTGAAATATCAAACTGTGAGCCTATGGCAGCTAGCTTATCAACTTCTTTATTCTGGTTTCTAGAAATGGAGAGCAAGTTGAAAGCATCAAAATCTTCGATTAAATCCCAAATTCTATGCTTATACAACTTGAGTAAATCATTTTTTGTAACATTTAGATTTCTTACTTGATTTTCTATCAATTTAGAATCACCAAAAGCTTGTAAACATTTTATACCTCTCTTTATGGCCCATTCTAGGCCATGAATAAATGCCTCATATTCTGCTACGTTATTTGAACAACTGAAAGAAAATCTTAATGCTGAATAAGACCTTTCTCCATCAAGTGAAATCAACGTAGCTCCTCCACCAACACCCACTTTGCTTCTTTAGCCATCAAAATACAATTCCCAAAGCTAATTACCTTACTGCTTAGGCTATTTTTCATCTTTAACCAGATTTGGAACAACTGCATCATGCTCTTGAATCATGTAAATGCCCAATCCTACCTCATCCATGCAATTGAAAGGGTCAACTTCGTGATTCTTGGCTGCCCACTCATCTAAATTTATATCAGGTATGCCCTCAATAGGTATGTTGGGGTCTAGGGTCATGGATTGATCCTCTTGCTCATGGGTGATGCAAAGGTTAGCATTTAAAGGATTAAGAACATAAGGTTCAATATGATCTTTGGCTTGTGGTTTTGATTTTATGGTCACTCTAGTGCCATATCTAGTCCTGAAAAACATATGTGACCAATCTGATGATAAATACCCACCCAACTTTGTAGTAAAGTCCTTAGAAAGGAAAATGGAAAAGAAAGGTGGCAAATCAATGACATAAATATCCTGTGGGATTGAGAATTTTGGACAAGCATGTTAAGTATTGGGTAGGTTTTTAATAACTCCAATAGATTTAATGGTTATACCATCTAACTGAACTACTCCCCTTGACAATGGTTCATAAGTCAATCCTAGCTTATCCACTAGCTGTTTAGGCATAATAGAGTTGCTTGCTCTTGAATCAATCATGCAATTGTGCACTAAATGTTCACCAATGATCAAACTAACATAAAATGGAGGTGGTTTAACCTCTTGAGCTAACTGCTCATTTTTGGTTTCAGGGCTATTTGCAAGCACTACTTTAGGCTGGTCTCTACTAGACTCATTTGAAATTGAAATCTTAGTCAAAGCCTCTTGCAATAAATATTTTTGCCTAGTAATATGCAATGCATCCAACATAGACAAGCTAACAGTGGCCTTTTTCATATGATCGAGAATATTAAATGTAGGAATAGTAACCTTTTGTTGTCCCTTAGAAACAACATCATTTTGTGTTGGTAAAGGCTATGATTGAACCTTAGATTGTTCTTTACCAGCCATAGCTTGACCCCTTGGAAAAATAGGAACATTTTGTGAAGTTGTAGGCCCAGCTTGACCTTGTTGAGCTTTAGGAGTCTGAATTTTGTCTTTACCACCCTACTGTTGGTCCTTTTCTACTTGTTTCCCTTGGTGGAACCCATAAAATTTTTCATGGTTCCATTCACTTCATGGTCATGTCACTGGTCACTGTTATCCTTGGCATTAGGGCTCTGGAATTAAGGATTTTATGTTTCTCGTTACCCTTGATTTTCCTTCAGTTTATATTCTCACGTTGACCTGGCTGAACTAGTTTACTCATCACTTAAGTGCCCTCCCATGTTGGTTGCTATCGTTGTTCAACCGGCCCCAATGCCTTGGCTACCTTCGAGCTCAGTATTACCTAAGCTTTCCCCTCATTGTTTGTCTTCCTACTGTGGGTTGCTACGTGAAATTTTTCTTAGAACCCATGATGAGTGATGTGGTGTCTATATTTCAACCTTGCTCATCACCCATTGCGTGTTTTGTTGTTATTTTGAGAGGGTAACCAGTAATGAGTGATGCGGTTAAGGTTCTGGCCCATTACTGGCCCTTCTACTATCACTAGTTACAATCTGCTTTTTTAAGAACCTGTAACCATCGATGGGTGAAGTATTTTCCCATCATGTGACTCTATTCTATCATGAGTTGGGGTTGATTTATGGACCTAGGACAAGTGATGAGCGATGCAACTTGAGTCTTCAGTCAAGATCTTCTTCGGACTCTTGATCAAGGGCTGATATCTCATTGCTGGCTTGCAAGCCATCGTGTGATGAGATCCCAATGGAGGAAGGAAACACGCGGAGAGTGATACTCATGAAAGGTGGAGAATTATGTGTGGCAAGTTCCTGGTTCATCGAGTACACATCAAATTTCCAATAGGGCCCATGGAGAATAGGAAGCAGTGTGAGCCATCAGATAAGTTTTTCATGTGAATGCATCAATGGCTCAAATTCAAACAAGAACAACCAACCTGAGTTGTAATTGTTCACTCGTGCAAGCATTTGTGCGCCATTAATGGTATGTTTACTTGTCTAATTCACACTCTCATTTTAGTTAAATGCTCGAGGAGCTAACGTAGTATTTGAAGTAACTAGAGTTGAGGCAAAAGGAGTTGCATGAAGTTTGTTCCCAGGTAAGTTGCCATAAATCTCACTGGTTTCTTTTATTGCTCTATTAAACTTGTGTGCCAAACCAAAGAATGTTAGAATTAGCTCTAAGAATTATTTAGGGTTTCTTTTTTCTCTTGAGTTAGTGTATTTCCCTAATTGAGTAGAATCACATTTGAATTCAAACTCAAAGCTATTAGGAATAGGGTATTAATTCCAGACCTAGCTTATTTCAAAACTAGGAAGAACCCTGAAAAGGCTAAAATGAGTCAGCCTGGTGAGTCATCGTTGTCAAAACCTGTACCCAAGAAGAAAAAGTAGAAGGTTTCCCATGTCTCCCCTCAGATTTCTGAAACCACAGAAGAAAAGAAGCTAGCCAAAGGATTACACCCGCTTCATGGATAAATTCAAACCGCCCTATGTAAAGGTAAGTGGTAAGAAGGCTACAGGGGGAGGTACCTTAACCACCAATTTCAAGGACCTTCTAGAGGGAATTGGTGATATTGTTGTGTTAGAGACTGGGTGGGAATTGTTTCTATATGCATTTACAAGAAGAGATGCTACACATGCTAGTAAAAATGCTTGGTGCTATGATTTAGGGAAGCTAGTTGTCCCCAATGTTTTCATTGAGGTGGATTTGTTGCTACATTTAGTAGATAGATATGATGATGTAAACATGGTAATTACAGACACTGTGGGTAGAAGCATGCTGGACATAAAGGCAAGTAAAATTTTGGAAGTTTTCAGAATGAGACCTGATGCCAGCAAAAAGATTAATTTTGAGAAACTACAGTAGGAATATGCCAAACATAGGGTAGTGCTCCGGAAAGATGAAATACCAAGACATGGGCATGAGAAGGGCACCCCATTTGCACTCAAAGAAGTCGAACCACTGGATTGTGAGGAATTTGTAGAATACTTCAGATACACATACTATATGTTGTGTTAGGTACTAGGAGTGAAGTGTAATGGAAGGATACCCTCACCTCTATTGTTCATAATTTTAGACATTCAACACAGAAACAAGCACACATGGTTTGACTATGCTAGCTGAGTTGCAGAGCAACTACACTATGATCTGGTAAAGTTAAAGGAGAGGAGAAAGTCTTTGGCATTCAGACACTATTCGTTGCTGATGCATATGATCTTATATCAAGGACAAGAAGTCTTTGGCAAGGTCATGAGCTTAAGGCAAGTGGATGAAAAGAATCATAGATTACCTATCCAAATGTGGACACAAATTTGGGATCTACACTACTCAAACTCAAACTATGCTGCATTTTGTAATGTCATAAAACATACCATTTTGGCACAAATGGGTGTTGCACCCATTTAAAGGATTTCCAAAACAATTCAAGCTTTGCTAAGGCTGAAGGAATTTGGTGATGACCCATATTATGAATGTAATTGGGGAGACTGGTATCTATTTAATGATTGCACGGTTATTAGATGCTATGGAACTACTCTTGCACCACATTTGTTACCCAGGTTTGTCTCTGATAGGTTTTCCTTCATTGAGATAATTTTGGCAGATGAACCACTCTAATGCTGAAAACTTTAGGTTGTTCTGAAAAGCCTCCATCATTGCATCCAATTTCTCTTTTGATCATTTTGTTGTATCAACAAAGGAAGCATATGAGGTATTTGGTATAATGGTTAGTAACCTGAGAATGAAAGTAAGATTTGCTAGAAAGTCTAACCAAGAAGGGCACATTAATAGAGAAAAGATAAAGAGGACAATCTTAGGATATGGACCTCATGAGTTTTACTTTAGAGAAGATGTAATAAGGAATTTTCTAACACCTATTGTTGTTTGGGGTAGGGAAAAGATATGGATGAAGATTGTTGAGGTTGAGCTTAATGCTTCCTATGAGAATTCTTACTATTAGAGCCCTTACAAACATATCACTGACAAATATAAAAGGATGGAGTTGGTCCTCAGTGATTTCATGGATGGCGCCTTTTTGGAGAAGGTGGAACAAGCTAAGTAGTTAGCTCAAGTAGCTCTACAGGAGCATCTAATAAAAGTGGGTAGCCAACCAATGGATTTCATTGCACTAGAAGAGCAACAACAAATGGATATGGGAGATATTCCTATTATGGAGTTGCCTACTGAGAGTGCTGATGAAGCACAAAGTGTTGAGGGAAATGTGCCACAACCATCCACTAAATCTTCCCCTGTTGAACATGGAGCAGAATCTGAATTCTCTCACCCTAATATTGGAGATGTAATGGAACCCTCTATCCCAGATGATAGGCTAGTACCTTGGGAATATGATGAAAGCTGAGATAATGATGCAAGGGTACGAGCTTGTGCTAAGTTTCTAGAAGATGAATCTTTTGTGACAACAACACAATTTAGGGAATATGTTGTTGAACCCAAGGCACAAGAAATAAATGATAAAATATAAAAGGCTCTGGAGGGAGTGGACCCTTCTCAGTTGGAGGAAGTCAGACATAAAATTGAAACAAAAATTATTCAAGAGATTGCACAAATGAATCTTGTGGAAGCTAGGATATTAGTCAAGGATAGTGGAATGATGTTAATGCCTAGATGGAGCTTGTCATCAATAATTTTCTTGGATGCAATTAGAAATGACCCAAGTGTTGTGGTATCAAAAGAAACTTTTGATGAAAAAACATTTGGTTTAGGGTTTAGTCCTAGTCTACATGCATTAGCTATTTGGAAACTGACACTAGATTCAGGAAGATATAGACTCAATAGAATAATGACTAGTCTTTTAGGAGATCTGATCATAGGTGGGGCTTCAGAGATGACAACCCCACAAGTTGCAAGATTAACAATGTATACAACCATGCTGAGTGTGGACATTGCAGAGGTTACCCAGGCTAGGTACATGAAATTTTTGGAAAAGAACAACAAGTTAGTTGAGGAATATAATAAGTTAAAAGCTACTGCAGTTAGTGCAAGTCAGAAGACTCTTCCTACTTCTCCATCTAGTGCCACATCACAGGAAAAGGAAACCTTCAAAGAAATGATTATTTCTATGAGGAATGAACTCCAAACAGCCAAGACTGAAAACATTAAGCTCCAGGAATATATGAATAAGATCACGAAGGATATGGCTGATGATATTTTGAGCTATAGATTGACAAAGGAAGCTTCTAAAGCAGAAGATGCATGGTCAACATATAAGGGTATACATGAGGCTTTTGAAAGGTTCCAACATGTTTAGGAAGTTTTCCAAAACACGTGGAATAAATGGAGTAGTAGATTGAATAGTTTAAAGGAAATACAAGCAAACATAAAGGATGATCCTGAGGCTCTAGTAAATCTCCTAGCTATCATAGGAGGAATTGAGATGATTGGTGAGATCAGAAGTTCCCATGAACGAATTGGAGCATAGTTGCAAGGTAAAATCAAGGCCTTTAGGAGTATGGAGGAATGTGGTATGCCAAAAATCCTCAATGATGATGGAACACTTATGGAGTATGCACCATGGAGAGAATTTTTCAAGCATCAAACAACTATAGGTCCCCAGATACAATATGTTGATGAAAAATTAGACATAACTTTTATGAAAGGTGTTATTGATACTCTTATTGGAATTAAAGTAGATATGGACACCTTTGTGAAAGAAGCCAGAGTGGTAATTGATGCAAGGTACAATGCATACAATACAAAGGTGTAAAAATTGCTTGACTCAAAAACCAAAGATTTTAAGCCTACCGATGAAAGAATTGACAAGCAAGTTAATAAGGTAATCCCTTAGAACATAGTACTTCCTGAGCTACCAAGTTATGCTCCCATTAACATGTTTTAGGTTTTGTCTCAGGTCCGATTCACAATCCCATTTTTGGAAATGATGAGGATTGATGAGCATAAGAACAAAACAGTGGCTTTTATTAATAACATTGCTAGGGGTAGTAAAGATAAAGAAGAAACCAATACACCTGGAGCAAGTAAGATTCAAGGGAAAGATACCGAGGTAGGGGTTGTAGTTAATGAGAACCCTCATATTTATTTGGGAACTACCATCACAACAAATCCCAGTCTAGTCAATCCTTTCTTTTTGAGCTTGATTATTGATGGAAAAGTACTCAGGAATTGTATGATAGATTCGAGTGCTTCAAATAATGTCATGCCTGTCAAGATAATGGAGGAGATGGGCTTGAAGGTTGATAGCACATATGAAAAGTGCTATGCTATGGATTCTAGAGAGGTCCTTGTTATTGGCATAATCTATAAAGTCCAATACAGATTGGCTGCATTCCCTGAAAAGGAGTTGGTCATGAATGTCACAGTGGTAGATATCCCACCAACTTATGGGTTGCTACTGTCAAGGAAATGGTGCACTTCCATGGGAGGAAGCATACAATGTGATCTATCATTTCCAACTTTCTCAATTGATCAGAAGGATGTCAAAATTATAGAGAATTAAGATTCTGGCATATGATTGAGCATGTTGAAGATCCAGACGAACCTGCAACTGTCAATGGGCTAAGTTCTTCCCATTGCGCAGATACGGTTTATCGTCAGTTAGGGTAGCTTACTGGGAAGGGAACCTGTGATGAACGATGTAGAGTACAAATCTTTGGGTAAAATCTCCCAAGATTCAGATCAACGGTTAGCAACTCGTCGCTAGGTCTAAAACCATCACTTGATGATGTTCCAAAATGGGTTTTGAACTAGCAATGGGTGATGCCTTAGAGATGTGGTGAGTATTTCTCCATGATTTAAATGATTGATGGCAGAAAAAGTAAGGATAATTGGGAAAGGATGCAGGTGGACGCATGGATGCTTTAAATCATATCTTCATTATTTCCTGGTATGGTATGTAAAGCAAGTGGTGATTCTTAATGTTCCTCATCAATCGAGTTTTAAATCTATGGCGATCAATAGTTGAGATTGGACATGCAATGATTGAGCTTCTTGCTCACGCGAGCGAGCCGAGATGGACATTAATTATAGCTAGCCTTACATTCTCTTATTTAATGTAGATTTGATGTAGATGAATCAAGTCATTTGTGCATTATCCAGAGTGTATAATTAATTGTAGTGGCCAAGGAAGAGATAATTATAGGAGTTGAAGTGCAAGCATTGCTAGGGTGGTAGCCTAGTATCATATGGTGTATGAATATTCTGGATTGCTAATTGTGGCTCAACCTTTTTCTACAATTTGGTTTTGAGGTGTTTGCGTTGCATGAACATGTGGATATTCTGGAAGTCATGGTTACTATTTTTCTTCATCACCAACACTAGTTATTTTGGTATTTCAAGAGGATGAGTGAACCAAGCACTCCTATGGAACTATTTCAGAGGTCTCAAAGGTTAAGTATGCAAGAACCAATTGCATACATGTCGGAAGACAAACCTTCTCTACTCAAGGTATCAGTTGTTCTTAAGTAGAGGAGTGTATGTGTAAAACATGAGAAGGGGTTGTTATCAACACCTATGCTTTGAGAAGTAGGTTTGTCTCACAAAAGCCAACTAGAGAAAAGGAGAAGGGGCCTCTGTTTATGAAAGAATTAACGAGGTCTAGCTCGGGTCCTAGGGTTTGTTTAGAGAAACCCATTACTCCTATCCTGGTTTCTGGTAGCTCATCGAGAGAAGGAGAAGCTAGCCCTGGCCCTAGCCAGTGCCTTGCTTCCTTGGTGCCTTATAGTGACTTTGAGGATGAGATTGTGATTACAACTCCACTCTCTATTATAATACCTAGTGAGGGTGGTTACTTAGTGGCTGACAGGGCCAAGTAACACCCATGTCCTTTGCTAATAGTGTTGGGTTTTGGGGTGATGTGATGATGTGGCTTCCAAATGGTGATTTTTGTTGGTTCATTTTGATGGTGACTGGTTCGTGGGTTCGTGTTGATAGCCTCAGTGGTGGTTACTCTGGTATTGGTTAATGTGCCAATTTTGTTGGTGCCTTTTGGAAGGCTTGCATGGCATCTCTAACAAATGGGTTAGCGCTCATTTTGATTTTTTCTTTTCCCATCATCACAGAATGATAAAATGTAACAGTATGGGAAATTAAACCCGATGAAATGAATTTTGAAATGAACATGAAATGTAATTACATCTTGATCAGGACGCTTTGTCGCTCCCTTGTGTTATAAAAGGGATTTCATGGCTCGATGTAAAGGGGGGTTCTGGTCTGAAAGTTTTGAGTCCAGTATGTCTTAGGTATAATATAATTGTAGCAAGCAACGATGATGCTAAATGCTTGATGAATTCACTAAAAGTTTCCTTGGGTATAATTCATATAGGTCATAATCTTAATAAGTTTTGTATTGATTACTGATATTAGAACAAAATTCAAAGTCCAAATTACATGCTCTACTTTGTGTATTTTTCATAGATTATAAAATGAAATTATCAAAGATAATTTCATCTATCATCAATGGTTCAATTGAATGTGTGGCTTGATTTCTTTGCTTTAACTCAAAGGGTTAAGTAAAATGCTTAGGAATAGTCATGGGTATGTGAAAATTTACAAGGATTTGGTAAGAAGTAGTGTTTGGATGACATGCATCTGTGCATTGTAAAGCTTTACAAAGATAGTTTAAATATATCAGAATTGGATAATCGTTGTATTACTGTTTGTTTCATATTTGACTTAATTTACCCAATTTGATGAGGTACTGGTTTTTCATTGACTATTTAGCAATTAAATGAATGAATCACATATTTGGCTATGGACTCAGAGTCAAAACAACATTTATAAAATTCTGCTAAGTTTGAACCACATGTTCAAAATATACCCACATTCTTGGAAAAATAGACACTAATTCGCTCGAAGGTCTACCAAATCTTTAGTGAAATTAGTGTGTTTGCATTAGATAAGAATGGATCTATATTGAAGTGTTCTTGAAAATGTTGATGTAGCAAATGAACACAGTAAGGAATACCCTCCTTGGTCCTACAGAGCCTAAAGTGAAGGAATAGAGACCTTAAATTTCTCTATTTGTTGTGTTGGCCACTAGCTCTTAGTGATTTTTGAATATAAAGGTTGGCTACCTTTTAGAAGATTCCAAGGTTAGCTGGAAAAATCACCAACAACCCCTTAGAAACAACTTGATGTTCCAAATCAACAATCCTTTTCTTTGACCTCGTATTAGCTCCAATGGAGGTATATGAATAACTTTTCCCTTGTAAATGATTTACTCCATAGAATTCACTACCTTTCCAATTCATTAAGGCAACATCAGGAGTACCTTGCTCATTTTGTGAACCTTGTTGTTCATGATTCTCCTTTGTCACATTTTCAAAAGAAACATAGTTTCTCTATACCATAAGAGCCTGATTGACCACTCCATTCATGCATGTAGCCTGGTTATGAGGCTGCTTACATGGATAGCACCACACATAGTCTTGTGCCATATTGTTTTGCACAAGTATAAGCTCTTTTGAAGAGCTGGCAGCATTGGGATTATATGGCTGAAAGGGTCTAGGATTGTAATTTCTTCTTTGTCCTTGGAAATCAGCCTAATAAGGTGGTCTATTTGCTTGGTATCGGGCTTGGTAAGGTCTGTAATCTTGACTAACCTACTTATTGATATTCACTAAATCATTACCAAAGGTCTTCAATATATTTTTGATCTCTTGCAGCTCTTGAGATTGGGCTGGAACAACACTATTTTGAGTAGATGCTTGATAGACTAAGGATGGAATAGTAGGTAATGAAGCAATAAGAGGTATTTGGCTAGGAATTAGAGGCTAAATATCAGGAAATATAGGCATTGGAGGCCTAGGTGAAATTTTACCATCTTGAATAAGGCTAGTCTCAGCTCTAATGGCAATTTCAAATGCTCCCAGTAACGTCACACCACCCATTGATTAAATAATTACTACAATATCACTATTGAGAGCCTTAAGATAATATAAAAGTGCATGATCAACAAAAGGTCTTACCGTAGCAGGAATTCTAGTCCAAGTTTTTTGAAATAAAAAATTGAAATATGACATTTGTTCTTGTGGAGCTCTCTTAATAGTTGTCATCTATTCAACTAGAGATAAATGATTAGATTTATCTTGAAACTACTTATTCAATTTATCTCCTAAATCATCCCATGTTGCAATAGAGTTAATAGGTAAAATTTTGAACCACTAGAGTGCCTTGCCTTTGAGTGATGCTACCAAAAGCCTAATTGCAACATTCTTTTCAATAATATGATGACCTGCACATAATGAGGCAACATCCCCGATATATGCTCAATGTGTGTAGTCTAATCTTCTCTAGTAAATGTAGGCAAGATTTTCAATGTTTCCATTGAAATGTCATCATGCTAAGTCAAATTCAATGGGCTTCCCTAATTAAATGACATAAACGCAAAAAATCTCGCCATTGGAGCTATTGTTACTCATAGATTTGGTATTTGAAGCATTGGGACAAGATGAACTAAAATTAATAGAACATGACTTGTAGAGTTGTAATTGGGAGGAGTAGAGTATGTACTTGGTGTGGTGGGTCTCCTTCTAGCTATCCTATCTCTTCTTCTTGGTGATGACAACTACAAATATTCAAAGGGATCTTCATTTGTCCTTGTTTGTATTCTACTCATGAGCTATCTGGTACTAGATCTACGTAGAAAATCAAATAATAGAGTCACCAAGTATGAATTTTCTACCCCAAAAGGCTAGAAATACTGTTGTTTATACCAAGACAACAGTAAGAATGAAGCTTCTTGTGAGTTGGAACAGTTCATTGTCCCACCGAGTGTGCCAAAAATTGTTAACATGTAGGATTGCACCTGAATGTAGAGCTAGAAGGCTTAACAATCCCGTGTAACACTAAAACACTTTTGAGCCTGTGGGTTGCTCATTATGAAAGTGAATCTCCAGATTATGGGTTGGTTCCCATTTGGATATCCTAAAACTAATGAATCTGATAGAAATAGGGTAAGAAGGATGCTTTATTTAATGTAATTTAGCTACTTCTATAAGGTGATGCACCAAAATGAAATAAACATGCAAACTGATTCATAACTATTTTTTCAAAAAAAGTCTATTCACATAGCTTAGAAAAGGGCAATTTGATCATAATGATGTTTCTAAAGAAGGCTTAATAATCTATCTTTTTTAGAAGGAAAACTACGTTTCACAACTTGGGAGACAAAATAAACACAAGCACAACCTAAGACCTGTGATGGAAAAATTACGTTTGTGCATGTACAGTAATGAATGAGACAAAATTAGAGGCTTTGGTGATTAAAACACATTAACATCATCAAAATCATTCATAAAGACACTTGCATTAATCTAGGAAGGTAAAATCAATAAATCTTGAACAAAAATAGTAGGAAAATATTGCATAAATGACAATAAATAATTAACTTGTAACCTATTTCTCTATATAAATCTGTAAAGTGAGTTACAAAACTTCTCAATCTTTGTAGTGCGCAAGAGAAAAGATAAGCCAAAACCAAGAAAAAACCTAAGTATTTTCTCCTATATACAAAAAAGAGTCTCTAAGTGCCAAGAGGTGGCACTTGTAGTTAATTGCATCCAAAAATATCTCCTCCAAGATGATCCATGAGAAAAATGGGTTACACTTTATGGGACATCCTGATATTTTCTTGAAATCACATATTTTTGGAAAATATAATGATTTTAGCCTTTAAAGGTTCCATTTAAAGGATTTTAATTAAATAGGGTTTGATCAAACCCCCTTGGATAGAACCCTGGTAGTTTTAAACTATACCTATAATGGAGTCTCCTCTACACCTATCAAAATGCTAATAAAAAACCACTTGGATTTACCCTTTGGGGGATCAAATGAATTCATTAAAAAAATTATGTTTTGCAAGTATGTAGGTCTTATTATAAGATTCCAAAAAAATATAATTTTACATATATTAAATTTGATTATTATATTTATTTTTTGTTTCTTGTGAATGTAGGATTTTCAATGAACATCAAGGTCTTTGTTTCACACATAAGAAAAAAATAGGAAAATAGAGAAAAAAAATTCTAAAAAATACATGTGCACTAGGTATTGACGTCCTTATTCCAACAAAAAAATAATAATTTAATTCAAACACATACAAAAAAAGTTATGTGGTTTGAAGTACACCTATGTCCAAATTATAATTACTCTAACTTGGAAAATTAATTAAAAAAATATATGAAACAAAAAATTATGAAAAAATATCCATGCACTAGTATTGTGGTGACAACTCTATATTTCAAAAATTAGAATTCTATCATTTCTATAAAAAAAGTTATGTGGGCCAAAGTAAACATCACTTTTTTAAAATGTTGTTTTGTAGAAAAAATAAGTTATTAAAAATTACATAGAAGGATTCACAATTTTTTTATTTTTTTATTTTTTAAAATATAATTACAATCTACACACAAAATATCACAAATCACTAGTTTTCTTCATCTTCAAATTATTAATGGTTTAGCTGCTATAGCTATAAGAAAGTGAAGATTGGGTGAAAAATGTTGATTTCAATGTCAAGTTTGGCCAAAAAGTGTAACCCATTATTGTGGGATCACAGTAAGAGGTGGCACTTGTAGTTAACTGCATTAAAAAATATATCCTCCAAGATGATCCACAAGTAGAATGGAAAAGGCCTGAAAAGGGGGCCCGCAACTAATGTAAACTGAGCTCGAACAACTCCAAACTTCCCCTCTCAACCAGTTTGACCAAAGTGGACCTCAAACTTACCTAGTCAATTGAAAATCAGACCTAAAAAGCTCTTGTTGAACTCCCCTTCTGATTTTTGCATGATTTTGAGAACTTCAAAGACACTACAGTTAATTGAACCTCTTCAAATTTTGCATGATTTGACATGAAGTTAACAATTTAGGCAAACATTAAAGTAATTAAGTGACACTTACTTTAATACATGTTATGACTATGCCTCTCTCATTGAATTTTAATGATATATATTAAGGAAATTTAAAATATTACCTTAATGATTCTCTACATTTTTAATTTGGTGTCAATTTCATACAAAATTAAGGGGGTCGTCCTTGTGTTTGACTTTGCAAATTATAAACAAAGGAAAAAATCCTTTTGCTCCATTGGCCAAAATTAGGGTTAAGAGAAACCCTAAAAGATGAAACCCATGACGTTTCTTCATTTCACCTTCATTTTGAAATCTTCATTCACTGTTGCTCTGCTGGTTTGGGCACCACCATGCTAGGGTTTGAACTTTAATGTACATTTCTGGAGCTTTTGTCGACTCTTCCTTTTAGACACATGCTTGGCCATGTGGTATGTTCCATTTTTTCTTTCTTAATGATGCATTTTCTCTCAAAAATTGTGAAGGAAAATCTATACTTCTATTTATTTGTCACATAGAATGATAAAAGAGCTTCTTCACTCTGCATTTTCACTTTACATTTAAAAAAAAATTGTAAGAAAAGATAAAAAATTTGCATCTCCTTCGAAATTTATAGAAATGTCGACTGTATTGGTGTTATCTTGTAGGTCATGCTTGGTCTTCATTATTTGCAAGTGTTTTGAGAATCCCTCCTTATATCTGTTTCTATGGAAACTCAAGGATTTGAAACCCTAGTCTTTGTTCTTGCATATTCAGGAAATCTTCATGTTTCTTTTAAAGGAAAACAATGATCATCCCAACCGCTCTTTGAATTGTATTTATGATGATTTTTTGTGTTAGATTCTTGCATTATGAGATTAAAACTTCAAGAGTTTCATTGCCTTCACTATTCTAGGCCTGCAAATATGCATTCATTGTTTTGGGTTTGTAACACTCTATTCTAGGTCTGCACTCTTTCACAAAACCTTTACTTTTCCTTCAAGAAAATGAGAAAAGGATAAACCCTCACTATAACACCTACTTTCTCTTACCATGGCTTTCAATGCATATAAAATGCACACACACTGTCCACCTATTATATAGTTGCTAGCAGAGCCTCCCACATAAGCTCACTATCATCCTTCAAACATTTTGTAAAATCTTACACATAGAAACATCACAATATGAAACAATGAACACAGTGTCAATAATTCATTCACTATTCTAGGTGTTTACTTAATGCTCCAGTAAGTTTATATTTGAAGAGCAAAAATGCACCTATCTTTATTTTCATGGTATCTCTGTGTTTTGCTTTCAAGAAACTCACTATCCCTTGATTACATTGATCAATGATGTATTTTATCATAGATGTGATGCATCCTAAAACCACCCATGTAACAAAAACAAGATAGTGAAATTCACAATCAAGGCTCTCCTTATCACTTTGCATTTTCTTAAAAGCCTATGTTGCTTTGGTCTAGTACCAATCTGTATATGCAATGCTTAACACTATTTTTGCAAACATGTCATGAACATTGCTTGATACATAGTGATTATGCCTGCATTTAATGATTTCTTGTTGCATACTATAGCATTGTGTTTTCCTAGATGCATGAATGAGAATAACATATTGTTTTTTCCAGTTTTCACTTGCTCTTAACATTTAGGAAACTTGTTTATTGGCTCACCATTTGCCTCAATGCATATTCAAGTCTGTCATGCTTGATGAGTGGATTGAGTTAATTATGAATATGATTATGCATACTTTCTCTTACCATGGCTTTCAATGCATATAAAATGCACACACACTATCCACCTATTATATATTTGCTAGTAGAGTCTGCATTTAAGTTCACTTTCATTCTTCAAACACTTTGTAAAATATTACACACAAATACATCACAATATGAAACAATGAACACAGTGTTAATAATTTATTCACTATTTGGGTGTTTACTTAATGCTCTAGTATGTTTATATTTGAAGAGGAAAAATGCACCTATCTTCATTTTCATGGTAACTCTGTGTTTTTCTCTCAATAAACTCACTGTCCCTTGATTGCATTGATCAATGATGTCTTTTATCATAGATGTAATGCATCTTGAAACCACCAATGTAATAACAACAAGATAGTGAAATTCACAATTAAGGCTCTTTTTATCACTTTGCATTTGCTTAAAATCCTTTGTTTCTTTGGTCTAGTACCAATCTTTCTATGCAATGCTTAACACTACTTTTGCAAACATGTCATGAATATTGCTTGATACATAGTGATTATGCCTGCATTTAATGATTTCTTGTTGCATACCATAGCATTGTGCTTTCCTAGCTGCATGAATGAGAAGAAAATATTTCTATTTCTATTTTTCACTTGCTCTTAACATTTAGGGAACTTGTTTATTGGCTCACCATTTGCCTCAATGCATATTCAGGTTTGTCATGCTTGATGAGTGGATTGAGTTAATTATGAATATGATTCTACATATTGTCCCAACATTATTTGTGCCTTCTTGTATAAATGGTTGTACTCCATGTGCATGGTGAAGTCATATTGAAATCAATGTGTATCCTCTGTTCTTATCAAGACATAATGGTTGTCATTTATGCATTAACTATCCTATGTGTTTGAAATCATGTTCATAGTATCTATGAACCGTGCTATCCCATAACAGTGATAATAGAGTGAAATGATTGAATCTTGGCATGTATGTTTATTTTTCCTCCATTGATGACATGTTGCTTTCTGAGCATAATGTATTCATTGATAGATGATATGCTTCTTTAGAAACTTGTAGTGACCGTCATGATTGAAGTCACTTCCAATGATTAAAATATACTTCATATCCCCTCTAAAAATCCAAGAGAGCAACATGCTAGGCTCAACCCTTGTGGGAGCCCATTTTTCTCCACATGCTGTGATGTCAAACCATGAAAATATGGAATATCGAATAAACCTATACTCGCATAGTGAATAAATAAGTTAGTGAAACAATGAAGCTGAAAGCTTCCAATGATGCATTAATTCTTCTGCTCCTGAATATTTGTGAAATCTGCATATTTGATCAAATGATTTATAGGAGTAGATTATATATCTATTGATGTATGCATATGAAGAGAAATTTGGTCCCGAGCTCTAACACAATACATTCATCCCTTGCATGTATTTCTGGAGCGACAATGAAAGGAGTTGGAGCTGGAGCAACTGATACTGAAGAAACAACTAACAACTTCATGGTTCATCATTCATGCAATGAAAAATCAAATTTCCTTTCATGTTCATTACTTCTTCAGTTGTATTGTTTACTCTTTATGTTTCATTTCATCATGTATTTCTCAGTTACTCCCATGGATTGTGTGGGACATCATATTTTGTACAATGAATAAAACAACAATTCTTTTATGCAAATCGTGCAATCTTTTATTTTGTAAAACATTTGCATAATACTTCATTTGAAAACATATTTTGTTGAATGAGAACACTTTAGCATAAATTTGTATGTACCTTCCTTCTTTAGCTGCAAATACTCACTTTAGCTCTACTTGATTGAGCTATAAGAAAAAATTAGGTAGCAGTTCTCTCTTGCTGATTTTGTCAAAATTGTCATAATTTTTAAGTGGATTTTATTATGGTTTTATGGAATACTGATTCACCCCCCTCTCGGTATTTCGTATGTTCAACAATTGGTATCAGAGCTTGGTTCCTTGGAAGAAGCCTAACAGCTTGAGGGAGGTCCCATAATTTGAGTATAAGAAATTGTTTCCTTTGGCAGAAGTCTCTATCAAATATTCAGAAGAAATGGAAGATGTAAAGGACAGGTTGATGAAAGCGAATGAGTACATTGAAAGTCTACAAAGTAAAAGTGTTGAAGCATGTGATCTATTGGTTGAAGGAGAAGAAATTATCTCTAGCATGCTACAATAATTGAATGAGAAGAAAATAACTAAAGAATGTCAGGAAATTGAAATTCAAATGAAGATGGATGAATGCACAAAGATTGAATTAGAAGAAAAAATCTTGAGATTTAATCTGGAAAAGGGCAAGAATTTTTGAAGACAAATTTAAGATAAGTTCAACGATGCTTGATAGATTGATTACTCCTCAAAGATCAAAAATGAATAAGAGTGGTTTAGGGTTTGAGGAAGGTCAGAGTTCTAAAGCAAAGTAATCTATTGGTAAGAAGACTCAGTACAAAGAAAAAAAATCAAGGATCTAAGAAGCAACTCCAGAAACTCCCGTCAAACGTCATGATGCTAAAAGATATTTATCTTTCAATGGTGTTTATTATTCCTGCAAGAAGTTTGGTCATAAGTAAAAAGACTACAAAAGTAAAATGAATGATTCTTTATTATTCCCTGACAAGTATTATAAGAGCAAGAAGATTGGGCATAAAGTTGGTCTATTGAATAAAAAGAAAAATGGAAAGAAGAATGTTGTTTTCTGTAAGTGCAACAATCCAGAACACCTTGGTAGTATTAGCAAAAGAAAGAAAAATATATATTCGATGAAGAAGAATGATCAAATCATTGATCCAGAAGAAGCAAGAAAGGAAATGAAAAGGATTTGGAGAAAGGAATCATAATCATTAGTTTTATCTGTGTCAACCTTCGGTGCAGATACTCCCATCAATTTCTAAGTAAAACTAGTGGCTAAGGGGGAGCAATCATCAAAAAATCTAATAAACCCCCTCATCAATACTTGTATCAAATCATGAAAGAAGTATATTTAATGTGGTAACAATATTAAGGTATTTTCTTAGTCGCATGTGTGAAGGATGAAGTCTGCAAAATTTGAAAGAATGGAGGCATACACAATTGTCGAGGCAATCTACCAGCAAGTTGAAGCATTTATTTCAAAATCATTCAGAATGGAAGGACTAAATTCAGATAATTTTAAAGGCTTATGTATCTTTGGAGAAGCATGCAAAGGAAGTTTAGAAGGAAATTTAGAGTTTCATTGTTTGAAGAAGAAATCAAGTGGATTCGAAGTGAGCTTTGGAAGTAGGATATCTATACATTTCTTAATGACATTTTTAGAGGTATTCCTATTTGCACAATCTTTCATTTTTATTGCTATGGATAATTCAAAGGTTGTGAATAGTGTGGATAAAGTACAAGTTAGGTTGAAGAGATATTTGAGGAATGTACAGGAAGAGTTTGTTGGTGCATTCTCTTGTTCCCTTTGAGAGTGTTTCCCATACAAGATATCTATGCATTTGTTTATAGTAAGATAGAAGAGATGTCATTAGTTTTGTTGAGCATGCTTTGGGAAAGTGAATTGAAAGAGAGCCATGATGCCTACAAAGTGTTAGTTGAGAAAAAGTTGGATGTTTGGAGGAAAGTTCCCTTGTTTGAGTTTGAGAAGAAGTACATTCGAATAGTGTTGAGCAGAACTCATGATGAATCTTCATGGATTAATGAGGAACATTTGATTTCCAGAGAATCTATTAGAGATGTAACTGTTTTATGTTCCTCCGGACTAGTTCCCAAATTGAAGGCTATGGATGATAAAGAAATAATTGAGGTTATCAATGCAAATTTTGAAGTCAATTGTTGATTCGGTAATAAGGTATGCTGCTATGGTCATCGGTCACAAAGTTTGTATCCCTAAGAATGACCTTACAGTTTCTATTGTTGTTGTACATACTATTGTTGATATGATTAAAAGAGGTATGAAATATGACTTGTGTGAATTACTTCGTATACATCTTGTTGATGGTAAAAATAGCACAACAATAGTTAAACACAATATCACTATTCTGCTCTCTTGAAAGAGAAATAATAACACATGGATATCTAACTCCCAAGGTCCTGGTAATCGGTTCTCGACTATGTTGACTTCACTCAATGGTTGATGTGAACTATAATGTTCAAGGGGCCTGCTGGTGTTGAGCTTCTGGATCGTTCTAAGATCAAACATAAACTTGAACCTACTTTAACCAGGGTTTTAAAGTAATAGAAAAAGATAGATCAAAGCTTTAGAACTGAAGAGAATGCTATATCATCTGACTTAACCAGACTTGTTACCCTTTCAAGGAATTTCTAACTAAATACTGCAAAACAAAATTAACTTATGATTAACACATAGTTTCATTCATTCACAATGTTGATTTCAACAGCAGATTGCAAGTTACCATTTAAACAAAACATAAAATAAGATTTCATTCCTTGAAAGCTTTTCAAATCAAATGATTAACCCAAGATAAATACCATTTTGGAACACAATATGAAGTAGATTTAAATCTGGTTGCTTCTACTATTAGTGAAACAGATAAGCAACATTTACAATTCTAGCACAATCACTAGTGTACATAAAACCTATGTCTTCAGATTATCTCCATCTACACTAAGAAAACTTGAAAGATACATTAATTCCTTCTGTCGAATCTAACTCCTACTCTATTTCTACCCTTAAGCTTATCTTACTTCTTAGAAAAACTCCTACTATTCTTACTTTTCTCCTCTCCCTTTTCAAAAAGGAAAAAATTCCATATATATAGAATGTGCCAAAAAAGAATGTACTGGCCCTCGTTTTAGGGTTTACAAAATATCAGTTGGTTGCAGGAGGGTCGGCCCTCAGATCTTTTAGGAATAAATTTAATGTCGCATTCAATTGCATCCCCCATGTCCATGTTGGTGAAAAATTGCTTCGGGGATGACCTCTAGATCTTTTACAACTATATCATTTACTTTTGGCCTCTGTGTCCATCCTCGAACTTCCTTGAAGGGCCGCTTTGAATGCTCTAAAGCATTATCATTAATGTTGATCCCCCTTTGCCAGTAGCAATCCCATCTTTCACTGTGACTCACAGTTTCTTCTTCCTTTCTGCCTGCTTCTCACTCCAGATCTTCCTACAAGTTGATCCCCTTGAGAGACAACATTCGACTTCCTATCTAGATCCGAACACCATTATTCCTGAGCCAATTCATCAGCTCATTCACAGAGCAGATCCACACCAGTCGCATTCTGTTGATCTTCCTCACAGGGGTAGTCAATCAGTCAAGCTGCCTAGGGTTCGTCCTTAGTTCTCTTTGATAGGGTGAACACACTCCATGTAAGATTCTCGGGCAGTCAAAGGTCATTCAAACAAAATCACATGTTGGTGAGACATTAATCGTGTCTCCCCAATGCGATTATACCTCATAGTAGCATTGACATAACCTCGAACTATCGACAAGACTTCATAGCGAGTTTCCAGAGTCATATTGATATCCACAGTGGTTGCTGAGACAATCGCTATCGGCCAGACATCATAGCAAGTCCTCAAGGGTTATACCGTTGTGTGGCTCCATTGGAAAAACATCCACATTCGGCAAGACTCCTTTTAGTCGGCAGGAGGTCATAGCGGGTGCTAAGGGTCATACTGATATCCTTTTCCATCGGCAAGCTCATCGCTATCGGCAAGACTCCTCTCAGTCGGCAAGAGATTACAGTGAGCCCTTCATCTTTTGGTGAAACACTACCAAGTCAGTGGGAGATTACCTCGAGCTCAAAAACTTACACTGACAGCACAACCTTCGGCAAGACAAACAAGCATCAGTGAGACATCTCCCCAATCTCAAAACACTATACCGAAGGTTTCACCAGTTGGCAAGACATCTTCGGGTCGGCCAGACATTAGGTTGAACTCAAGATCTTTCGGCAAGCTCATTTCATCTTGGCAAGAGTCCTCCCTGTTGGTGAGACATTACCCTGAAGTTACACCCTTTTGTTGAGACCCTCCGTGCTTGGTCAGACATCATAGCGAGGCAACAATCTTTCGGCGAAACACTATTAGGTCGGCCATAAACTATGCCGAAGGCAATCCCTTTTGCTGAGACTTCATGGGTCGGCAAGACCTTATGCTGAAGAAAAAATATTTCAATGAGCTGAGAGCACTTCAGGGAGACTCCTTTGGTTCGGCAAGACTTCATGCCGAAAGTAAACCACTCTCCCTGAACTCAAACTTCTTTTGGCGAGACCCTACTTGGTCAGCGAGACCTTTAGCCAAGATCAAAACACTACGCCGAAGGGAGAATCCCTTAGCATGACTAACAACCATCGGCGAGACATTACGATGAACCCAAACCTTTCGCCGAGATCCTTCGTTAGTCAGCAGGACCTCTCCCCGATGCCAACTCCTTTTCATCGAGACCCCACTTGGTCAGCGAGACCTCTCAGTGAATGTAAACCTTTCTCCCCGATGCGGCCTTGTGAACAACTATTGGGGAGACTTTCATCTGTCGGCAAGACCTTACGCTGAACCATGAAAGTTTCAGTGAGACTTCGGCCCATTGGTGAGACATCACACTGAAGGCAAACCGCTCTCCCTGATGACATCCTTCTTTGGTGGGACCTCCTTTAGTCGGCAAGACGTTATGCCGAACCATGAACCTTCGGTGAGACTTTTCCTCTTTGGCCAAACCTTATGCCGAAGGCAATAGCTCTTAGCGAGATCTCCCTGATGACATCCCATGTAGATGAGACTTCTTCAAGTCGGCGAGACCTTTCGCCAAGCGCATTCCGCTCTCCCCGAGCTCAAACCCTTGCATTTCGGTGAGACTCCCACTGGTCGAGAAGACATCACACTGAACCCCCTTTCTGTCGGTGACACTAGTCTTGTGTACAACGGTCGGCGAGACTTCCCAAGAGGAGAGACATATAAAACCTCATGGCGACTAAAATGTTTGGGTGACGGGTGGATGCCAAATGAATATAACACACTGCTAGTCGGCAAGACATCTGAAAGGTCCTAGCGACTTTCTTCTTGAGGAGTTTTATGCTAAATTGGATTGAGGCAGCTTTCCAACTGACTTCCTTGAGAAATATCTTCAGATGAATAATTGAATCCTACAAAACAAATGCCTCCATTAGTTCTCAAAAGCAGATGGTCATACATTATTTATGATCATTTCATTCAATTCTTAGCAAGAAGAAAACCAACTCAAGCCAAGGCAGAATCAAATTGGGCAGAACAAAAGACAAAGCTAGGAGAAAAATAGAAGAACTCCTAAGACCAAAGCAAATAACCAAAGGCAATGAGGACAAAAGAAAAGGGGGACCCATTTTGTTCCAGAATAAAATTGGGTGGTTATGCAAGGCATAACACATATTTTGAATAATTTAAAGGAAATCAAGAAGAATAATAAGAATACATTTCGGTATGGAAATTTGGTTGTCTATTTACTCTTTTACTTTTTGAAAGATTTATTGGTAATAGGAAGGATGGAATGGTTGGAATTTGTTTTCCACAGTCCATGAGATTGATTGCAAGCTTTTGGATTCAACTGTGTATGTTTTTGTGTTGACATTTTGGATCACACTCAACGATCCATCATCAGGAAAAGGAACAAGGATGGAATGGTCAAATTCAGAGCCTATTGCCTATCAAATCAAGAATTTCATGATAAATATTGGTAGTTCAGATGCACACAAGTCTTCCCTTGCTAAATTCTTTGGAACATTTCAGACGAGGATGAACAGAAGGTATAAGATTCCAACAAGTGTTGTTGAAAGGTGCTCTAGAAGCATAAATTTTCTTGTGTCTACAGATTTTTGTCAAGGTTAGTTTGGATATTTGAATTGAACTATGAAGTGTCAAAGGATGAAGTTGATAATTATGCTAAAATTCTTTTGGAAAGCCCTAAGAATGTAGAAGGTACCTCTGGTAGCATGACCAAAGTAGGGAAGAAAAGGAAGAGTGTTATTAAGCTAGAAGTTGCAGAAGGAAGTGAGCTTGAACATGAGCATGAAAGAATAAATATTCAAAGAGATTTGAAAGAATTGAAGAAGGTTATTCCTGGTACTAATTTTGATTCATCTATTTCTATTGTGGAGACTCTTCGTGTCATGATTGACTCTTTAAAGGTTTATATATCTAGACTTGAAGTGTTTGCTAGAATCAGGTCTGATGAAGAACATTTGGAAGATATTCAAGAAAAATGTGCAAATGCACACAATCAAGTGATGAAGGAATTGGAGAGTGCACAAGGTTTTGAAGAAGAGGCACAAGAACTACTTTATTTTTTCCTAGATTGGTCTAGCAGTACACTGGATATAAGAAATGAGATAATGATGAGTGAGTCCCAGATGAGTAGTCAGATAGATACATACAGGTTAGCAGAAGATAAAGATAATCAAAGGTGGTCCTAAATTGTTCAGCTTTAGGACAAATTATTTTCTCTACAGGATCAAAGGACAAATTTTATCAAGAAATTTGTGGTACTCAAAGACATGATTAAACTCAGTCATACTCTCGTTTCTAGTGCTCTTGGTTGTATTGATGAATTATCAAAGATTAATCTTATTCATAATACTTTAGCAGATGGTATAAAGTACTTAACTAAGCTTGAACTATTTTTCAAGACTCTTGCAAGTGCAAAAGTTTCATGGGAAGAAGGTAAAATGTCATGGAAGGATATCTTGCAGAGTCTTGGAGGTTCTTCTTCAAGTTAATTCAATTATGTGTTCATATCTTTTTTGGTTACACTTTCATGCATATATACATATATACTGGTGCCCCTTCCTTTGTTATTGATGTCAAAGGGGGAGAGATAAAGAGATGAGGAGAGATAGAGAGACAGAGGATTTTTTTTTTGTGAAGAACAATTTTGATAGGTGGAGTATTCAAAATATTTAGTTTCAGTTGTTGGAAAATGTTTGTGTCATGCATGTTGCCATCAATGCCAAAGGGGGAGATTGGTGGAAGCCTTGCAAAATGAGCATGAAGTATGGGTGGTTTGTGTTGGTTGTTCCTATGCTTTCATTGATGTCAACATGGTGATAACTTTATGGGAAGTCTGCTTGGTTTACTGGAAGTTGTTCTATGCCAGTAATTCCCTTTTTGTGATTGATCGGTGTGTTGGTATTTGAGTTTGGAATTCATCGCAAGATTTGATATGACTCTAATCTCTTAACCATGTTATCTTGACTCATTCAGATAGCTATATCCTAGATCTTGAGACATATTTTGTTGTGAGAAGAAAGTTATCTTTGACAGAGTTCAACTTTGTATTTTACTATTGTTTTGTGTGTGGCATATTGTGTGGGAGACTCCGCATTCTACTAAGGTGAATATTCTTATGCTTTAATTTTGTTGATAGTCTCTATGTTGTTAGTATGATGGGAAATTAATGTGTTCTCAGATCTGAAAGGTGTTTTCTTTGAGGATTATTTGTTGGTTTGGAGAATTATGTTTTAGTCTTGGCCAACTCAGTGTATGCAATATATTATGAAGACTAATTATGTTTTATGTATGATAGCCAACTTGGTATAATGCACTATGTGGATGAAATGCTTAAATCCCATATGGTGCCAACCTAATTTATGGTTAATACATACTTGTATATATATAATATGTTTTGAGGAATGAAAGAGATATACACATGAGCGAGAGGAGTGGAAGTGAATTGAAGTGGATGTGAAATGTGGAGTAAGTGTGAGTGCAAAAAGGATTAAGAGGTGTGTGAATAACTGATCCTAAATGCTTTATTAGTTGTGATCAGTACAATTTTATTGAGTGACTACTGTGTGAGGCAGTACTTCATATTCTAAGCTTTAGTGGAACTGAACCCTACACATTGAAGGTGTATTCTATTAGTTCAATCTTTTGGCAATGGGCCACTATCATTGTATCTTGACAATGAGCCATCTTTTGTACTCAGGCTATGAGCCCTTTAAGGAAAGTGAGCCTTGCAATATTTTGTATCCAGATATAATATATTATGAGTTAACCCTCACCGTGGTTTTTCCCCTTTTGGGTTTTCCATGTAAAAATCCTTGTGTTCTTGTGTATGGTTGCATTGACTTGTTTGTATGTTCTCTCTTGCTAATTTAGTCAGAATTGTGATAATGTTTAAATGGATTTTATTATGGTTTTATGGAATACTGATTCACTCCCCCTCTCAGTATTCCAGATGTTCAACATGGTTAATATGGTTAAATGTGATTATAATGGAGGAAAGAAGTCCATTCTAAATTTCAAGCAGTCTTTGACACAATCAGATGAATTCATTGATTGTACCAATTTGAAACCACTATTTTGATCTCTTACTACAAATTGTCTCTTGTATGATAAGAAGAATATGGAAAGTTCACTATACAAGATGGACTCAAATTATGAATACGTTGGTTCTGCTAGAGATTTCTAAGGATGAAAATACTAGGTGTGATTTAACCAAAAATGGAGACCCTAAAGTTACACATGGAGACTTGGTTTTTTCTCTAGATGAGGAACACACAATGGTTGAAATAGATTTGATGCAAACTTCATGTTTTCAAGCATATTTGTAGAGGGATTCAACATATTCAAGTGATGCCAACTAGCTGAGAAAAATTCCTAAAAATGATCATGATAATCATTCTAAGGTTACATTGCTTGGAATAATATGAGTTCATAGGACACTTAGCAAATGGAATTGGGGTAGATATCCTTGAAGGCCTAATATTAATGCTTAAATGGTTTGGAGGAACTATGTATCAATCACAGTATACTTCATGAAGAATGTAATGATGGGAAATTTGTAGAAAGGTTTAATAACTGAGTTGGTCAACATTTATAGATGTAAATTGGAAGAAGTTTGAGGAATCATTTTCTAAGATGAACATAGTAGGCTATAGATGCATGTTTTCTTTATTGGTGAAGCTTGGGATCTTATAAATAAATCATTAGAACTTGAACTTTTGTTTCAATATAGAGAGCCTCAAAATTATTCATTCATTTCAAAAAAATAGATATAAGTTTAATGTCCTTATCTAGTTGGATGGTGAGATAATCACAAAGGAAAATGAAGCAAATGAAGATGGAAAAATACCTCGGTGAGATAAATAACTTAGTATTTCTTCAAATTTATTAGTTTCTAGTTGTTGTTTTGTAAAATTGATATATATCGCTTATTGTAAGAGTAAGTGCACCAAGTTGTGACACAAAAATGACTCTTAAGATGCCACTTGTTTTGGAAATCAACAGAGTCTGATGTTCATGAGAAAATGAAGATAGTTATGCTAAGAATTTGAAGATGCAACAAGAACAAGAGTTGTAGTGCTCTGAATCTACTTTCTAAGATACTATTTTTTTTTTAAATAATGAAGATTAATGGTTTGAAAAAGGGTGGGTCCCAAAAGTGGTCCTATTTTTATTAAAAAACAACATAGCGCCTGTGGGACCCTCCCTAAAAAGTTACTTTTTTTTAGAATTTGAAAAATATGAACAATGAAAAATTAGCTAATATCATTTAGTTTATCTCAGTTCTTTTAGCTATTTTTTTAATGAATATATAATATTTTATGAATTTTCAAAGTGGACACATCTTGAAAAGCTAAAATTTGAGTGTGCTCCCCCCTAAATTTTTTGAAAACTAATCGAAAATCATTTTTTTTCATTACGTGTAGAATGGAGTCTAGTTTATAAAAATGTAATTTGTTTCAAAATTCAATGAATGAGTAAAAATCTATACTAAAACTAACACATGTTGGTTTTTGAAAAAAAATAGAGGCACTAACAAGAGAAGTTATGGATGAAAACCTTAACATAATCAAAATATGAAAAAAATTATATGGTTATATAGGTAAGAGAGAGCCTAATGTCATCACAGTTTTTTTATAAACTTGCATTGAAATATGTGTAAACCTGACAGTTAGCATGACCAAAAATGTGTGAAATTTTGTTACCCTTTTATAAAATCACATCCTTGGCATGAAATGGTCATCCAACCCTTTGGTTTGGATGACCAAGGAAAAATCCAACCCTTTGGGTTGTTATTTCTCAATGCAACCCATTTGGTGCTCACCAAATGAAATGCAACATTTGACGAGCACAAATTTGGTGCCAAATTGATTATATTGACAAAAAAACTAACTTCTCTTTCTCTTTGTCTCTCTCTCCCCCACTTTGATAAGGCTTATATTTTACAATTTATGATTGATGATGGATAGTTGAGGTTTTACCTTTTACTCCCTCTCTACCTCTTTCCCTCTTGACCAATACTTACCCTATTTTTTCTCAACCCTCTCTAGGTCTCTCCCACCCTCTCTACCTTGCCTTCCCTCCTTAACCCCATCTCCATCCTTGCTTCCCTACCTCTCTCTTCTTCTATCTCCCTTTGTTACTATTTCTCACCCATCTCTCTCCTTTCTCTTGATCACTACCCCTCCCTACCAACCTCTCTCTCTCTCCCCATCTCCAATTCTCCCCCTTGTCTCATTACCCACCTGTCTCCCTCCTCTATCTTTGACCTCATTTTCTCTCATCTTCTCTCTCCCTCACCTCTCTAGGTCATCACCTATTTATCTCCTCCTCCATATCTCTCTCACTCCCTCCATGTGTACCTCTCCCTCCATCTCTTTTTACTCCTCTACTATTACTTCCCTTTCTCCCTCCCTCTCTTCTCTCTCTCTCTCCTATCTCTAGGTCTCTCTCCCTATCTACCTCTCTACCCCCCCTTCCCTCCTTACCCCCATCTATATCCTTGCCTCCCTATAGGTCTCTCTTCTTCTCTCTCCCTCTATTATTGTTTATTTCCCATCTATCTCCTTTCTCTCAATCACTACCTCTTCATCCCACCCTCTCTCTCTCCCCATCTGCACAAATCTCCCTCCTTCCCTCTTTATCTCTCTATCTCTCCCTACTTGTATCATTACCCACCCCTTTCCCCCTATATCTCTCACCCCTATCTCTCCCCTATGTCTCTCACCCCTCCTTGTTTCTTTGTCCCTCCCCTCTCTACATCTATCCTCTCTAACTCCTCCTTCCCTATGCCTCTCACTCTCAATGTTTGATTCTCCCTCCATCATTTCTTACTCCTCTACCAATAATTCCCTTTCTGTCCCCTCACCTCTCTATATCTCACCTATATCTCCCCATCACCTCTCTACCTCTCCACTCTCTAGGTCTCTCAATCAGTCCTTTTCTACATCTCCATCCCTCCTTAGCCATCTATCTCTCTCACTCCTTATTTCATTACCCACCCTCTCCCCCCTCTATCTCTCTCACGTCTATCTCTCCTCTATATGTCTCTTGTCCCTCTCTCCCTAGGTTGTAGGTCTCTCACCTCTATATCTCTCAAGTATTTCTAGTTATTTCCCTCCCTCTCCACCTCTCTCCCTCCTTTCCCAACTTTCCCTTAGGTTGTGAACTTCTCTCTCATTTTATTATATCTCTCTCCTCACCTCTCTATCTCTCACCTATCTCTCCCCCTCACCTATCTACCTCTCCCCTCTCTAGGTTTCTTAGTCACTCCTTGTCTACCTCTCCATCCCTCCTTAGCCATCTAGGTATCTCACTCATTATCTCATTACCCACCCCTCTCCCCCTTCTATCTCTCTCAACCCTAATAGCTCAACCCTTAAACTATATTCCCTCAACCCTTAAACCATAAACCCTCTACCCTATACATTAAACCCTCAACCCTAATCCGTCAATCCTATACCTCAAAACTTAATTCATCAACCCTCAACCCTTAAACCCTAATCCATAAACCCTCAACCCTAATCCCTATCCCTAAACCCTAAACCCTCAACCCTCAACTCTTAAAACCTAAACCCTTAAACCCTCAACCTTAAATCCTCAACCCTTTACCTTATACATTAACCCATCAACCCTAATCCCTCAACCCTTAAACCCTTAACATTTAAACCCTAATACCTCAACCCTCAACCCTTAAACCCTCAAAACTCAACCCTTAACCCTCAACCCTCAATATTTAAACCCTTAATCCCTTAAACCTCAGCCCCTAAACCCTCAACCCTATGCATTAAACCCTCAACCCTAATCCTTCAACCCTATGCCTTAAACCTTAGTCCCTCAACCCTCAACCCTTAAACCCTAATACCTCAACCCTCAACCATAATCCATATCCCTAAACCCTTAATCCTCAACCCTTAAACCATCAACCCTCAACCATCTACCCTATACCTTAAACCCTCAACCATAATCCCTCAACCCTATACTTTAAACCCTAATCCCTCAATCCTCAACCCTTAAACCCTAATCCCTCAACCCTCAACTCTTAAACCATCAACCCTTAAACTCTTAATCCATCAACCCTCAACCCTGTGTATTAAACCCCAAACCCTAATCCCTCAACCCTAATCCCTCAACCCTATAGCTTAAACCCCAATCCCTCAACCCTCAACCATTAAAATTCAACCCTTAAGCCCTAATCCCTCAACCCTCAATCCTTTAACCCTCTACCCTCTACCCTATACATCAAAACCTCAACCCTATACCTTAAACTCTAATCCCTCAATCCTCAACCCTAATCCCTATTCCTAAACCCTCAATCCTTAAATCCTCAACCCTTAAACCCTAAAACCTTGACCCCTCAATCCTCAACCATCTACCCTATACATTAAACCCTCAACCCTTAAACCCTAATCCATCAAACCTCAACCCTTAAACCCTCAACCCTCTACCCTATACATGAAACCCTCAAACCTAATCCCTCAACCCTATACCTTAAACCTTAATCTCTCAGCCCTCAACCCTTAAACCCTAATACCTCAACCCTCAACCCTAATCTTTATCCCTCAACCCTCAACCCTCATACTTTAAATCATAAACCTTTAAACCCTTAAACCCTCTACCCTCTACTCTATACATTAAACCTTGAACCCTAATCCCTCAACCCTATACCTTAAACCCTAATCCCTCAACCATTAAACCCTTATCCCTCAACCCTAGACCCTTAAACCCTCAACCCTCAACACTCAACCCTCAACCCTATACATTAAACCCCAAAACCTAATCCATCAACCGCATACCTTAAACCCTAATCACTCAACCCTCAACCCTAATTCCTATCCCTAAACTCTCAAACCTCAACCCTTAAACCCTCAATCATCAACCGTCAACCACCAACCATCAACCATCAACCCTCAACCCTTAAACCATTAAAACCTCAAACCTCAACCCTTAACCCTCTACCATATACATTAAGCCCTAAACCATAATCCCTCAACCCTATACCTTAAACCCTAATCCCTCAACCCTAAACCCTATACCTTAAAACTTAATCCCTCAACCCTCAACCCTAAATCCTGATCCCTAAACCCTGAACCCTAATCTCAATCCCTGAACCCTCAACCATCAACCCTCAACCCTCAACCTCAACCCTCAACCCTCAACCCTCAACCCTTAACCCTTAAACCCTAAACCCTTAAACCCTCAACCCTCTACCATATACATTAAAACCTCAACCCTAGTTCATCAAACCTACACCTTAAACACTAATCCCTCAAACCTCAACCCTTAAACCCTCAACCCTCAACCCTCAACCCTCAAACAATAAACCCTCAACCCTTAACCCTCTACCCTATACATTTAACCCTCAACCCTAATCCCTCAACCCTATACCTTAAACCTTAATCCCTCAACCCTTAAACCATAATACCCCAACCCTCAACCCTAATCCATATCCCTAAACCCTCAACCCTTAGCCCTCAATCCTCAAACCTTAAATCCTAAACCCTTAAACCATCAACCCTCAACCCCTTACCTTATACATTAAACCCTCAACCCTCTACCTTAAACCCTAATCCCTCAACACTCAACCCTTAAACCCTAATCCCTCAACCCTTAAACCCTCAACCCTCAAACCCTCAAACCTTAAACCCTTAATCCCTCAACCATTAGCCCTTAAACCCTCAAACCTCAACCCTAAACCCTCTACCCTATACATTAAACCATCAACCCTAATCCCTCAACCATATACCTTAATCCCTAATCCCTCAACCCTCAACCCTTAACCCTAATCCGTATCCATAAATCCTCAATTGTTAAACCCTAAACCATCAACCCTCAAACCTTAAACCTTTGAACCCTCAATCCTCAACCCTCAACCCTCTACCCTATATAGTAAACCCTCAACCTTAATCCATCAACCCTATAACTTAAACCCTAATCCCTCAACCCTCAAACCTTAAAAACTCAACCCTTAAACCCTTAATCCCTCAACCCTCTACCCTATACATTAAACCCTCAACCTTATACCATAAACCCTCAACCCTGATCCCTCAACCCTTAACCCTCCACTATAAACCCTCTACCCTATACATTAGACCCTAAAACCTTAAAACCTCAACACTTAAACCCTAAACCAGGTAAAACCTTAAACCCTCAACCTTTAAATCCTAATCCCTCAACCCTCAACCCTAAATCATATCCCTAAACCCTAAACCCTCAACCCTTAAACCCTCAACTCTCAACCCTCAACCCTTAAACCCTAACCCTTAAACCATAAACTATAAACCCTCAACCCTTAAAAACTCAACCCTCAATACTAATCCCTCAACCCTCAACCCTTAAACCCTAAACCCTTAAACCCTAAACACTTAAACCATAAACCCTCAACCCTCAACCCTTAAACCCTCAAACCTCAACCATCAAGCCTTAAATCCTCAACCATCAACCCTCAACCCTTAACCCTATACCTTAAACCCTCAACCCTCAACCCTCAACCCTCAACCCTCAACCCTTAAACCCTTAAACCTCAACCATCAAGCCTTAAATCCTCAACCATCAACCCTCAACCCTTAACTCTATACCTTAAACCCTCAACCCTCAACCCTCAACCCTCAACCCTCAGCCCTCAACCCTATACCCTGAACCCTGAACCCTGAACCCTAAAATCTCAACCCTAAACCCTCAACCATAAAACCTTAATTGTAAACCTCTAACCTATAAATTAGACCCTCAACCCTAATATCTCAACCCTATACCTTAAACCCTAAACTGTAAACTCTCAACCCTAATTTCTCAACTCTCAACCCTCAACCCTTAAACCTTAATTTACCTTAAACCATCAACCCTCAACCCTAAACCTTCAAATCTTAAAACCTAAACCCTAAACCCTCAACCCTAATCCCTAAACCTTCAAACCTCAACCCTAATCCCTCAACTCCTCAACCCTAAGCCCTGAACCTTGAACCCTCAACTGTGAAACCCTCTAACCTATACATAGAACCTCAACCCTCAATCCTCAACCCTTAAACCTCAACCATTAACCCTTAAACCCTAAACCCTAAACCATCAACCCTCAACCCTTAAAACCTAAATCCTTAAACCCTCAACCCTTAAACCCTAATCCCTCAACCCTCAACCCTAAACCATATCCCTAAACCCTCAACCCTCAACCTTTAAATCCTCAACCCTTAAACATCTCTCCCCTCCTTAGCCATCTCTACCTCTTCATTCTTCTCTCTCTCCTCTTTAGTTTCCCTCCCCTCTCTTCATCATCAACTCTCTAACTCCTTCCCTATGCCTCTCACTCCTTCCATGTATGCCTCTCCCCCCATCTCTTCTTACTCCTCTGCCACTACTTCCCTTTCTCTCTCCCTCTCTTTTATCTCTCACCTCTCTCTCCCCCTCACCTCTAACTATCAACTCTCTAGGTCTCTCACTCGCTCCTTCTCTACCTTTCCATCCCTCCTTATCCATCTTTATGTATCTCACTCCTTATCTCATTACTACTCCTCTAGTTCTCTCCCACTCTTCTCTCTTATCCTATTCATTATTAGTAAAGCTCATTAAACCTCTTCCTCCATCCCTTGCTACTCCTGTAGTTCTCTCCCACTCTTCTCTCTCCCCTTTGTAGGTCTTTGTGTAGGGTCAAGGATTTCACAATTACAAATTCTCTATTGAGCACATTTGACACTCACCAAATTGCAAAGCCTCCAAACATGACATTTGGTGCTCACCAAATTGAAAGGATATTTTGCAACACATTTGACACTTGTCAAATTTGGAGAGCGCCAAATAGCCTTTTCCAAAAACGGTAAAAGAGGGAGTTTACCCATGATACAAGCCCATAATTCTCTTCCTTTTTCTGGTTCTATGCTTTCTCTGATAAGAAAACACATTCTTATGCAGTCGACTTGTTGTAGTACCATATTATGCTTGCTCCATCACCTTTTGAGCACCAATTTGCTTTCTAGACAACGTAGAAGAAGATAATTTGAAGTTTATACATAATATTTGATTATCTTAGGTAATATATTCATTTTTGTAGAATTGAAATGTTTATATCGAGTTTTTTGTTTAGTTTTGACAATATAGACTGTTATTTTTATAATTTTATTGATAATAATAATTTTACATAGAATTTAACATTGAATTAAATGGAAGTCACATAAAAAGTCAAATTTTTAGGAGTTTGAATAAAAAAATGAAAAACATGACATAATTTAGATGAATTCATGTAAAATTATATAGATGATTTCAACTTAACACAAACATGCTAATGTATTCCATTTGCATTTCTTATAGTAGTCCATTTCCATCATGGTTAGTGGAATTCACTTGTTTTCATTATAGCTAGATGGATTTTGTAAAGGGTTTAGTGATATACCATTAATTTCTATGGGTTTTGTTTGAAGTTTATGACATTGTGTATATTTTATCAATTATTATGGGTTTTTTTACTTGGTTACAAAGAACTACCGCTACCACCCCTTTTTCACCACATCCACTATCAATAGGTCATTCCAACCATTTTCTTGATGATGTGTTTGTATAACTTCACTATACATTCACACCTTGACCTTACTTATCTAACATCCAATTACATGAGAGTGATGTCATATGATCTTCAAATTAACTAGCTAAAAGTGATAAGCTAAAAACCAAATCATTTGCATAAACAAAATAAGATAATTTTATTTAACTTGAATACACTTATAGGAAGAAGATCCTACCCAAGTTAATTCCACTCCTAACATTATCTGCCATCATTATTCACCATTGTAATTATTATTTGCATCTTCATGTCATTAGCCAATAAGAGTCTTTTGTGTGATTTTCTCATTATGTCCTCAAGAATTGTAGGTCAATAGCTAGCTTAAGATAATTTATATTTAATGTATCTCTAGGGTTATAAACCTAGTGATTAAAGATCCAGTGATATTAGAGCTTCAAGTTTTTGGTTGTGTCATATTTAATGAGTGTATAAATGATTGGATACAATCTACCTCATGTACCATTTAATAAGACCTTGGAAATGGATGTAATCTACCCCTTGCTCTATTAGTTATATATTTTCCTTTGCTTCTCACATAGATCTATTGCTTTTCATTTGATTTTTAGCAATTGATCTAAAAATGAAAAAATTGATTCACTCTACATTGGATAGAATATAGGTGGTTTTGGAAATCTCAAAAGGATTAAGAACACTATATTTATCCTAGAAACCCTCTTAAGAGAGAAAATACAGATTGTGGTAGTGGAAAAAATAGATTGTGGCAGTTGCAATTGCCTAAGTTACCTATATTATGTAGCAAATTGTCATATTCAATGAGTGTACAATAGCTACAATCTACCCCTTGTTCCATTCAATAAGACCTTGGCTATGGATGTAATCTGCCCCTTCCTCCATTAGTTGCATATTTTCCTTTGCTTCTCACATAGATCAATTAATTTTCATTTTCCTTTGCTTTTTAGTTGCAATTGCCTACCACCTATATTATGTAGCAAGCTATCATATTCAATGAGTGTACAAATGATTGGATATAATTAGTCCCTTGTTTCATTCAATAAGACCTTGGCTATAGATTTATCCACCTCTTCCTCCATTAGTTGCATATTTGTGTTTGTTGTTGCACTCCTTTCCTTTGTCTCCCATCTCTTCGAAATACTACATACAATTGTTATGCTTAATTCTAAAAGAAGAATTTAAACAACATTAAATTGTTCCCTCTTCCATCAATCTAAGAAGGAACAATATGAAAATCTTCCTCCCATTGCATTTTAATGAACCAATGCAACCTCCAATTTATAGATTCCTATGTGCTGCAAGGTTATCATAGGTCCAAGAAGAAATTCTTGTGCATGTTCATTTTCATATGCATGTTTCTCTACCTAATATTGTCATAGGTCTGCCCCTACCATATTCTTAGTTAGTAATTCCTTCATTACCCTTCTTCATGGTGGTTGTCCTCAATATTATGTTCATTGTCCTTTGTAAACTTCTCTAATTTCATTGCATTGTTTGAAACCTCCTTCATTGCATAGTTGTTGATGTTTGTCTCCTATTCTCATTATGACCATGTGGCTAGCTTCTTGATTGCATAGCCTTCATATTGATATTACTATCCTTTCTTGGATTGAAATTCACTATCCTTTTACTACTTCACTCTCAAACTTGTTGTTGTACCTTCTCTTGTTGTGGCTTCCCCTTAGACTCAATTATAGTCATAAAGCTTACAGATGTTACAACAAAAGGCTAATAAAGATAGTTGAAAGTGCAAATGTTAAAGTTGATGAAAACTTGCAGAATTCTATTGCAATAGATGGATATGTGTCAGATGAACTTGATTGCAGAGAAGTAGAAGAAAAAACTAATGGAAAAGAAGTGAAAAATGAAGAGGAAGAAGCTTCAGAGAAGACCCTTAAAACCCCTAAGTATGTACAAAAGAATCATTCTGAAGATCAGATCATTGGAGATAAGAGGAAAGGTGTATTGACAAGAAGCAAAGCTACTAAGTTGAGGTAAATTTGTGTTTATTTTCTAAAATTGAACCTAAAATAGTAAGTGAATCATGTAAGGATGAGCATTGGATGAAGGTAATGGAAGAAGAACGTATGTGGATAGATAAAAAATAAACTTGGGAATTGGTCCCTACATTGGCAAACAAAAACATAATTGGAACTAAGTGGGTATTTAGGAACAAGCTGAATGAGAATGAAGTAGTAAGAAACAAGGAAAGAATTGTGTGTAAGGGTTACTCACAAGTAGAATGTATGGACTTTGAGGAGAATTTTTCTCTAGTAACTAGAATGGAAGCTATCAAAATGTTTTTAGCATTTGCAACACAAAGATTTTAAGGTTTATTAGATGGATGTGAAGTCTACTTTTCTAAATGGAGAATTGGAAGAAGAAGTTTACATGGAACAACAATAAGGATTTCAGTTGTTAGATAAATTGGATATGGTATGTAAATTGAAGAAGGCACTATATGGATTGAAGAAAGCTCATAGAGCTTATTATGCAAGATTGGACAGGTACTTGAAACATCAAGGATTCAATAAAGACACCACAGATAGTAATCTTTACTTTAAAATTGAGGAAGACAAAATTGATAGTAGTTGTATATGTTTGGAGAGATGAATTTCTTTCTTGGGCTACAAATCAATCAAATGGATAAAGGGATATTCATTTTATAGTCTAAGTATTTCAAAGAGATGTTGAAGAAGTTTGGAACAGATGACTCCAAACTGGTATGTACTCCTATGGTGATTGGTTGTAAATTGAGCAAAGATGATAAATCACCTAAGGATAATCAAAGAAAGTATAGATCTATGCTTGGTGGACTGTTGTATTTGAGTGATACTAGACCAGATATCATCCATGCATTTTGTCTTGTGGCAAGATTTCAAGAAGATCCTAAAGAAACATATGTTGTAGCAGTGAAGAGGATATTCAAATATTTAAGAGATACACCAGATTATGACTTGTGGTTTCCTAAGGATATTGATTCCACATTAAGTGCTTATATAGATGAAAATTGGGTTGGTTGTGTTGATGATAGGAAAAGTACAAGTGGTGGTGCATTCTTTCTTGGATGTAGATTGGTGTCATTATTGAGTAAGAAATAGAATTTAGTTTCTTTGTGTATTGTAGAGGCTGAGTATATTGCAACAACATCATGTTGTACATAGGTATTATGGATGAGACAAACATTGAAGGATATTAGAGTCATCTATGGCGAACCTTTATCTATCTTTTCTGATAATACAAGTGCAATTAAAATTTCAAAGAATCTAGTGATGCATTCAAGGACAAAGCATATATCTATAATGTATCACTTTTTGAGAGAGAAGGTTATGGAGAATGAAGTGAAGCTTGAGTATGTACCTACAAAGGATCAGATTACTGATATATTTACTAAAGCTCTTCCTAAAGATACTTTTGAGTATCTTCAGGAGAAGTTGGAGTTATTACCCCTTTTTTCTTGAACAAGATGCATATGGAGATGCATCAGTCTAGTGAATCTATGGATCTATCTCTTTTCTGGACTGATGTTGGTGGCTACCTCTCAGGGGGAGTAGGTAGTGTCATGTGTTGTCATTGAGTTGCTAATTTAGTTGGGTGTACTCCTAAGGGGGAGTATTTAGAGTAGGTATTTTTGGTTTAGTGTCAAAGAGGGAGAAAAATGCAAACAAAATTATCCTTTGTCATTGATGTCAAAGGGGGAGAGAGAATCATGTGAAAAAGTAGAGAAATTTGTTGTCAGAGAGAGAAAGACTCTTGTAATGGGGAGAGAGTTTAGAAATGTTGTGTAGGCTATCTAATCTAGAACAAAAAGGGAGAGAGTGTTTAGAGTTGTTGTGTGGTATTTGGTGGCTTTTCACATCTTGTGTTTCCATCAATGACAAAGGGGGAGATTTTTGCAAGTATGAAGGTGTTGTCATTGATGTCAATAGGAATTCTATTGATTACTGTTGTCATTGATGTCAACTATGGGATGAAGATGTCGAGGATATTAAGAAAATTGTGAAAAAGAGGAAAACAAGTTGTGCATGTGTAGTTGAGACCTTGAGGAAGTGTTGTGAGTACATGGAGCTATTTTTTTTGTTGCAAGGTCTAAAGGTGATTTGGAATGAAGTAATGAGTTGAGATGATGTCTTCGGTACTTGGTTTCCAAGTGCTTTTGAGAAAATTTGATAAACAAAGTAAAATGTGTTGTGTTAGTGGTCATAGTGTGCTCCAGTATTGTGTTTCACATTTATTCTATGTTGATACTATGCCTATGTGGATCTTACAAGTTATTCAAGGTTTTTAGAGATTTCTATATTCAGAATTTGGGTTTCTAGATCATTTTACAGTGTGAGATATTTTCACCAGTGTGTAAACCAGTTGTTCAATGATGTTTTTCTATCGCCTAGGAGAAATGTATTTACTTTGTGTATCTCCATTGTTTGGATTCAAGTTGTGCAGTTTTGGGAAGTTTCTTATAATGCTTTTATCTTTTAGTATTCAAGTTTTTACTTGATTTGGTGTTGTATAGAGTGAGTTTCATTTATCAGTATGCAAATAAAGGTTACCAGCTGTTCTAAGTTGAAGTGTTTGTATGAAGCGAGCTTCAATGAAATTTTTGAGGAATCTTAAGTAGTTCATGGATTATTTTGGATCGTGCTCAAGTGAATCATGTTGTCCAAAAGTTTTAGATTGATTGAAAGAAGCATGTATTTAATGATTATGGTGTTTTACATGGGTATTGGTCGACCTTGTGTTTAACACTACATGAGAGGCTTTTAGAAGCGTGTTGAAGTGTGTTTGGATCTATTTGGGTCCTAATTAAGGATTTATGTAGGTCTCCTTTCATTCCTATCCATTGTAGGAATGTTTATGTTTTGACCTATTTTGACTTTGTATGTATAATGACTATTGTTGACCTTCTCCGATGGTGTTCAAGATTTTTGAGGTAGAGCTTGATATAAATATGTATGGTGTCATTGTGAGTTGAGGAAGTGAGAGATGAAAGAGTAAGAAGCAAGATAGATGTGAGATTTATGCGAGTGATGTGTGTGATGTGAATTTGAGAAAAGAAGGGTGAATTTCATGTTAGGGTTCTTGAAGGCAATGAGTTGAAGGCATCCAAAATATTTTATGTGAAACTACAAAAGTGTGCGAGCAATTGTGGTGGATTCCTTGTTGCATTGAAAAGTGTTCTCTATGTAACATTCTTCTTCTATCTTCTTGTATTATTTCTATGGCAGTGAGCCCTAGCTGTGAGCCTTTTTGGACAGTGTGTCATATTTGGGTAGTGAGCCCCTTTGTACCAGTTTTTCTATTACTTATATTGTGAGATAATCCTCACCATGGTTTTTCCATCATTGGGTTTTCCACGTAAATCTGGTGTTCTCTTCTATATGGTGTAGTTATTTCAGTTTCTATTATCTGCATTTCATGTTTAATCATACTAACAAAATAAGAGTTTAATGAATGCTTGTGGATCTGATTACTGTTGAAGGTTTAGTTTGCTACAACTAATTCACCCCCCTCTCAATGTTCATTTCAACACGACTGGGGTGCAACACTTTCAAATTTAGACAAAGGCGATCATTTACTAATCAGATCGTGAGTCACCTAGTATTACTCTTACCCACCAATAAGACAACCAAGAGGAGGAGTCTATTTTCAATAGGACTAAAATATGAAAAAACTATTTTGTTGAGCATGTTTATATTATGAATAGTTGATCTTGTTGGACATAGAATCGATGTTTTATTTCTTTACTCCTGTTTCAAGTAGTTATTATTTTCTATTTTAAAACTCAGTCCTCTTCCTATCCTTGAGGAAGAGTTGGCATATGTTCTATAGTTTTTTTTCAATTCATGAATAATGGGACTCCCTCATAGACCCTATATAGTAGGATCCCCTATTGAGGAGGAGATCTAGTAGTACTAGTAGTAGCAACAATAGTATCATAGTAATAGAATGTGTTATTGAACAAAGATCTTCAACAAATTTCCCATTAGATTTTGTCTAACAGTTTTGTGTTAGAATGCAATAAAAGAGAATTGATTTGATATTATGATTTTTTGAGCGAGTATTTGACAAAATCCTGTGGAAATTAGAAACTCAAGCAAGGGCCACTTGAGGTACTATTGAACCACTTTAATATTAGTTATTAGATTAGATGATGCATTGTGAATTCAATTGGTAGTTTTCAGATATATGATTATGAATGAATGTGTTAAAATTCATGGATTAGATTCTATAGCTTAATGTTATGTTTCATACTCCATAGGATTATCTAAGTTAGGACACTATAGTTTAATGATTAATGGTTATAGTATTACCCATTAAGTACATGTAGCAGCAGCTAGTTACTTGCATTCTTTTACCCTATTTTGTCAATCAACAGTTTATTTTGATTTAAAGCTTTCACTGTATTTGCATGTGTTTATTCACCTATACTCAATTGATGTAGGATTTCCAAAATCTATGAATACATATACTTTTCCAAAACTATCTAAAGTTCTATGACTCCCCAATTGATGATTAAATGCAACCCTCTTGTGAATAATGAAATACTTAGTTAGGGATCCCTAGGTCCTCTGAGCCATATGCATACCTAGTATCACCAGTTTAATTAGGCATTAGAGTCAGCTCCACACACCTTCCACCATCTCATGTACAAAGTGATTGAATATCAATATGCTTTTTCTGGCATGGTATGTTGAGTTTCATGCTAATTAAAGAACTTTGGTTGTCACAATGCAACACCATGTTATCTTTCTTTACTTGCAATTCACCCAAAATTTTATGAAGTTAGATTGCCTCCTTGCTAGCCTATTTTTTTGCCATATATTTAACTTTAGTATTAGACAATACCACCATTATTTTCAATTTAGATACCCAACTAACTCCACCTCCAACTAAGGAGAAATTACAACTTATAGTGGAATTTCCCTTATCTTTGTCTCCACCAAAATCTACGTCCACATACCCATTAACCTAAAGATTACTCTCATTGTAATAGAAAACATCAGAAGTGCTACTCAAAGACATGAGAATCCACTTTGACATAACTTCCCAATACTCAATACCTATATTTTCCATGTAATGACTAACAACTCCCATTGCTTGTGCAATGTTCAGTTTAGTGCACACCATGACAAACATAATACTACTAATTTCTGATGAGTATGGTACATGAGACATTTGTATCTTCTTTCACTTATATGCTAGGGAACTATTCTAAAGATAATTTAAGATGAATAGGAAATGAAGTACTAACTGGTTTTGCATTCTACATATTGAAGCACTATAGAAACTTCTCCACATAATATTTTTGTGACAACCATATTTTCCTATTATTTCCATCTTCTTGTATTCTCATTGCAAAAATCCAATTTCATTGCCTAAGTACTTCATCTCAAACTCCTTATCAATATGAGCTTTCAAATGGATTATTTTGTACATGTTGGGACTTGCGACTAAAATATCATCAACATACAAAAGTAGATTAATAAAAAATTCATCATCGTACCTTTAAAACTAGGCACAATGATCAACCTCACATCTGCTAAAACCTAAACTCATCATGAAGGAATCATACTCCTTGTACCAACACCTTGACACTTGTTTCAAGCCATGCAATGATTTTCTCAACTTGCAAACAAAAAACCTTTTGGTTGTTGCATATAAATCTCCTCAAATAGATCATCATGTAGGAAGGTCATTTTAACATCTAATTATTCTAACTCCAAATCAAGACTAGCAGCAAGAGATAAAACACTCTAATAGTACTTAACCATACAATAGGTGTAAAAAATTCATCAAAATCAATACCAAAATTTTGTGCATACCCCTTGGCTACCAATCAATCTTTATACCTCTCCAAGTTATCATTTATATCCCCTTTCAATTTGAAAACCCACTTATTCCCATTAGATTTTTGCCCCTTAGGAAATGACACAAGATCCCATGTCTTTCTCTTAGGTATAAATTGAATCTCCTCTTCCATGAAAACTCTCCACTTGCTTGTATATTCAAGTTCACAAGCCTCTTGATATGAAAGTTAGGTTCACTAACATTAGTTAATAATGCATAAGAACAAATTATTGTAGGAGAGTACCTTTCAAGTGGTTTGGATACTCTAGTGGGTCTCCTTACAAGGGGATATGTATCACCATGTGGCTCATTTGGTTGTTATTCATCTTGTTGATTATTATAATAATTTTCCTCCATTGGAATAACTTATGTACTTTCTTGTTCTTTACCTCTTTGCATTTATTTTTTATTAAAATAAATATTTAGACTAACCATAACATTGTGGGAAGCAATATCCCATAACCTATACCCCTTTGTACCATCTACATAGCCAAGGAAAAATATATTTTATGGACTTCATGTATAGCTTATGCCTATTCTCTTTAGGAATATTAGCATAAGCATTAGAACCAAAAAAATGAAGAAAATAATAATCAATAGGTTTACTTGTCCATACTTCTTTAGGAATTTTATTATCTAGAGTTGTAGTGGGTGATCTATATATCAAGAAACATGTAAAAATAACCTCAACCCAAAAATTTTGTTCCAAACCAACTATTCTAAGAATACATCTTTCTCACTCCATAATTATACAATTCATGCATTAAACAACACCATTTTGTTGTATTGTCCTAGCAACCATCAATTTCCTTGCAATTCCATACTAACTACAAAACTAGTTAAACTCTCTTGAACAAAATTTTCCTCCATTATTTTTTCTCAAACATTTTATAATCTTTCCAAGGTTATGATTCTCTACCAGAGATTTAAACTTTTTAAAATAAGAAAATACCCCAAACTTCTTGAGAAGATAAATCCACACCTTACAAGAATAATCATATATAAATAAAACAAAATATGATGAACCCCCAATAGCTATTATAGGAGCTTCCCAAGTATCTAAATGAATGAATTCTAAAACTTTTCTTCTAATAGTACTTCTAGAAAAGCTCAATTTATTTTGTTTTCCAAACAAACAATGTTCAAAAAAAAAAAATCTCTAAATTTGGCACATGGGAAAATATTTTTGTCTAGTAGTATCTTGAGACCATGTTCACTCATATGACCTAGTAATTGATGACATGTTGATACTATTGAATGAACAAGACAACTGAGAAGGGGGGTTAAATAAGTTATAGAAAATTAAACCTTCAAAAACCTCAACAGTAATTAGATCCACATGCATTCATTAAACCCTTATTCTATTAGTATGATTAAACATGAAATGTAGATAAAAGAAACTAAAATCACAACAACATACACAAGAGAACACCAGATTTATGTGAAAAACTCAATGAAGAAAAAATGATGGTGAGGATTAGCTCACAATATAAGTGATGGAAAATATGATACAAAAGGGATCATTGCTAGAATAGGACACACTATCCAAAAAATCCTACAACCAGGACTCACTGCCATAGAAAGAAATATAAAAAGATAGAAGGATGTTACACAAAGAATAATTTTCAATGCAACAAGGAATCCACCACAACCGCTCACACACTTTCGTAGCTTGGCATGAATGATTTTGGATGCCTTTAGTTCACTTCCTTCTGGAACCGTAACACTAAAATTTGAATTGCTCTACTCAAATTCATATCACACACATCACTCACATCAATCTCACACCTATCTTGATTCTTTCTTCTTTCATAATCAACTCACAAAACCATACATATTTATACCAATCTCAACCTCAAAAACCTTCTCTAATGTTGGAAACTAGTCATTATACATACAAATTCAAAATAGGTCAGCACCTAAACATTCCCACAATGGATAGGAGTGAAGGTGACCTACAAAAATCCTTAACGAGGACCCAAATAGATCCCAACACACCTCAACATGTTTTCCTAGGATCGCATGTAGTGTCAAACACAAGGTCAACCAACACCCATGCAAAACACCAAAAACATTAAGTACATGCTAAATCACAAATCAATCCATAATATTCAGACAACATAATTCACTTGAGAACAATCTAGAATAATCCACAAATTGCTTAAGATTCATCAAACACTTCATTCAAGCTTGCATTATACAAATACTTCAATCTCAAAATAATTGGTAACCCTTATTTGCATACTGATAAATGAAATTCACTCTGTACTACACCAAATCAAGTAGAAACTTGAATACATAAAGATACAAGTATTATAAGAAACTTCCCAAGTCCACACAACCTGTTCAACCAAACAACGGAGAAACACGAAGCAAATACATTTCTCCCAGACCACAAAAAACATCACTGAATAATTGGTTCACACACTGGTGAAAATATCTCCCACTGTACAATGATCCAGAATCCCAAATTCTGAATATAGAAATCATTGATAACCTTGAATAACTTGTAATATTTTCATAGGAATAACATCAAAATAGAAGAAATGTGGAGCACAATACCAGAGAACACTATGAACACTTGCACAACACAATTTATTTTGTTTATCAAAGTTTCTCAAAATCACTTATAAACCAAGTACTAGAGACATCATATCAGCTTATTACTTCATTCCAATTCATCTTTAGGCTCTGCAACAAAAAAGATAGCTCCATGTACTCACAACACTTCCTCAAGGTCTCAATTACTCATGCACAACTTCTTTTCCTCTTTTTCACAATTTTCTCAATATCCTTGACATCTTCATCATATAGTTGACATAAATGATAACACTAGTCAAGTAGACTTCCTATTGACATCAATGATAACACCTTCATACTTGCAAAAATCTCCCCCTTTTTCATTAATGGAAACAAAAGATGTGAAAAGCCACCAAAGACAACACAACAACTCTAAACACACTCTTTTTTTTTTCAAATTACATAGCCTACACAACATTTCTGAACTCTCCCCCCCTTACAGGAGTCTCTCTCCCTTTGACAATAATGTTTAGAAAACATGCACAACTTTCCCTACTTTTTCACATGATTCTCTCTCCCCCTTTGACATCAATGTCAAAGGATAAAATGTTTTGCATTGTTCTCCCCCTTTGACACTAAACCAAAATACCTGCTCTGAATACTCCCCCTTAGGAGTACACCCAAATAAATCAAAAACTCAACAAAAATGACAACACATGACACTACCCACTCCCCTAAGAGGTAGCCACCAACATAAGTCCAAAAAGGAGATAGATCTGTAGATCCATTGGATTGATGCATCTCTATGTGCATCTAGTTCAAACAGGGAGGGGCAATAACCCCCAACTTCTCTTGAAGATACTCAAAAGTATCTTTAGGAAGAGCCCTAATAAATATATCAACAATTTGATCCTTTGTAGGAACATACTCAAGCTTCACTTCATTCTCCATAACCTTCTCTCTCAAAAAGTGGTACCTGATAGATATATGCTTTGTCCTTGAGTGCATCGCTGGATTCTTTGAAATGTTAATTGCACTTGTATTGTCACATAAGATAGATATAGGTTCATCATATACAACTCTAATATCTTTCAATGTTTGTCTCATCCACAAAAGTTATGTACAACATGATGTTGCTGCAATATACTCAACCTCTATAGTAGATAAAGAAATTGAATCTTGTTTCTTACTCAACCATGATACCAATCTTCATCCAAGAAAGAATGCACCACCACTTGTACTTTTCTTGTCATCAACACAACTAGCCCAATCTGCATCTATATAAACACTTAATGTGAAATTGGTATCCTTAGGATACCACAAGCCATAATTTGGAGTGCCTCTTAAATATCTAAATATCCTCTCCACTGTTGCAACATGTGTTTCTTTAGGATCTTCTTGAAATCTAGTTATAAGACAAACTCCATGCATGATATCTAGTCTAGTATTAGTTAAATATTGTAGTCCACCTATAGTAACGGAAAAGTAAGCATTTTTCCCTACTTGGTTTTATAATTGACATTAAAACTGAGTTAATGATGTTTTGGAGTGGTGTTGTAAGGTGTTGTACACATTCACATTATTCTAGGACCTTTATTTAACTAAAACAATCCTTAATTGATCTTTTGCAAAGGTGTTGTAAAGTGTTGGAACACACTTTCACATTTTTCTTGGATGTATTTGCTTAATTAAGCCTAATGAGCCCATTTCTAATAAAATGTACCTAATGTGTACCTTGTTTAAGTGTTGTAAAGTGTTATAAAACACTTTCACATTTATCTAGGTGGTCTTAATTAATTGTGGGTAATTGGAGTAATTAACCCCCTTTTGATTCAAATTTATACCTTAATTCTGACACCTCTCGAGATCTATCTCGACAATCATAATTTAATTAACAAAATATTTCATTGGGAAAAGTTTGGTCTTGGTAAGTTGAGCCAAGACCCATTCACCCTTGATGGTGAATGGGTCCTCTCTTAACAGGACCCCCCTTTCTCAGTTGATCTAGAATGGGTTTTTAGCCCTCTTTCAATCCCCTAGGGTTAGGTCTTGGAAAACTTAGCCAAGACCCATTCACCCAAGATGGAAAAAGGGTCCTCCCTTATTGAGACTCCCCTTTTTGAATTTCATTCTAGTAGGAATTTAATAATGTTTCTTCCCAAATCTGGTGTGGGCCTTAGTTCTTTGGATTTTGAGGTTAATCTCCTAATTTAGTACAAATAAGGGGTTAATTCACATAGTTTCACCTAATATTTTCAAGACAGCATCCTAATACTTTACAAGAGCATTATAGAGCATTTCAAGAGCATTCGTAAGGCATTTTAAAGCATATTTCAAGTGTTTATTGCAATAATTCAAAGTCATATCATCATGTCAAGGGTTTAATGCATTCATGTGTGTTGAACTAAGAAGTTAATGTTGTATTGAGGATCTATTTACAAGCATCATTTCACATCCAAGATCTACATTCTTCATGGCCACTACTTGCTAGTTTGCAGATTTGTTTCACAAGACAACATCTAAGGTGATATCATTTACATATTTCATATTTCATGCTTCAATTTCATTCATTTCATCACTTGGTTTTATTACCTACAAGGGGTTTGACTGAGGCAAACCCCCATTTACTAACAAATCAATGAATTTTTCTACCCTTGAGTATGTGATTGCAGATTTATAGGTTGAAGATCAAGTTGAGCAAGATTTGGAGAAAAATTGTCAAAGTTGCAAAGTTGGAAAAAGTTGTCATTCAAAGTGAAAGACCACAAAAAGAGCTCTACAGAATTGCATACAAACTTCTAGAAGCTAATAACAGGGAATTTAAGAGTGTAGACATCAAGGAACAAGATCCTAAAATTAGTTTTCTGAAACCCTAAAAGGACCTATTCACCACTAAAGGCGAATGAGTCCTCTGTAGCTCCAAAACAACTTTCTAGCTAGGTACACATCTTTTTATGCTCTAAAAACATCCCCAGTAGTTGCTATAACAGTCAGGTAGCATTTCTGATTGTTATTGGCATCTTATTTTACATAATTTGAGTGATAAAGGTGGGTATGTGCAGGATCATCATGGAAAAAATAGGCCCTTAAGTGGCAAAAAAATCAAAAAAATCAGAGTTAGGCAACTTGACATAAAAATTTGAATAAGTTATCTATATTATTTTAAAAATATGTAAAAATAGAATATGTAGAAAATTGAATGTAGTTTCTAAACTACTAGGTTTATTTAAAAAAAAATTATTTGGTGAAAATTTGAAATTTCAATACATGGGACTTAAATTTCATGGAAAAATAAGAAGTAGGTGTCAATGACCACCCTAACCACAATAAAATGATAATATTTTTTTATAAGATTGTAGATATAAGTAGAGGACTCATGTCCAGATGTGATGCATATTTTTTATAATTTTTTTCCAAGTAAATAATTAATTATGAATTTTTTATTACAAATTTTAAAAAATATGAAAAACTCGTATGTGACCACCTTAACTTGGTCAAAACTTCATGAAATTCTATTTTATTTTTTAATCCTATATATGTGAAGCATAGAATGTGACACATGTTTTGGATTCAAAAAATGTGATACCGTTTGAAAGCTATAGATGTTTTTCAATCAGTCTATCAATCAGGACTTTAGTCATAATTTGAATAGAAAATGAATAATAATTACTTATTAAATTCAAACTAAAGCATAATTTATATTGGTGGAAAGCCGAAAATCTCCTTTAAAAATCCTTTTTGTTTCATCAATTTTGGGTAAAAAAAAGTCATCAGCCACATACCCATCATATTGCCACTTTTTGGCCCATCATGATCTCGCACATACCCAGGTCTTAGAAAAATCAGTGGTCCATCATCTTGTTGATCCATTTTGGTGGACCCTATTTTTCACCCTTTCACCACCAATTATAGATCTATACTTTCTCTAATCAGCCTTAGGCGAGTCATCATATTTGCTTAGTTTACAACCAGTCACCATAGGAGTACATACTGGTTTGGAGTCATCCATTCAAAAATTCTTCAACATCTCTTTGACATACTTAGACTGTGAAATAAATATCCCTTTATCTGTTTGATTGATTTGTAGCTCAAGAAAGAAATTCACTTCCCTAAGCATTGAAATTTCAAACTCTTTCTGCATTTCCTTTGCAAACTTCTTACACATAGCTTCATTTCCACCAAAGATAATATCATCCACATATACTACTACTATCAAGATTTTTTCTTCCTCAACTTTGAAGTAAATATTACTATCTATGGTGCCCTTACTGAATCTTTGATGCAATAAATATTTGTCCAATCTTGCATACCCAACTCTAGGAGCTTGCTTCAATCCATATAGTTCCTTCTTCAACTTACATACCATATCTGGTAGATCCAACAACTAAAATATTTTTGGTTGTTCCATGTAAACCTCTTCTTCTAACTCTCCATTCAAAAAGTAGAATTCACATACATTTGATAAACCTTAAAGTATTTATGTGCTGCAAATACCAAAAATATTCTGATAGTTTCCATCCTAACCACAAAAGAAAAAGTCTCCCCAAATTATATACCTTCCACTTTTGAGTAACCTTTACACACAAGTCTTGCCTTATTTCTTACTACTCCATTCTCATTCATCTTGTTTTTGAATACCCACTTAGTTCCAATTATGTTTTTGTTTTCCGGTCTAGGGACCAATTCCCAAGTATGATTCTTTTCAATCTGCATAAGTTCTTCCATTTCCTTCATCTAATGTTCATCTTTATATGCTTCACTCACTGTTTTAGGTTCAACTTTAGAAAGTAAACATAGATTTACCTCAACTTTAGTAGCTTTGCTTCTTTTCAGTACACATTTCATCTTGTCTCCAATAATCTGATCTTCAAAATGATTCTTTTGCACATACTTAGGGGTTTTATGGGTCTTCTCTGGAGCTTCTTCCTCTTCATTCTGCACTTCTTGACTGTCAGCTTCTTCTTCTTCTTCTCTATAATTAGGTTCATCTGACACATATCCATCTACTGTAATTGAATTCTACAAGCTTTCATCAACTTTAACATTTGCACTTTCAACTATCTTTCTCAGCCTTTTGTTGTAACATTTGTAATCTTTGCTTCTAATAGAATATCAAAGGAAGATACCTTCATCAAACCTTGCATCAAACTTTCCTAAGTTTTCTTCTTCCCTTCTGATGTAACATTTTCTTCCAAATACTCTGAAGTACTTCACAGTAGGAATCCTTCCATACCATAGCTTACAGGGAGTCTTTGTGTTGTTAGCTTTACCTTGAAATTAGTTAAGTATGTAAATAACAATATGAATGGCTTCTCTCTAATAGGCTTCCAGTAGATTTTCCTCTTTCATCATTGTCCTTGCAGCTTCTTGAAAAGTTCTATTTTTCCTTTCAAAAACTCCATTCTGCTGAGGAGTTCTAGGGGAAAAGAGATGTCTCTTTATTCCATGAACTTCACAAAACATGTTAAACTCATTGGAGGTGAATTCTCCACCTCTATTAGACCTCAAACATTTGATTTTTAGATCCATTTCATTCTCAACCATAGTTTTAAATTCCTTGAGTTTATCTAATGCATCGAATTTCTCTCTAAGAAATGTAGCCCATGTCACTCTAGAGTAATCATCAAACAAAAGCATAAAGTACCTATCACTTTGTAAAATTCTCACCCTTGTAGGACCATAAAGATTTGTATGAACTAATTCTAGTAGTCAGATAGCAGATTGTTCCTTTCCCTTGAAGCTACTCCTTGTTTGATTTCCAAATTGACAACCCTCACAAACAACATTGATAGGCTTTATTATTCTAGGTAAATCTCTCATTACATGAACTGAACTTATTCTTGCCAAATTATCAAAATTCATGTCACATCATCCGATGCCAAAACCAACTATCATTAATTTGAGACATAAAGCAATGACCATCAACACCCTTAAGCTGATGGATGTTTCCATCTATTCTCTTACCAACAACAATCACAGTTTTGGACCCTTTCCAGATCTCACATGTTTCATCCTTAAACAAAAGATTATACCTTTGCTAAAAAATTGTCCAACACTCAAAAGATTATGCCTTAAACCCTCAACATAGTAAACATTGTCAGTATTATGTTTGCCATCAAAACTAATTGAACCTATTCCACAAATATTAGCTCCTAAACCATCTTCAAATTTAACTAATCCTTCATCATACTTTTCAAGTTTAACAAACTTACTTTTGTATCTATTCATGTGATTATAGTAACCACTGCCAATAACCCAGTAATTCTTATCTTCTTTGACATGAAAAGAAAATACCAAAGTACCTTCAACCTTATCCTTCATCTCTAGAACACCTTCCTTCACACAAATTTCAAGGTTATTAGAACCAAATTCCTCTTTTATAGCCAAAAAACATTAATTATCATCAAAATATCCATAACTAGATTCATCATAAGAAATTACAACATCTTCTCTCACATAGTAAGATTTCTTAATCATTTTTCCTTTATTTTCCTTTTTCTTATTGTTTATAGCTCTTTTCAGACATCTTGACACATAATGACCTATACCACCACAACTAAAACATTTGAAGGGTAATTTACCTTGGTACTTACCGGTGCCCTTTTTCATCTTCCTCGCAAATTTAGCTTCCAAATCATCAAGATCTTATCCATTTGAATCTTCAACCTTCTCTGATTTACCAGTCTTGAAAGAAGTCTCTACTTTTGTACCTTTCTTTAGTTTTCTCATTTCAAATGCAATTAGTGTACCAATCAATAGATCTCTAGAGTAATTGTCAAAATCTATAGTTTCCACAATAGCATAAACCTTTTCACTGTAACAATCAGGGAGAGGTCTGATAAATTCCTTCACTACTTTAGATTCTTTAACTGGTGCACCAAGGCCTCTCATAGCACTTACCAACTCATCAACTCTCTTTATGTAGCCTTTAATTGTTTCTTCCTCAAACATTTGCATCATTTCAAACCATGCCTTCAAGTTCTGCAAATTTTCTTGTTTGACCTTCAGATCTCCTTCATAAATGCTTTCTAGCTTATCCCAAACCTCTTCAGCAATCTTCAAACTCATAACTTTTACTAATTTAGTATTTGAAAGACTATTCACAATGATGAATCTTTCCTTAGCATTGATCTCATGCACCTTGATCTCTACACTTGTACTTGTACCATTTTCCAAAGGAGTATATGTAGTTTGATAAGCTTTCTCAATATCATATCCCTAAGCTACCAGATATCCTTCTATCTTTTTCTTCCAAAATGCATAATTTGTGTCATCGAATCTAGTACATTTCAAAGTAACCTTGTTCACCATCCTAGATCTACCTCAAGTGGTTAATCTTTTTTCCAAGGAACCTTGCTTTGATACCAATTGTTGAATGAACAAAACAACTTAGAGGGGGGTTAATTAGTTGTGGAAAATTAAACCTTCAAAACCCTCAACAGTAATCAGATCACATGCATTCATCAAACCCTTATTCTGTTAGTATGATTAAACATGAAATGTAGATAACAAAACTGAAATCACAACACCATACACAAGAGAACACTAGATTTATGTGGAAAACCCAATGAGGGAAAAACCACAGTGAGGATTAGCTCACAATATAAGTAATAGAAAAATCGATACAAAGGGGATCATTGCCAGAATAGGACACACTGTCCAAAAAGGCTCACAGCTAGGGCTCATTATCATAGAAAGAAATACAAGAAAGATAGAAGAAAGATGTTACAAAAAGAATACTTCTCAATGCAACAAGGAATCCACCACAATTTCTTGCACACTTTCGTAGTCTTGCATGAATGATTTTGGATGCCTTCAGCTCACTTCCTTCGGGAACCCTAACACTAAAATTCACACTACTCTACTCAAATTTGCATCACACACATCACTCGCATCAATCTTGCATCTATCTTGTTTATTTCTTCTTTCATACTCAACTCACAACAACACCATACATATTTATATCAATCTCAACCTCAAAAACCTTCTCCAATGATGGCAACTAGTTGTTATACATACAAATTCAAAATAGGCCACCACCTAAACATTTCCGTGGTGGATAGAAGTGAAGGTGGCCTACATAAATCCTTAATTAGGACCTAAATAGATCCCAACACACCTTAATTTTTTTTCATAAGCTCACATGTGGTGTCAAACACAAGGTCAACCAAAACCTGTGCAAAACACCACAAACATTAAGTACACACTTTCACCAATCAATTTGTAATATCTGGACAACATAATTCACTTGAGCATGATCTAGAATAATCCATGAACTGCTTAAGATTCATCAAACACTTCATTCAAGCTCGCATCATACAAATACTTCAATCTCAGAACAATTGGTAACCTTTATTTGCATATTGATAAATGAAACTCACTCTGTACTACACCAAATCAAGTAGAAAATTGAATACAAAAAGATACAAGCATTATAAGCAACTTCCCAAGTCCACACACCCTAAAGCCAAACAATGGAGAAAAACAAAGCAAATAAATTTCTCCCAGGCCATAGAAAACATCATTGAACAAATGGTTCACACACTGGTGAAAACATCTCGCACTATACAACGATCCAAAATCCTAAATTATGAATATAACAACCTCTGACAACCTTGAATAACCTATAAAATCCACACAAGCATAATGTCAAAACAAAAGAAATGTAGAGCACAATAGCGGAGCATGCTATGAGCACTTGCATAATACAATTTACTCTGTTTATAAAATTTTCTCAAAAGCACTTGGAAACCAAGTACTAGAGACATCATCTCAACTTATTACTTCATTCCAATTCATCTTTAGACTCTGCAACAAAAAGATAGCTCCATGTACTCACAACACTTCCTCAAGGTCTCAATTACTCATGCACAACTTGTTTTCCTCTTTTTCACAATTTTCTCAATATCCTTGACATCTTCATCACATAGTTGACATCAATGACAACACTAGTCAAGTAGACTTCCTGTTGATATCAATGACACCACTAGTCAAGTAGACTTCTTGTTGATATCAATGATAACAACTTCATACTTGCAACAAGATACTAAGTCAATTTTTGCATCTAACGCCACTGTAACCTCTCTACTACTAGTTTCTCCAACCAACTAGTAGATATTTCCAACTATTTCTCCCTTTAGCACAACCAACACACTCTTTCTTACCTCGAGACAACTATTTTATCCACTGAATTGGTAACCTTGTTCATCAAAAACTTCAAGTGACAACATTTTTCTTTAATATTGGTACATGTTTGACATGCTAAATAGTCCTTACCATTCCATCAAAGATCTTGATTCTTACCTCACCTTCACCAAAATTTTCATAGGAGTTACTGTTTCTAATGTAAGAAATACCTTCATCACATGATCAATAAGAATAAAACCAATCTCTATGTGGATTCATGTGAAAGGAGGCACCATAATCAAGAATCCAAACATGAAGTAAAGATCCTTTTATATTAAAAATTAATACCTCTCCATCTTCTATTGGTGTTTAAAATTATGTATTTTCCTTAGATGCTTGCAAACTATAATATTTTTTGCTTGCTTTTAACAAGTTGCAATCCTTTTTGTCATGTCCGTTTTTACGAGAGTTCCAATATTTACTCTTTTTTCCCCTTTTGGACTTGGTTTGTCCATGCTTAGTATTTTTTCTTTATCGAGTTCTACCTCTTGCAATTAGGGCTTCATTGGAAGAAGATCCTTGAAATGTCCTTTTCCTCGAATCTTCAAAAATGACTGTAGCCACCACATTTCAAAGACTAGCTTCCCACTTGGTGCTGAGTTACTAAGATCCATAACCAATTGATCTCAAATTTCAAAAAATGAGCATAATAATATTGTTGTCTTATCCTCTTCATTTATTTTTACCCCCATTGAAGCTAGCTTGCTTGTTAGTGTGTTGAAATATTTATTCAAATGATCTATAATGAATTGTCATGCATCCTCAAATTAAATAGTTATTTGCATAACAAAAAATTATTTTCCAATGACTTCATCTCAGATAACTTTTCAAGCTTACTCCACAAGTCATGTGCAATTTTCTTCTCTACAACATTGAATAGTATTGAATCTGCTATAGATAACTGGATTGTTTCTCTAATCATGCTATTCTTTTCATCCCAATATGCCTGGGTCATGACTATAGGTTTTAATGTTGCCCCTTTGAGAGCTAGGGCACATCCACCCTTCAACTATAAATCTTGAATCATTAGCTTCCATAGAGAAATATTAGGACCATCAAAGTTTTGCACCTCATATTTGGTAATCATGCTTCTTATCATTGATCACTATCAAAAAACATGACTTTTGCATAAAAAATTGCTTTGATACCAATTGTTGTGAACATTTTCAATGCAAATATTAGTAGAGAAATTAGTAAATAATAAACATAGATTTACATGGAAAGCCTAGTAAAAATATACCAAGAAAAAACCATGGGCAAAGATCTTTAATATTTTATATTGATTTGGAGAAAATACAATGATACAATAATCATCAAACTGTATAGAAAAAATGACTTCGCATAAGATAAGGAATCTAATTTGCAAGGCGCTTTTTAAAGAAAAACTTTCCAAAAAAGTAAAGTATGACTCATGCAACATGTCAAACATTTTTTGAAATTATAAAAAATAGTAAGTCCCAAAAATGATAAAATTGACTTCACATTCCAATGGATCCTTCACACAACTATGCTTGGTTGTGGTTGATCCCTTATATGGGATGTTGGAAGAATGAAGAAGAATGACTAACTATACAACTTTTGTGTTGTCATTGATGTCACCATGTTATATGAGTTGCAACTGCAAGACTAAGTCATTGTTTGATCCGGTATTCTAATCCGATATTCTAAATCGATATACAATTTACATCCTCCAATATTTTGGTCTGCAATCCTTTGCTATTGATTATTGTTGCTTATGTTTTTGGGAAATAGTTTATGGATGTTGGAAGCATGTATGTTCAGAATCTCTCGTGCTCAGGTGCTCAAATGGTGTATTGGCATTATTCTGATGATTGCATTTTTCTATTTAGCCTATCTCTAGCTGACATCATGGATAATTGGTGTTATGGTAAATTAATTTTGTTATGTGGATGTATGTGTGACCTATCTTAGGTCTATGTTGACACGATGTAGTGTGCTACACATTTTGATTTATTGTTTGGAAAGTTTTTTGTAAATGCTTGAAGCCAACAACCAGTCTTTTTGGTTGCATCTAATTAGGCCAACCTAATTGATGCTTGTGAATAGGTTAGATATATATGTCAGACAATTTTGAGGATTGTGGTGTGTGAGATGAATTGCATTGATGTGAATGTGAAGAAGTGCAAAAATGATGAAGTGTGTCAAGTTAGTTTACTGAGCATCACCAGAACCTTATCAACACTTGTTAGGTGCACTCTTATTAGTTCATTTTGGTTGTAAAGCCATTTTTATACTATAATCCCTTTTGTAGGCAGTGAGCCTCCTTGTTGGGCAACGAGTCCTTTTTGTAGGCAATGAGCCTTTGTATCTGGGTAGTGAACCCTTAGGAATGAGCCTCTTGTATTTCGTTTTACTATTACTTTATATTGTGAGTTAATCCTCACCATGGTTTATCCCTTATTGGGTTTTCCACGTAAAATATGGTGTTCATTATGTTGATATTTCTTTCTATTATCTGCATTTCATGTTCATACTTAATAACAAAATTGTGTGGTTATGAAGTTGATAAGTATTTGAGATTCGAATTTGTATTTGGTGACAACTGATTCACCCCCCCTCCCTCTCAGTTGTCTTGCGCCTTTTAACAATTGGTATCAAAGCTTTGGTTCCTTGGTGAAGAGCTTAACTGCTCGAGGAAGATCCTAAAGGTTGAACAAATGGATGACAAAGAAGAAGTCTGGGCTGCACTTGAAGATCTTGATAAGGCTGAAAATGAAAACAAAGATTTGAAAGAAAATATTGATGAGGCAAATGAATGTGTCCAAAAATTGAAAGAGAAATTGAAGAAATTCAAAGAAAGATAGAGAAGTGAGTGAGTAGTAGAAACAAGAGATCATCGGATTGAAAGTGCTAGTGGAAGAAAAGAAGAGAATTGAAGAATGTCTAAATGCAGTGGTGCAAAGCAAGTTTGATGAATGCACTAGACTTGAGCAAGAGGTGGTGAACTTGAAAGTAGAACTAGAGAAACAAAACTTTGTGAAAACAATTTCAAATCTAGCTCCGACAAGCTTGATGAGATGATTGTAGGACAAAAACCAAGTAAAGACAAAGGTGGCTTGGGATATGAAACTGGTGAAATCTCAAAGGATAATCAAAAGACTCAAGATAAAGGGAAGGAAAAAATAAATTCAATAAACTTTGCTAGAAGACTGCCTGCCAAACAACCAAATGCACAAAGGTATTCATCTTTCAATGGTGTTTGTTTTTCATGCAATAAATTTGGTCATAGGGCAATTGAGTGAAAAAATAAAATGAATTAGTTCTTTGGTTCCTTCTTTGGACAATGTTTTTAATGCAAGAAAATTGGACATAAAGCTACTGAATGCATATCTCAAGTGAGAATGATTAGTCAGGTGATGATGAAAAGGTTTGATGGAGGAAGAATGAATCAATCTTTTAATGGCTACTGCTATACTTGTAACAAGTTTGGACACAAAACAAATTAGTGCAGATCAAAGGTAAATAGAAATAAAAAAAGTGTCGTTTGCTATAACTGCAACAAACCTGGACATATCTCAAGAGTTTGCAGAAGTAAGAAGGGAAAGCAATCTGCTCCGGTAGAGAAGAACGAGCCAATTAAGAAAATTGGCAAAGATGAGGTGAAGCAAGAAATGAATAAGATATGCAGGAAGAAAGAAGAAGAACCAGAGACGACAGATGTGTCTGTGCCCTTCTCTAGTACAAAAAATTCCTCTGGGAATCAGACCTAGCCTGGTCTTAGGGGGAGCATTAATAGAAAATTGTACAAAACCCTTGGGTATATAGTGTGTCAGATGTTGGCACAAGGATATGTTGTAGAGAATGAGTAGTCAAAGGTTATGGAAAATAAACTGGAAGAAAAATTGCAGGCATGTTCTTTTGCAAATTGATTTAGGGTTTATAGTGCAAAGAAATAGGGTTTATATCAAAATTTTGAAGACTGTTGCATTTAATGCAAATTAGGGTAAACCGATGGTGTATAAAGTAGAATTCATAAGTCTTTTTTATCACTTGTGCACTTGAAGAGTTGGAAAGATGACTTGGAGCAACCTTGATACGATCTCGAAGCAATTTGGAGCAATTCTAAGGTAATTTTAAGGAATTATTACGGATAATTAGGAATTATTTCTCAATTTACGAAGGGGAAGAAGGGAAAAGGAAGAAGTTTCAATTAAACAATAAGGAATTCAAAAAGGATAAGCATGAAGATGGATAGAGGTACATGTGGTGATATTCTGCTGAAGTTGAAGGGTGTTGAATTGGAAGAATTTGATCATTGAAAGATGAACGAAATGGAACTAGGGTTGAAGACAAATGAATTGCAGAGCGTAAAAACCCTAGGTATGGATTTATGGGGAGAATTTCCCTGGTTTGTGGACAAATCATCTATCTTGTTCTTGTTAAGTAGATTCAAGGACGTGACAACATTATTTTGGACAAACCCTATCTAATCACGAAGGAGGCAATCAAAGCTATTATTGTTTTATGCAGTGTTGGGGACCTCCCTGGGAAGAAAACCGTGAAATATAAAGATGTGGAGGAACTTACTGGTATCAACAAAGACCCTCGAGCTCTACTGATAAATACTATTGCTAATCTTGTTGTAAGGTATGTTGTGTATGGCATCTCTTATAAAATCTATTTTAAAAATTGTAAAGGTTTGACTTCAGCTATTGCGGTATATATCTTGCAGACATGATGGTTAAGGAAAACAAGTAGTTTGATTTGTGTAGCCTTATTATGGAAAATTTAACTGAGAATGTCCAAATGTCTTTGATCGAGGGTTATCCTTTCCGGTTTGGGTCTTTGCTCATATGTTTGGTGTTTTACTTTCTGAGTTCGCTATCGGGAAGAGAGAATGTTAAATGGGAATTCAGATTTCTTGATGGAAAACAAGTTTATAGGTATTTTGAATTGATGGAGGATAATGCAAGTGCTTGCAAAACCTATTTCACATCCCTGAAGATGAATTTGTGCTCTGGTATGTTAGTGCCTAGTTAGTTTGAAGAAGGTTCCTCTTCTGGAAAGAAAGAATTGGAAGTTGTCATTTGTGAATCCCCTCTAAAATCTAAAAGAAGAAAAACTATCACAAAAGATGTTATCACTATCCTGGAAGAAAAGAAGAATGAAGAATAATTTATGTCTGAATCTGACTCCTTTGATCCAGAGGGTATACAAATGATGTTAGATAGAATCGAGATGAAGAAGGTTGGTGAAATATGGAATGCATGCTCTCTGATCAAGAGACTTAAGATTGATGATGTATTGATTAATTATCTGCTCAAAAGGGGAATTTCAATCTCAGATGTGTCTGACTCATTACCAGATGATCTAGTAGAAGTTATTGAAGAAAGAACATTGTTGAAAGGACTTGAAGGTCATAAATTTGAAGCTATGATTGAGAGAAGATGTGTCAAAGCCAAACAAATGTTATCTAAACACATTAATGAGACAAGAGAATGCATCAAGGAAATATCTGACATCTACAGGTATTGTCTTTGGTGGCCTACAACTATTGACAATTTTAGAAGCATAATTAAAGCCATTAAATCTGAGATAAATTGTATTGGAAAGAGTTTCAATTTCTTAAAAGACAAAAATGGAAAATAGAGAATAAGAGTTGGTGACTTGCAAGTAGATTTGTTGATTACTTAGAGACAAAGAGAAGACTTGGTTAAAACCTTCTGGTTGGTTAAAGAAATTGTTGAGGTTCGGTTGGATCATCTCTCTAGAATACTCTCTGATGCAGAAGATTGTGAACAACAATGTCTATCTTCGGACCATACATCCTCTTTTACATAGTTTTCCTTATTGGATGGTATGAGTGTAAGGATGAATTTAGTTGTGCTTGCTTGGAAAAGGTTTCTTCCAATCATAAGAGAAAGGTACAAGAAGATCTTTCATGTAAAGAGCGTCATTTTCACTTGAATATTTGAAATGGGGAGTTGGAATTTCTTTGTATATACAATGTCACCATGTACACACGTTTACATCCTACTTTTTGGTCACCCTTTTCCATTGATGTCAAAGCGGGAGAGTCGTGAAAAATAGTAAAATGGGAAAAAATACTAGTGAAAGGGGGAGAGAATATTGTGGCAGATGTTGCCATCAATGAAAAAGGGGGAGATTGTTGGAAGAATGAAGAAGAATGGCTAACTATACAGCTTTTGTGTTGTCATTTATGTCACCATGTTAGATGAGTTGCAACTACAAGACTAAGTCATTGTGTGATCTGGTATTTTGATCCAATATTCTGAATCGATATATAGTTTACATTCTCTGGTATTTTGGTCCACAATCCTTTGTTGTTGATTATTGTTGCTTACGTTTTTGGGAAATAGTTTATGGATGTTGGAAGCATGCATGTTCAGAATCTCTCGTGCTCAGGTGCTCAAATGGTGTATCAACATTATTCTCATGATTGCATTTTGCTATTTAGCCTATCTTTGGCCGACCTCATGGATAATTGGTGTTATGGTAAATTAATTTTGTTATGCGGATGTATGTGTGACCTATCTTAGGTCTATGTGGACATGATGTAGTGTGCTACATGTTTTGATTTATTGTTTGGATTTATTTTTTAAATTCTTGAAGCAGACAATCGGTCTTTTTGGTTGCATCTAATTAGGCTAACCTAATTGATGCTTGTGAACAGGTCAAATATATATGTCAAACAGTTTTGAAGATTGTGGTGTGTGAGACAAATTGCATTGATACGAATGTGAAGAAGTGCGAAAATGATGAAGTGTGTCAAGTCAGTTTATTGAGCATCATTGAAACCGTATCAACACTTGTTAGGTGCACACTTATCAGTTCATTCTGGTTGTAAAGCCATTTTTGTACTACAATCCCTTCTGTAGGCAGTGAGCCTTTGTATCTAGGCAGTGAACCCTTCACAATAAGCCTCTTGTATTTAGTTTTACTATTACTTTATACTGTGAGTTAGTCCTCATCATGGTTTTTCCCTTATTGAGTTTTCCATGTAAAATCTGGTGTTCATTATGTTGATATTGCTTTTTGTTATTTGCATTTCATGTTCATAATAACAAAATTGTGTGGTTGTGAAGTTGATAAGTGTTTGAGATTTGAATTTGTATTTGGTGACAATTGATTCACCCCCCCTCAATTGTTTTGTGCCTTTTAACATGGGAGATACTCAAGTATTGATAATTGGTTTACAAGGTCCAATTGTAGATCTAGATAAGATAGAAAACTCAACAAGGTACGTAGATTTTGTCTCTCATAATCTTCAAGTTAACCATTCTGATTTTGGCTCTATCTTTGTGTTGATTGTTCCACTATTCTATCTAATTACTTTCCCATATTTTGTTCCATTTCTCTTTCTTATTCTTCCCTTGCATCATCTAAGGCACCATTTGAATTAAATGTCTTACACCTTTTTTATTGTGATTGCTCTAGTGGGAATATGGAATTCTATACATAAACCAAAAGAAGGAGAGTCATGGAATGGTTGGTGGATTAATTCTCTTTCTCAATGAACATAATTCCTTCATTCCCTTGGTACAAGAATGATTTGGCATTGCAAACAAAAGGAAAAATATTTATGTGGGAATTCAAAACATGCTAGGAGACATCTTAATTATGACCTTAGATTTCTTTTGATCTAGGCTTTCATTGCTTCTACTAAAATATAGCTATGTAAACTTGACAAGTACAAAGGTCAAGGTTCTAGAATAAGATCTACAATTCATTGGCTCAAGAAAGGCAACAAAGACTCAAAATTATTATTTAATTACTTAAATTATAAACATGAAAAGTAAAAAAACTACTCTTTGATGGATAATCAAGGGTCAATTTCACACGGATCCTTCTAAAATAACATCAATATTCTAAGACTTTTATGAAAAACTCTTTCAAGAGGGGAATCATTCTGAGGATATATAGGAAACTCTTGACAAAATAGTTAAAAATTGTATACCAAACAAAATTGAGCCTAGGTATAGTAGGTTTCTAGATTGGATTCTTTCCCTTGAAGAGATTGAATGTGCATTATTCTCTATGACACATAACAATAGTCTAGGATTTGAGAGTCTCCTAGTTGAATTCTATCAAACTATGTGACCACACATCAAGGATGATTTTATTCAATGCTTTATTTGGAAGCTATTAGGGAAGGATCTCTAGCTCCAATTATTAATAAGGGTTTAATTAATTTTTTTCCTAAAGGAGGAATAAAGGAACCATTTCAACTTGGTGTCCAATCACCTTATTAAATATTTCTTATAAAATTATTTTGAAGGCCTTAGATAAGCAATTAAAACTAGTAATTCATGGTATTGTGAGACTAAAATAAATAGGTTTTATTGGACAAATATATATTCTTGATAACTTGATTCTTGCCTAGGAAATGTGTGATTGAGCTCTCAAAATGCTTTGTTGGTGAAACTAGACTTTGATAAAGCTTATGAAATAATATGTTAGAGGTTCATTATTAAAATGATATAGTAGTTGTGTTTTGGACCCAAAATTTATGCTCATGTTCAAATACTTTTTAATATTTCTAATGTGCATATAGTGCTTAATCATTTTATCTTTGCTTCTTTTCATTTTAGAATGATCCATTAAACTAGGCAGTCCATTAGCCCCTTTTTACATGTTCTTATTGTTGATGCTTTCAAGTATATATTACAAAATTCCAAATAACTACAACTCATTTTTGACATTTCCATCTTTCATGATATTATTATAATTAATTCACACTTTGTTAATGACAACATATTATTTTGGTAAAACACTAAAATGAGTTGAATAATAATTTGGATATTTTAAATTTATATTGCTCTATTACAAGATCTCATTTGGCTAATCATAAAACAATTTTATTGACAGATTGAGATGGTCTAATTCCTTAGTGGATTCAAAAAGAGTGGAAGCAAATAAGACATGGTGAAATTACTTGGTATCCATATTGTTTTTATGGGATTTATCTTTAATTTCTTTTTGGAATCAATACCTTTAGAGTTACAAATAAGCTATTTAATTGTGGTAATAAGTTTATTTCATTAGTAAGGAAAGTTCAAGTGGCAAATATAAGTTATCTTACTACTCATGTTTACTTCTCTTGTTGGATGTCATTGAGAAAAGGATATGGATACTTCTGTAAACTAATTCCATATTTCATAGGGATTGAATGAAATGGTACTATCGGTTGTAAATTTGTCTACTGATCTCAATGCATACAACCTAAATCCAAGGGTGGACTTGGACTTACAAATCCTAAAATCAAAGAATATGTTCAATGGCTAAATGAATCACTAAAGTTGTTAAAAGTGATGAGATATGGAGGATCTTATTGAAATATACACTTAATAATGTTGTTAAAGGGAAGTGGAATAAGGTTAACTAGTTGGATAAGCTTCTCCTTTCATCATACTTTCAAATTAGAGCCTCTTCTTCTTTTCAACCCATTTGGTAAGCATGAGAAAAAGTATATCAATTTTAATTGGAATGAGTCATCACTAGAATATAGTTTTAGCTTTGCTTCTTCTTTCATTTGGTGGAACAAATATACCATTTCAAGGAGAACGACTAGCTATAATATTTTCCAAACAAACTTTTCATTTGTTCCAGACAAATGTTAGATAGTTTGATAATTTATGGGACTTTTCCTCTTTGCAATGCTATCCTTTGTTGGATATTACAACTCATTTTTACTTGAATAATAACTTCAAGCACTTTCTTCTCTTTGTCCAATCCTTAGTTCCATCTAATTTAACTATTAACTTATGTACTCCTTTATCTTAAACCGCAAAGATTGATATTGACTTTTTTTCTAAAATTTATTTTTCTTCTCTTTAGAGCAAATATATATCCATCATCTACCCAAGATCTCCTAGGTTCTTTATCTCAATATTAAATAGAAATGTAATTTTAGTCATATATATTGAATTAAGTTAAGTATTCAATCTTGAGAGTCGAAGGTTGATTCAAATGCTCAAATATTTGCTTGGAAATTATTATACTAAAAACTATTTGTTGGTGAAAGATTAAAATGATTGTCTATTCAACTAGTTAAGTACATTTTTTGTCATGCTAACAAAATATGAAGCACTTACTTTGGGGATGCATGTTTGGTAAATAAATAATGGTTGGTTATTATTAGAAATTTATCAAATTTATTTGGTCATTATTTAAGTTGGAAAGATGTTATATTTGGAATTGGTTCGAGGAATAATTTTATTGCTGACTCAATTTACATTTATGAAAATTAAATGTTCAACTTTATTTTCTAATACTACTATTCATCTAAAAATTGTAGTTGCAAAGACTTTACTTTGTCATTTTTCTGGATTGTTTCATTATCTTCTATGTTAGAAGTCATGTCAAAGAACAAAGAGGTCATCTATTGATTGGATGAAATCAACTCCTAATCCATTATCTTCAACATAACTTTCATAACTTTGATACTTCTAGAAAGTTGGTATAACTAATTTGTTGTTGTTAATGTTTTTCTTTTGTGACATTAAGTTGGGATATTATAGTATAAATGAATTTACACTTTCCTCATTGCAGGCGGAGTCCGAAAAGAAAAGAATCCTATGCCGGAGGTCCACATTCAACAAATCAAACTGCAAGTGAAATAGCTGTTAAGCAAAAAGTGTCCTCATATCGCGCAGACTCTAAGGTCTCAGTTTTGATCTTGTTGCTTCAGCTTACTGTATTTGTTGCTGATCTACGTCTCCACTGTTCTATTTGGTCATTGTAATGTTGCTATTTCAGTTTGCTGCTATGTATTTAGTGCTGTTTATATAATTGTGATACTCTGCCCTCTGCTGTTATGCAATTTACTACAGCTGGCAGCGACTTCCTGACTCTCATGACTTGTTGATTTGTTTTGCAGTTTATTACTGCATTTTAGCTTATGTACTTTGCATTTTCTCAATATAAAAAAATTCAATAGAATACATTAAATATTTTGGGCATTAAATGCAGCTTGACAGCACCTAAAAACAAATAATTTTGAGACTCTGAAACAAAGCCAGGAATAAAGGATGTGAAATTAAAATAGCAACATAGCTCATGTCTACAACATTTGAGAAAAATATTGAAAACAAAAAATCTGCAAAACAAATTCTAATGACAATATATCCATTTCTGGCCATGTCAGAAGAGGATTTTTACAGACTAGCCTTACATTTTGCTACGTGGTGGTAGCTTAAGACCTCCAAGATTATGCATAGTCTGGCGAGCCTGAGCAACAAGCTGCCCTGTTATTTTGTTTCTCATATCCACAACTACTGTAGACAGCCCTCCCTTGTGCCCTAAAACTCGAGCATCAATTTCTATTTCATCCTAAATAAACACAGGGGAGTATTACTATTTAAGCAAACTTCGGGGAAAACTGAAAATAACAGAAAGATTTATGCTTACATGGGTTTTGGCTGCAGACAAATATGAGAGATTGTAATCCACAGAGACCTTGACGGGTTTGTTGCAGGTCATGATGGCGGCTGCGCAAACATTGTCTACCAAAGACATTATCGCACGGGCAGGCCAGATTCCGGATTCATCCTGTAAATAAATAAATGTTCATTAGCTGGGAGCAGAGGAAAATCATTTTCAGGGTTAATCAAAGAATTGAATTTGAAAGCATACATACCACAAGACGAGGAGGCACTTTGAATGTGCAGAGAGCGCGGCCATTTTTGAGTTGCTCGATTTGCAGGCCTCTGAAAACGAATCCTTCGTAAATGTTGGAGGAATCGAGGGATACTGGGGCTTCTCTTGGATTTATCTTACTCAAATTCTCAACTTTTAGGAGGGATTGAAGCCATTTTCTTGCCCTTTCGCAAGGGTCTGGATCCTCCATTGTTAGCATAATTAGCCACGATGAATGGTTATTTAAAGAGTTTTTTATTATTATTTATCGTCACGGGCTAGATAAATACGGGGTGGTTGCAGTAAGCAGGTTTGACTATAGGAGCTTAGACGGCCCTGGTCATTGTGAATGTTTAGGTGGTGATTGTATGCAGGTTAGGACTTTAAACAGCCCTGCTCATTGGGAATGTTTAGATGAAGGGCACCATTAAGTTCATGGACAGTTGCTTTTATGTAAATTTGTTTGTATTGTAGGGTTTATTATTGTTTAATTGTTCGATATGTGGGAGTACAAGTTTTAGGTTAAAACTTCTTCGGTTGAGAGTTAAGGATTAAGGGGTATTCATTATGTCAAAATTGTCTGAACCATTATTTTTTGGTATCATCCCTTATGGTGTCGAGGCCTTGCACTCAACAAGATTTGATACTTGAAGGTTCATTCAAAACCATTCAACTTTTCCTGTACACCAAAGATTCATTGACAAGCCTATGCAAATTTTAAATTAAGTATATAAGATAATTTGGTATCTTCTCTTATAATAGTGAAATTGTTATAATATAGGGATTGAAATAAGACTATAATTTTATAGAGCAAGGTTTTCTAAAATATTCCATAGGAGCATTTCACATACAAGTAGTGGGTGAGCTTAAATCTTTAAGCTATATATATATGTTGTAATAGTCAATACTAAAAAATATAGTTAATTTTTTTTTAAGCAATAGTTAATACTAAAAATGTAGGTTCAAGACATGGCAATGGTTGGAAATTGAGAAATAAAAGTAGGGGCTTGTATTTTCAAGGATAAGATGTTAGAACACACAGATATATTGAGAGAGGGAAGTGGGAGAGGAGAGTTGGGGGGGCGGGGTGGTAGAGGGGTGGTGGGAGAGGGGGGAGGGGGAGAAGGGAGCGTGGGTTAGGGAAGAGGGGTGGGTTGGGGGAGTGGGCCGAGGGTAGGGGGAGAGTACGAGGGGTGAGGAAGGAGAGGGGTTGGTGAATTATTATATCCCTTAAATTAATTCAATTCAACTTATCAATCAAAACTTATAATTGTCTTAGTTAGATAAAACATTCAAAGCAAGAGCATAGAAGCAAAACGACAGATTTATGTGGAAAATCCAACAAGGGGAAAACCACAGTGAGAAAGCTGCTTAGAGCTACTATCCAAATCCATCCTCACAAAATGAAACAACAACTACAAAAGGTTTTTAAGGTCTTTAACCTAAGGAAGTTTATAACTCCCTGCTCAACACTTACAAAATGAGGCTGCAACCTCAAAATACAACACTTTAATGAATTAGATGATTAACCACCACCATAACACTTTTGTTGCCTTTAGATCACTTCCTTTAGCACAATCTCTTATGCTTTTCGCTCACTTCCTCCAACATTCACACTTTCACTTATGCCTTTGGCTCATTGCCTCTAGCACTCACTTACACACTTTAATCAACTCACTGCCTTTTGCACTTCACTTGTACTCTTCTTTCAGCTCACTGCCTCTAGCATACATCAAAAAATTCTCTACAAATTCACTCATTCCTTTGCCTTCAACACACTGCTTTCAACAAATTACATTAATCACACATTGAACACTTATACTACATGATCACACAATGGATCTTTCATTTATACCTTCCACAAGTATCAAAAAATTTCTCCTTGTCAACCACATAGAAATGTATGAACATGAAACGTGCAACGACCATATTGAGCTAGCTCCAAAACATTCATGGGAAAAGGAAATTCAATGCAGTCCAAATTAGGAGATAAGTAGGACCTAATTTAACTTTGCACATATTCCCATGTTGGTGCACATTACAAAAACTAAGTCAGCCCAACAAACACTCAACCCTCAAAAAATTAACTCTAGACCACAAGTGGTACCTGAGAGACAAGATAGCATCACGCGGATTACATCACAAGCATCAAATGATATTCAAGAATATTTTCATTCCCTTCTTTCACAACTTCATGCAACATTATATTGGTCCAAGCAAATAGGCATAGAACCAATATCTATTGCAAACCCAAACAACATAGTCTTGAGATATAACTTTGACAACTCAACTTATGGTACAATTACACAATCGAAACTCAAAGAGAGACAACAAATAGACATGTAAAACCCATCCTCGAAACCACAAGACCACAATAGCAACTGTAAAGAAATGTGGAACATGTCTCTAAACCTTCCAAGACTATAACAACATAGTCTTCACTCTGCTTACTCAGGAAACTTTTGTGGTGACTTCTACATTATGAAAATAGGAATATACAGGCTTCACACTTGACTTAGTCTATCCTTCAAACCACAAGACAATATCATAAAATGTGGAGGAATGCAAAGCATTCTTTAGAGATTTTTAGAGCACTTTCCTGAGCCACTGATTGTAAGAGATTCTTTTATACAAATTACATCAACAAATAGTGAATACAACATTCACAAAATCATTCACTTATTCATGAGAAATAGGAAACAACTGTTATATCAACTCATGACATCCAAATTCATACATTATACTAACTTTCTGATTGCAACATATGCAACCATGCACATACTACTACTTTACTGACAACAAAGACAACATCATCAGAAAACTCCATAATGTTGACATCAATGACAATACCTACAACATACTTGCAACAATCTCCCCCTTTGAAATTGATGGCAACACCAACAAGATATGTAATATCTACCCATTGCTCCATCTCTCCCCCTTTGACATCAAGGACAAAGGGCTAATGGTCTTCAATCGAACCTGTCATAGCATACAGGCTCCCCTATCTACATAAACCTCAACATTCTTCTACTTTCTCCCCTTGAGAGGTAGCCATCATCAATCTAGGGATAAAAATGAGTCTTAAATTGCTCTCCCTAGATAGATGCACCAACTATCTATCTAGTTAGAAGGAGGGGAAACAACACCTAGTTTTTTTATTGAGATACTCAAATGCATCCTTTGAGAGTGCCTTTGTGAAGATGTCTACAACTTGTTCCTTTATGGGCACATACTCTAATCTTACTTCTTGATCCATAACTTTCTCTCTTAAGAAATGATATCTGATAGATATATGCTTGGTTCTAGCATCCATCACATGATTCTTTGAAATATTGATGGTGCTTGTATTATCACACAAAATTGGAATGGGCTCATCATACATCACCTTGATTTCCTTCAAAGTTTACTTCAACCACAACACTTAGGTGCAACAAGATGCTACAACAATATACTTTGCTTTTATTGTTGATAAGGACACCAAGTCTTGCTTCTTACTAAAACAAGAGACCAATATTTCTCCCAAAAATAAAGCTCCACCACTGGTACTTCTTCTCTCACCAACACTATCAACCCAATCAGCATCAATATATGCATTTAAAGAAAAATCATTACCCTTTGGATACCACAAACCATAGTTTGGAGTTCTCTTCAAATATCTGAAAATCCTCTTGATGACCTTTACATGAGTTTCATTTGGATCATCTTGAAACCTTGCAACCAAGCAAACTTCTTGTTTAATATCAAGCCTTGTATCAATTAAGTATAGTAGGCCCCTAATCATAGACCTATACAGAGTTTGATCTACCTTAGGTGACACATCATCCTTACTCAAATGGCAACTAGTTACCATTGGAGTAATTACTGGTTTATAGTCTTCCATACAAAATGTCTTTAGCATTTCTTTAATATACTTTGCTTGAGAGATAAAGATACCATTATCTAAATGTGTAATTTGCAGTCCAAGAAAGAATGATAACTCACCTAACATAGATATTTCAATTTTTTTTTGCATTTCTTCAACAAACCTCTTACACATTTCATCATTGCCTCCAAAGATTATATCATCAACATACACCATAACAATTAGAATCTTTGCATCCTCTATTTTGATGTAAAAATAAATATTTGCAGTACCTTTCTTGAAGCCTTGCTAAAATAGGTACTTATCCAATCTCATACATTATAATGAACTTCCTAATTGTAGCATATGCAACCACCCACATACTACCACTTTGTTGACAATAGAGACAACATCATCTAAAAACACCATATTGTTGACATCAATGACAACACCTGCAACATACTTGCAACATCAGATTCTAATTTATCATGTGAATTTCTTTTCCATCTCATAGGACCTTTTGTTCTATAAAGATAGATCTTAAGCTTCCGCAATGGGACTACATCCTAAAATATGAAAAAAGAGGTGGGTTGAAATTATGTAGCCACTACATAATAAAAAATATGCCACATGACTAGACAATTTTTAATCCTCTTTACTATTTCTTTCCAAATTTTACTTTCAATGTTTTCCTTGTTAACACAAATTAGTACACATATTTTCCATTCATTTAACAATTGCTTAATTTTAAGTAAAAACATTAAAAAAATAACAAATGCATTATCCCCACAAAAAAATAATAATTTTTTTACCTTACATGAATAATTAAGTTAAATAATATTTTAAAATTTAATTTACCTATATTCCCTCCATCATTGCTAAAAATAAATATATTTCCCTACCAATTTTTTATGGTTACAATAAACTACTATTTTAGAAAATACAATCTTAGCCATTCATTTGAAATAGAATTAAATCTAAAACTTTCATTTTCTCCTCGATCCTAGGGAATTCCTCAAATCTATTCTCCATTTGAATCTTCTAGTCAAATCTTCACCATCCATCCTCCCTATAAACAATCTATAAATTGGCATATCATCTTATGTAAATCAAGCAATCACCTCTAATAGGTATATGTGTGAAGGAGGGGATTTTCTACTCCCAAGTCTCAAGACGAACAAGGTCTAAAGGGAGTGAATTTCTCTCAGCCACCTCAATGACGTAGACTCGAGTGATGGAGGTTCAAGATGAAAGAGATTGCAAAATATTCTTAAAGCAGAGTTTCTGGAATGATCATAAATAAAGGACTTTGGGGATTGAAAGAGAAAATTGCAGAGATTTCTGAGACAAGAGGATAAGCTCTCGGCCAAAGGACATCTATGTGGAAGTAGGATGACAACACATGTTTTTGTCTTAGGGATGTGCTAGCGTCTCATACAAACAAAGAACTAGACCCTTTGCACAAGACTTAAAGAATCTACTAATTATTTAGAATTTGAGGTCTATTTAATCTACTAACTTGATAAAAAGAAGGAATGAGAATAAATGAACAGAAAGGAAATATATTAACTCACAAGGGGTCCTATGATTCAAAGTCTCCCACAAAGTTCCACAAGAGAAACTTACACACAAGGTGAATGAGGAAAAAATTTGGGGCTATTTTGGGGCTTGCCTTAGTCAACCCCTGTTCTGGTGTTCCCACCTCCATGGATTGCTAGATAGATAGAGAGTATAAAAGACACAAATTAAAGTAGACACAATGAGTGATAAAAGCAAACCCCATGATGGAAGAGAAACCACATCACAAAATAGATAGCTAAGTGATAAAAGCAAACCCCACTATGGAGGAGAACCCGTATCATGAAATATAAACAAAATAAGTTTGCTATCAAATAGACAAGAAATAAAGAGAGCATTACCAATAGTTTTTGGCTCCCTCTTGGCTTGATAGACGTAATGTTGAGAATTTGCAAGAGAGATTTGGTTGTTGGTGAGACTTCAATCCAAAAGAGCTTCGCCATAGAATCGTGATGTAAAAAAGAAAAGAAAGAAGAGAACAAGTTGGAATGAGTTCGAGTGATAATGCATGCAAATGGGAGTGAAAAGAAGAGTTTTGTGAAGTTGCATGGGTGGGAGGAGCCATTACACTCAAAATTCCACCACAATGACACGTGTCATGGAAAAGATTCTTGAGACTCCTCATTTGAACTTGTAAAGCTCGGGGGGTGCTATCAGTGATAACTTTAAGAAACCCCCCTCAAAAAAAGATATAAAATCTTGGTGAATATTTCGTTTTTAGGAAAAAAAATTAATTCTATTGGCAAATCAAGTTCCTCTTTTTTGAAAAAAAATTTAATTTTATTGATGATTTTTTTTACATAACTAATTTTGTAGAAAATTTTGGTGAATCTTGAAAAGTAATTGGAAATGATGCAGAAGCATCCAATGGTGTAGGGAAATCTTGCATCATCCAAAAAAATATTTTCCCTTATTTTTCTTTAGTTGTTTTGAGTCCCATGATGGCACTTAAGGGATGTAGATAGTCAAAAGTAAAAACTGGTCACTATTTTTAGTAAGTCTGCCTAAATGAGCTTGTATGGACTTGAAAATTTACCCCAAGGAGTAGAATTGAAAAAAAATTCCGGCAATAGAAGAATCGTCTCAATACCCTGTATGATTTGGGAGATATTAAAGTTTTCGTCTTGAGAAATTTCTCCAATGCAACTTCAAATTCAAATTTGAAAACCTTAGAAGCTTTGAAACAACTCGAAAAGTGGATAAAATGATCTCCAATGGTTTTAGCGTTGTAGATCTCTTCGAGAGATTTCCAATGATATATTATAATAGCAAATCGAACACCTGGATCAAAACTTATGGCCTTGTGAAGCTACCCCACTAAAAAGTGAATTTCATTAAAATATCTTTCTAGGCAAGAAATCAAACGATAGGGCTTTTGGCACCAAAACAAAATGGAAAGTTACACTTTCTAAAACATTCTAGGGCGGTTATTGGGAAAAATAAAAGGGTTAAATGGGGGTTTAGAAGGTGGCACCATTAGTGTAGATTGTGGCTTCGAATAATAGATTTTCTTTCAGAGTTGATTTTTTTGTAATGAATCAAGTCCATGAGGTTGTAACATTGTAAGTTTTGAATCTATAATTTCATTTTCTAAAAAATAATTGAAAATGAGTTATTTTTTGTCTCGCATTTTCTGTGTTGGTATCTATTGTTGTGTTTTGTGTGGGTTTCAAGCGGTGTAGCCCTCATCAAGTGGTATCAAAGTGGATTTTCTTGAGTGTGTAAACAAATCATTGAACGTGATGTAGTTTGCACCAGGACTTGTGGTTGTGGGTTTCTGAGAAAAGTGATCAAAATGCCTCTGCAAAGAAACCATTTTGGTGGAAGAAATTTTATTGTACTAGAAGAGGGTTTTAGAGTGTTGTAGAGACAAGTTCAAGAATTTCAAGAGGAGCTACGTTGAGGGTTTGAGCCAAGAAGAGGAGATGAAAGTGAAGATGAAGCTGAAAATGAGGAACAGTTCGAAGAAGAACAAGATGCAATAGATCCAGAGAGAGTTAGATTATTTAAGGCCATCTCTAAGATTGGGAAAAGGCCAAAGATTGATGTTTCTACATTTTCAAGAAATCTTAACCCAAAAGAGTTGATTGATTGGATCAATGATATGGAGGAGTACTTTGAATATGAGGAGGTGGTAGATCCTGAGAGGGTCAAATTTGCAAAGACTAAGCTAAAGGGTCATATGAATATTCGGTGGAAAGAGGTACAACTAGAAATAAATCAAGAAGGAAAAGAGAAAATAACCAGATGTGACCAGATGGTGGACAAATTAAAAAGAAAATTCATTCCTATGGACTATGAGCTAGATTTGTTGAAGAAGATAAAAGGTTGAAAAAAGAAAGAAAATTTTCCAAGGATTATGTAGAAGCATACTACGATGTCCTGATTAGAATAGGCCATTATGAGGCCAACAAGGAAAAAATTTCTCATTACATAAATGGGTTGAAGTTGGGTATTCAAGAAGAGTTGGGTCTGATAAGAATTTCTACCATTGAAGATGCATATCAGTTTGCTTTGAAGGTAAAATAAAAGTTGAATAGAAGGTTTGAAAGAAAGCAAAGAGGTGGGGGTCATGGTGGAAAGACTAGTGGACAGTCATATAGAGGTTGAAATGAAGATCAAAAGAAGGGTGAAGGATCCAGTAGCAACCACAACCAGAAAGGAGATAACACCTATCATCCTCATGATCAAAATAATGGAGACCAAAGAGGAAGAGGAAGATCTAGATGAGGACTGGGAAGAAGAGGCTTTTGTGGAACCTATTTCTAGTGTAGAGAAGAAGGATATAAAGCCTATGAGTGTCCTCAACATGAAGGAAGGACAAATAGAAGACATGAGGGTAATGCAAGAATTGCACATGTAGATGAAGATGTTGAGTCTTCACATTTTGAGGATGCAAAAAGAGGAGAGATTCTTATTACTAGAAGAGCCTTGCTAAATGAGGAGAACGAACCAACTCAAAGGAAGAATTTGTTTCACACTAGTGTAAGTGTGAAGGTAAAGTTTGCAATGTTATTATTGATGGAGGTAGTACTGATAACCTTGTTCCAAAAGAGATGGTTAGTAAGTTGCGGTTGGAGAGAAGAAGGCATCCAAATACATACCAAATTGTTTGGTTGCAAAAGGACCATAAAGCTTTGGTGAATGAACAATGTTTGGTAAAGTTCAATATTGGAAATTACCATGATGAGGTATTGTGTGATATTATGCCTATGGATTTTTTTCATATGTTGTTAAGTAGACTGTGGTAGTTTGATCAGTGACCAGTGCATGATGGACATGCTAACACCTATTCCTTGACAAAGGATGGGGTTTGTCATAAGTCGAAACCCCTGAGGGAGGTAGAAGAAAAGGTATGCAATAATGCAAGAATTTTTTTGGTTGATGGAGTAAAGTTCCTAGAAGGTATGAGGCATGAGCATATGTATTTTGCATTGATCCCTAGAGTTGATAAAGAAGATATTAATGAGGTACATATAGAGGTTTTAGATTTTTTGAATGAGTTTCAAGATATTGTTTCTAATAATGTACCTAAAGGTTTTTCGTCCAATAAGAAAGATTAGTCATCAAATGGACCTAATTCTTGGAGCCAATTTTTTGAATAAGGTAGCTCATCATATGACTCCAATATAGAGTGAAGAGTTGAGCAAACATGTGCAAGAGTTAATGTGGAAGGGATTTATCAGAGAGAGTTTCAGTCCATGTATAGTACCTATAGTACTAGCACCAAAGAAGGATGGGGAATGACAAATGTGTACAAATTCTAGAGCCATCAACAAGATCACCATCAAGTATAGATTTCCCTTGCTAAAAATGGATGACATTATGGACTGTTTGAGTGGAGCTGAGTACTTAATGAAGATAGATTTGATGAGTGGATATCACTAGATCTGGATTATAGAAGGAGATGAAAGGAAGAAAATATTCAAAACCAAGGAGGGCTTGTGTGAGTGGTTAGTCATGCCTTTTGGGCTAACCAATACACCAAACACATTTATGAGGGTTATGAATGAGGTATTGAAATAATTTTTAGGAAAATTAGTTATTTTTCATTTGGATGATATTTTGATTTTTAGTAAGACATTGGAGGAGCACTTGATGCATATTTGAAGAGTTTTGAGAAGCTAAGAGAGGAGAAGTTGTTGATTAATTTGAAGAAATGTAGTTTTGTGAAGAGAGAGTTAGTGTATCTGGGATTTGTTGTCTCAATAGAGGGTCTTAAAATAGATCCAGAGAAGGCGAGATCTATCATTGAATGTCCTACCCCAAGGAGTGTTACAGAGGTAAGGTCATTTCATGGTATAGCAAGTTTTTACATAAAGTTTATTAAGAATTTTAGTAGTATTTATGCACCTCTAACTGAAGCAATGAGAGGGGATAAAAAGGATTTTAAATGGACTATAGGAGAAACAAAGAGTTTTGATATGTTGAAGAAGAAATTCACAAAGCAACCTATTTTGGAACTTCCATATTTCAATAAGGTCTTTCAGGTAGATTGTGATGCTAGCGGTACTGCCATAGGAGTTGTTTTGAGTCAAGAAGGTAAGCCTGTTGCCTATTTTAGTGAGAAGTTGAATTATGCTAAGAAGAAATATTTTGTCTATGATCAATAGTTTTATGATATAGTTCAGGCTTTGAAGAAATGGAGACACTATTTGTTTCCAAATGAATTCTTTTATATACTGATCACTAGGCTTTGTAGTATCTCAATAGTTAAGGAAAATTAAATCAAAGACACTTAAAATGGGTTTTATTTTTGTAGAGTTATACTTTTGTTTTGAAGCATAGGAGTGGAAGGTCAAACAGAGTTACAGATGCCTTGAGTAGAAGGAAAAATTTGTTGATAGAGAGGAATATAGAGGTTGTTGGGTTCAATAAACCCAAGAGTTTGTGTATCCTAAAGATCTAGACTTTGCAGAAGATTGGAAGCCTTATTTGGAGCCTGTTACATTGGATAGGACAAGATGGTTGGATTTCTTAATCCAAGATGAAATGTTGTTTAGAGAAAGCCAATCATGCATTCCAAGGAGTTCTATGAGAGAGAATCTAATCAAGGAGAAGCATAGTGAAGGATTGGTTGGAAATTTCAGTCAAGATAAGACCATTGCTATTGATAGCAAAAATTATTAGTGACCACAGTTACAACAAGATGTGAAGAAGTTTGTACAAAGTTGTAGAGTATGTTAGATGGTGAAAGGAATAAGTCAGAATACTGGATTGTATCAACCATTACTTGTACCTAAGAGGCCATGAGAGGATATTAGCATGGATTTTGTTCTTGGCTTGCCAAGGGCATAAAGAGGGCATGATTCCATATTTGTGGTGGTGGATAGATTTTCAAAAATGCCACATTTCATTTTGTGTCATAAGACCAGTGATCTTGTTCATATTGTAGAGTTGTCTTTTAGAGAGATGGTGAGACTACATAGTCTACCAAAGAGTATAGCTTCAGATAGAGATACCGAATTTGTTGTTTATTTTTGGAGGACATTATGGAAGAAGTTGAAGAAAGATTTGAAGTTCAATTATGCACACCATCCATAGACTAATTGACAAATGAAGGTGGTGAATAGGAGTTTGGGTAACTTGCTAAGATGCTTAGTAGGATATGAGCCCAAGGGATGGGATTTGATTATACCACATGCACAATTTTCTTACAACAATTCTATCAATAAGAGTATTGGAAAATCCCCATTTCAGATTGTATATGGGAGTAGTCCAAGGAATGTCTCTGAGTTGAGGAAGATGGACAAAGGAGAAAAGAGTATTGTTGAGGCTGAAGATTTTGTAGAGCACCTAAAGAACTTGCATGAAGAGGTAAGAAATCACCTCAATAAGATGAATTCTCAGTACAAAGCTAAGGCTGATCAAAAGAGGAGATTTAAGGAATTTCAGGTTGGCGATGATGTCATGGTCCACTTGAGGAAAGAAAGGTTCCCAATGGGAACACATAAAAAGTTGAAAATGAAGAAATTTTGACCGTGTAAGATCCTAAAGAAGCATGATTCAAGAAATGCTTATGAGGTAGAGTTTCCTAGTGGAATAAACATTTCTCCTATATTCAACATTGATGATTTGACAGAGTATCATGAAGGTGATATAGAGGATAGGCTGATAAAAGAACAGTGGAAAATTCTAGCACCTACTTCAAAGAAGGAAGAGATAGAAGAAATCTTGGATAGTCGTGTGGGAACAAGTACAAGAAATAGGCAACATGAAGAATATTTGGTTAAATGGAAAGGAAGGCCTATTAAAGATTCATCATAGTTGTCTAAGGCCGAGCTTAATCGTCTTGTTTTCCCTCTAACTCTTGAGAAGTGATAGGGTCACTTTTCAAATTACCCTAGGTGTCTGATGCAGGAGCATCCAATGGTGTAGGAAAATCTTGCATCACCCAAAAAATGTTTTTCCTTATTTTATTTTAGTTGTTTTGAGTCCCATGATGGCACTTAAGGGATGTAAGACAATTAGAAGTTAGAAAAGGTGAAAAATGGTCACTTACTATTTTTAGTAAGTTAGCCTAAACGGGCTCATATGGATTTAAAAATTTACCCCAAGGAGCGGAACTGAAAAAAATTCTGATGATGGAAGAATAATCTCAATACCCTGTATAGTTTGGGATATATTACAGTTTCCGTCTTGAGAAATTTCTCCAATACAACTTCAAATTCAAATTTGAAAACCTTAGAAGCCCCAAAACAACTCAAAAAGTAGACGAAACGATCTTGTTGTAGATCTCTTCAAGAGCTTTCCAATGATATATTATATAATAGAAAATCAGACACCCGGATCAAAAGTTATGGCCCTATAAAGCTGTCCCACTAAAAAGTAAATTTCATTAAAATATATTCCTAGGAAAGAAATCAATGATGAGACTTTTGGCACCAAAACAAAACGGAAAGTTACACTTTTTAGAACATTCTAGGGAGGTTATTGGGAAAATAAAAGGGTTAAATGGGGGTTAAAGAAGGTGGCTCCATTAGTGTAGATTGTGGCTCTGAATAATAGATTTTCTTTCAAAATTGATTCTGTTGTAATGAATCAAGCCCATGAGGTTGTAGCATTGTAAGTTCTGAATCTATAATTTCATTTTCTAAAAAATAATTTAAAGTGAGTTATTTTTTGTCTTGCATCTTCTATGTTGGTATCTATTGTTGTGTTTTGTGTGGGTTTCAAGCGGTGTAGCCCTCATCAGGAAAATGCATTAATTATGATGGCAAATCCATCCAATCTAAAAATAATTCTCATGGAAAAGTAGGGGCCTAAGGGTAGAAATTATCAATGGGTTTAAGAGGTAGACTATAATATTTACTTGTCATCTTTATTTTACAATATAATATAATGGCCCTCATTGTATTTTGTAAGGTTAAATGTACCTATGATCTATAATTCTCATGGGGCTTGAAATTGCTTTTGGATCATTGATCTAATGACTTGCATTGTACTCTGTGAGGTAAAATGTACCCACAATCTATAATGCTCATGAGACCCAAAATTATGGGCCCCATGAGCATTACAAATCATGGGTCCATGTTACCTCGTGGAATACAAGAGCCATTAGATTATATTATAAATCAATGGTGGAAACTAAAGATCAGAAATATGGTCCTAAAGCAACTAATAATTATGATATACTATTGGTGAATCAATATAGAATTCCACTATAATTGATCAAATTTAGACGAATTTGATCTAATCATGTATAGAATATTGTGGAAAATTTTTGCATTAAATTTTTTAATAAAATAAATTCTTTGGCAATTTAAATAAGAGTATAATAAAATTTTGCAAAAATGTGGTGATTCAACTCACATTATATCTTGAACTATTAGCCAATTTTGGATTCCCAAATTTCAACTATTAGCCAATTGGTGAATATTAGCCACTAAATAAATCACTGGACGCTATCGCGCCACGTAGACATCCAACTTATAACTTTGTAAGAAATGAGGTGGCAGACTGTTGTCGCTTCATCATTGCCCCTTATGGAGTTGGAATCATGAAATTTTGACTCATACGATTCTTGTCATAAATGCATCTAGGCACCTTAAATGCGGGGGCCAAATGCACAAATTTGAAATTGCCACAGGGTGCAATTTTACCATATTACATTTTTCCCCCACTTTAGTGAGCTGATTTTTGGGAGAAATTAGCTACACTAAAGTAGAAAAGAAAACATTAGTGCAAGCATGAAAATTTTGAAAATTTTATGGATTTTCATACCAAAAAGATACTGTAGAGGCTATAGAGGTCAAGTAGGTAGATACTATTGGTGCCCCAATGATCGAACTTAATGGGAAACCACAACATCAGACATGAAGGGTCATTCTACAAAACACAAATTTAGGTCAGTTCAAAAATCAGAAGAAGCTACCATGGTGAGAAGAATGCTCAAGAAAACTTTGGTGGTTCAGAAGAAAAATATGATGAAGAGGTGAGTTTATAGTCCCTCCTATTTTACCCCTTGCTAGGTGGGATGAAAATAAGAAAAATAGAGAGACCACATACACTGGGAAAAATGGGCCAAAAATGACTTATTAACTATTCACCATGAGTAAATTATTGAATTTTGTGAGAGAAAATTCAAAAAAATGCCTTGCAGATGTGATTACATGGGCCCAAAGATCTAGCAGCTGTGCAAGGTCATAGGAACTAGAGACAAGGTTGATGGGGTACATCAATTTTGAGCCTTTGTTTCCATTTTTTGAAGTTTTTCAAATCCAAAGTAGCACACATGTGTCTGATTGGCACAAAGGCATCCAACCTACATGTTTTTGTTCTAACAATGCATTGGAAGCCTTCATCTGCGTTGATGTCCATCATGCATGTTGCCACCCAAACAAAATTCATAGTAGACAACCCTAGACACTAGCATGTGTCACATAGATGTCTGTGTGACACACCTCTATCCTAAAGGTCACTTAGAGAAGAGATTGATATAAAAGTTAGAATAATTTGGATGGATCTAACATAAATTTTGTTTCTATTTTGTAGGATTAGCTCGAGATGTGAGAGAAGGAAGGAAGGAATGTGCTTACTACACTCCAGGATTAGGCAACCTAGATGCATTTTGATGACTTTGATCATCTTTGGAAAATGGGCCTACGGTAGACCTACACCTTGCCCAATATGTTATACCATCCTTTGATACTGATGGTGCTCATGGAGAGTTGGGATGCATTGACTTCCTCTTTCCATCTACTGCTAGGAGAGATGAAGGTCACACTTGAGGATTTGTACTGCACCATTGGCTTGCCCATCCATGAATGGTGGGTGGCTCTTGATGATGCATGCTTTCTCCTTGAGGTATTAAAGGGCTAACAGTACTATTTCAAACACACAAAGCCCAATGAAACCACTGGCCACATCTATATATAGTGGTTTGAGCAGGGATGAGTGGTAGTCCCACTTTTGAGGAGGGTGATGGTAGTCATAGTTTCCCTTCAAGTCACCATGGATGAGTGAGGATCACACTTGGATGAGGGCCTCATCCATATGATTTGTGAGATGGAGGAGTGGCAAACCATTTTTGCATAGGGTCATAGCATGCTCACCCACTTGTACCATGAGCTAGGGAAATATGTGCATTATGAGTACTCCAGTTTCATAGCCTACACACTCTTGTAGGTGTGGGATTTTGGACACATTATAGCTACTTGGCTAGTCGGGTTTCCATAGGGAACAAATCCTAGTACATCAATGGCCCATGTGTACCCATTGGTATGCGACTGGAGATACAAAGACCTTCAATTTTGGCGATTACATTTTGATACTTTACGGTCCCATGAGGTTGGATGACGACCATATATGGAAATGCAGTGGCCCATAAATAGGTGGAAATTATGACATATGCAACATGATTGCCTCTTGACAAGGCACAACAATTATATTATAGTTCCTTATTATTGGTACCAAGTCACTCAACAGTTTGATATTTTACAAACCATCCCCTCAACTCCCCCTATGTATGTTCGAGTAGCCATGAGTGCCACCAAACTGGGTGATCTTCATCATCCAATCATAACAAATTCCATTGTCAATGACTATGGGTCTAACAATGATGATCATCCCCTAATATTGTCTGTCAATGATGTAGGGGTTGCTTGCGACTTCAGGACCTAGTGGGTGATAGCGAGTCCTACCATGATTTTCTTGGTAGATCCCCCCATGGGCATGTCAGTGCATAGGGGAAAGTAGGAGTAGGAGGAGGAGATGACCGAGGTGGCGATGATGATGACCAACAAGGATAGGTGATAGGTAGAGCGATAAATAAAGTAGGGGCTTGTATTTTCAAGGATAAGATTCTAATTTTTCACATGATTTATTTTCCATCTCATAGGACCTTTTGTTCTATAAAATATATCTTAAGCTTCTAAAATGGTGTTGGGAAAATGTGTCTCAACCTTGCAATTACATAAGGTATAGTTGATATGTAAGCAATGGGAGGGGCATGGGGGGTACCCCCGCAAGAGGTCCAAGAGGTCATCCCTTGATAAGGGATATGGGGGCTGTTACTACCCTGAAAGGTAAATTATATATATATTTTATTATTGTAAATCTAGACCATTCATCATTAGGTCTCAAATTTGACAGTTGATATTTTGTTGGCTTGACTTGCCCTAGAAGGAAACTCTATTTTATAAGTGCGTTGTATTATAATTGTGTATTTTGATGTATTTTGAGAGTCTGATAGTGGTTGTGTTGCCTCTGGATCTCTGGTTGGTGATACTTGTGTGAGAAGCTTGCTCTACAATTATATTGTAATATTCATGATTTCTGAATAATATATTGGGCGGCCTTTGGAGTGTGGGGTTTTTATCTTGAAAGGGTTTTCCCCACGTAAAATCACTATGTTTTGGTATGTATGATATTTATGTTTATTTCTACTTAATTCTCTATAACTATAGAAAAGATCTATAAAGCTTTTCATTACCCTCCTCTCAAGATTAGTGTAGGAAGTTGTTCCACTACCTTACTTCCTTACAAGTGGTATCAATTCCTGATCACCTTTTGTTTCAGTTGTGGTTTGTTGTGTTTTTTGAACTAATCTATATTTGAGTGGGAGATTGTGTAGAAGACACTTTGTGATCTTGTTGCAGGAGTTTTCAAATGGCATGTTCATCAAGGAGAATAGAGGTGGATAAATTTTTTGGAAATAATTTAGAAATATGGAAGTTGAAGATAGAGGATCTGTTGATAGATTGAGATTTATGCAATGTTGTTGATGAGAATGTTTCAAGGCCTATAGATGCTACTTTAGCTACTCAATATGATGTTATGGACCATAAAGCCAAGGGTGTAATCAAATTGTTCTTTGTAGACTTCATTTTAATCAATTTCCATGAAGAGACCTCTACATAGAAACTATGGACAAAACATAGTGAGACGAATCAAGACAAATATTTAGTGAACAAGATTTTCTTGAGGAAGAAATTATATTCCTTGAGAATGCAAGAGGGTGGATGAATTAAAATCCACCTAGAAGTATTCAATATGGTGGCTCAATTGGCATCAATTGGTGTCAAAATGGATGAGGAGGAGAAATGTTAGATCTTGCTTTGTTCTTTACCTGATTCGTGGGATTCTTTTGTTATGGCTATTGGGAGTACTTCTGTTATATTGAAGACTAAAGATGTGGTGGGTTCTTTGCTTTCTAAATAGGTGAGGAGGAAGGTATCCATTAGTGCCAAGGAGGCCCTAAATTTTTGTGTAATTCCTAAGGAAAAAAGGAAAGAAGAATGAGAAGTGTGATAAATCCAAGTCGAAGGGGGGATCCAAATCTCCTACAAATTCCAAAGTTATTTGCTAGAACTACAATAAGCCTATACATATTCGTAAGGACTACAAGAAAGAAAAGAAGAAAAAGAAGAATTTTGATTTTGATTTTGAGTCTGAGAAGGAAGATGGTGATGCATTCATTACAGCTTTGGAAACTCATGCAGGTAATGATGCATGGTTAATTGACTGAGGTGTATCTTTCCATATGACCTTTAATAGAGATTAGTTTTCTCAATATGAATAATTTGAAGGAGGTAAGGTGTACTTGGGTGATGATTCTTATTTAAATATTGTTGGTTTTTGGTTGTGGTAAAGTTAGAATCAAGTTTCCTAATCGTAGAACAAAAGGGATTAATGATGTGTTGCATATCCTTGTATTAGCACTAAATTTGTTATCTATGAGAAAACTAATAGATGTAGGTGTGCAGGTAGTATTTTTTGATGCAAGATGCAAGATGGTTAGAGGTGTTATTGTGATTGCTAGAGGTGTCAAATATGACACATTGTATAAGATTGATACATGTGCTATTGAATGCAATAGTAATTATATGAAAAGAAATAGAAGAGGTGAGGGTTTCATCTTCAAAAAATGGTTGTGGCTTCTGGGTACCCAAGGGTTCTCTTTCTTCTGAATCAAAGTTACTTGTAGAGAAAACTATGTTATGGCACCAAAGACTTGGCCAAATTGGAGAAAAGGGTCTAAGGACCTTGAAAAATAAAAAACCTTGTTGAAGGGTTGTCTGATTGTAATCTTGAATTTGATTTCTATGAGCATTGCATTTATGGGAAACAAAACTACATTTAGTTTTACTTGAATTCTCATAAATCTTGTGGTGTATTCGATCTTATTCATTTTGATGTGTTTGGTCTTGTAGATGTTCCTTCAATTGGTAAATCCACATATTATGTTTCATTTATTGATGATTATAGTAGGACATGGGTGTATTTTCTAAAGATTAAATCTAAATTTTTTAGTTGATTTCAAGAATTTAAAGCGGTGGTTGAGTTTCAAATAGAAATAAAATAAAATGTTTAAGGAGTGATAATGGTGGTGAATTTTTATCTAATGATTTTGATAGATTTTGTAAAGATTTTTGTATTCATAAGCAAAATACAACTTTTTATTCTCCACAATATAATGGAGTTGTAGTAAGAATGAATAAGACATTGATGGAGAAGGCTAGGAGTATGTTGAGTGGTGTTGGTCTAGAACAAAGGTTTTGGGATGAAGCTATTGCTACTGCTTGCTACCTGATTAATAAGTCTCCTACATCAACTCTTGTTGATAAGTTTCCTATAGGGGTATGGTCAGGCCACAAGCCTTCATTAAGACATCTTAGAGTTTTTGGTTGCAAGGCATATGCACACGTGCCAAAGAAGATGTGAAAAAAGTTGGAGAACAAGGATATGAAATATATCTTTATTAGATATAGTTATGGTGTGAAAGGATACAAGCTTTGGGATACTGTTTCATAGAAGGTAATATATAGTAGAAGTGTCATTTCTAGAGAAACTAAGCTTCTTCTATTACATTGCAGCCAAAACAAAGTAAACAGGAAGATGTGATTCAATTTCTTTTTGCACCTAAGAAAGTTAAGAATTGAGGCCCATGGATGGACAAGAAGTTGAGAAGAGCTCATCTAGCTCTAAATTTTCATAAGAGGAGGAAGAACCTTCAACTCAACTTGTTCATAAGTCTACAAGGCATAGACAACCACCTAAAAGGTATTCACTTGATGATTGGAGACGTATTTTTTCTTTGAATACTAAAATGGATGAACCCATATCGGTAGAAGAGGCATTAGGTATGAATGTTGCAGAATCTTGGAAGATTGCTATGTATGAAGAAATGACAACTTTAAAAAAGAATGATACATGGGATCTTGTACCATTTCCTGAGGGAAGAAAACCTATTGGTTGCAAATGGGTGTTCAAGAAAAATATTGGTTTCGATGGAGGTATTGATAAGTACAAAGCAAGGCTGGTTGTGAAAGGCTTCCCTCAAATCGAGGGTGTTGATTACAATGAGATATTTTCTCCTATTGCAAAATGACATCCATTAGATTTTTTTTTTATATTGCTAGTACTTATGATTTAGAGGTTGAGCAAATGGATGTGAAAACTTCTTTCCTTCATGGTGACTTAGAGGAGGATATTTATATGACACAACCAAAGCACTATGTGGTGAAAGGTAAAAGTAAATTGGTTTACAAATTGAAGAAATATTTGTATGGCCTAAAATAGAGTCCTAGGATGTGGTAGTAGAAATTTGATAGATATGTGTTGAGTATGTATTTGAGCATTCTAAATTAGATTATTGTGTTTATTATGAAATTGATGGTGATCATTTCCTATTGATTGCATTATATGTTGATGATATGTTATTTATTGGTAAAGGGAATAGTATGATTTCATAATTAAAATCTCAAATTATTGTTAAATTTGAAATGAAAGACCTTGGTGCAACTAGACACATTATTGGGATGGAAACTAAAAGAGATAGAGTGAATATAAAGCTATGGCTTCGACAAAGTATGTCAATTTAATTTTATAGAGGTTTGATATGCAAAATTTTAGACCATTGTGTGTTCCTATTTCAGCTAGAAAAAATTTATTTATTTCAGATTGTCTAACATCCCCATCAGAGATGGAAGAAATGAGTAGATTTCCTTACCAAAGTGTAGTTGGAAGTGTGATGTATGTTATGGTTTGTATTAGACTAGACATTGCCCAAGTAATGGGAGTTCTTTCCAGATATATATTTAATCTTGGTAGAGTTCAGTGGGATGCAACTAAAAGAGTCTTTAGATATTTGTGCAGTACCACAGAGTATTCTTTGTGCTATCATAGTAATTTTTCTGAAGAAGAGATTTCCCTTGATATTCATGGTTATGTGGATTCAGACTAGGCAGGAGATGTTGAAAACATACGATCCATCAGTGCTTATGTGTTTACTTTATTTGGTAGTGCAATTAGTTAGATGAGTAAGCAGCAGGTTGTGGTTGCTTTTTCCACTACTAAAGCTGAGTATATGGAAACTACTCATTCTTGTAAATAAGCCATTTGGATTAAGATATTGTGTTCAGATATTGGATTAAAACAAGGTGTAGTGACAATTTATTGTGTTTGTCAGAGTATGATATGTCTAGCTAAGAACTCAACATTTCATGCTAAGACCATGCACATTGATGTACAATATCATTTTGTTAGAGATATGGTCGAAGATGATAGGGTGAAGCTGGTTAAGGTGAAATTTTTTCCAAGACCATGCACATTGATGTACAATATCATTTTGTTAGAGATATGGTTGAAGATGACAGGGTGAAGCTAGTTAAGGTGGAGACTTTGATGAATGTTGTTGATTCTTTAACTAAGACTGTGAGCATAGAGAAGTTTAGATGGTGTTTAGAGACAATAGGCCTTTCAACCCCTAGCAATTAAGAGATGATGTTTATAAACCCTCCTTTTTCTCTTGCAAGGTGTTTGAAAAGTGGTAGATTTGTTGAAAAACTATCTCAACCTTGAAATTGCACAAGGTACTATTGATATGTAAGTGATGGGGGGAGCGGGGGGTTACCCCCCAGTGAGGGGTCCAGGGGGATCATCCCTAGGTAGGGTGTCTGAGGTTCGTGTGCCCCAATGAGGGCTCGGGGGAAACACCCCCGAAAGGTAAATTTTATGTAAATTTTATTATTATAAATTTGGACCGTTCATCAGTAGTTCTTAGATCTAACATTGATATTTTGTTTCCTTGACTTTCCCTACATTCAATGAAACCTATTGTATGAGGGTGTTGTATTATGACTATGTATTGTGATGTATTTTAAGAGCCTAATAGTGGTCATGTTACCTTTGGATCTCTAGTTGGTGATACTCCTATGAGAAGCTTGCTTTATAAGTATATTGTAATCTATGTGTTTTTGGAATAATATATTGGGCGTATTTTGGAGTGTAGGGTTTTTCTCCCGAAAGAGTTTTCGTCGTGTAAATCACTATGTTGTGGTATGCATGATATTTATGTTTATTTATGCTTAATTTTTTGTAACTTTTGAAAAGATCTATAAATTCTTGCATTATCCTCCTCTCAATATTAGTGTAGGAAGTTGTTATGCTACTTTAGCTTCCTTACAAATGGCACTACAACCCAAACTATTAAATCTAAACCTTGTAATTTCTCCTTTATCCTAGGGAATTCCTCACATCTACTCTCCACTTCAATCTTTTAGTCAAATCCTCACCATCCATCCCCCCTATAAACAATCTATAAATTGGCATATCATCTTATGCAAATCAAGAAATCACCTCTAACATATATATGCTACATTTATAAAGAAATTTTTTGAGCAATCATATCCCCAAAACTTGGAGCAAATCTACTTCATCATGAGAATCAAATTTGGTAACTTTATTTTTTATTTGTAATTATTCAATTTTTGTTTTTTTCCTAATCATGAGGTTTGTAAGTAGTTTTAGAATTAAAAAGAATTGTATTTACATTTTGTTTTACGGTTTAAATTATAATCTTCATGTAGCTTCAAGGAATGTAGAAGAAGACACCATAATTATGGAATTCCATAAATTTCTAACCAACTTGGTGTATGTTTGTATAATTATTTTATAAAAAAATAAATTAGGCTACAATGAAATTGTTAGAACACACAAATATATTGAGAGGGGGGGTGAATCAATATATCCTACAATTTTAACCGATTCAACCTTCTTGAAAAAAATTTATTACATATAAATCATTCAAAGCACAAGCACACAACCACAAAACCAAATTTACATAGAAAACCCTACAAGGGAAAACCACGATGAGAAAGTTGCTTGGAGCTACTATACAAATCCAACCTCACAAAATGAAACAAGATTTAAAAAAAAAATTATGGATTCAACCAAAGGAATTTTACAATTCCCTGCAAATTACAACACTTACTAAAGGAGGCTACAACCTCGATATACAACACCTGATGAATTTTAGTGATAAACCACCAGACATAATGCACAACACCTTTGTTACCTCCATCTCATTGCTTTCATCACACTTTCACTTTGCTATCTTCATCTTATTGCTTCCAACACTCTTTCTTGACCACATACACTTCCTTATACACTTTTTCCTTCAACTCATTACCTTCAATACACTTTAAATAATTCTTTGCATACTCACACATACTCTTTTTCCTTCAACTAACTACTTTCAACACATTACATACATTATACTACCTTTAGCTCATTGATTTTGGCACATTTCACTTCAAACAAATAGAAAATAAAACACTCCACACAAAAACCTTGATCACACACTTGATCTTCCATTTATATCTTCCACAATCTTCAAAAAATTTCTCATTGTCGGCCAAAATGAAATGTGTAGTGGCCATAATAAGTCAGCTCCAAAACACCCAAGGAAGAAGAAATCGAATACAATCCAAGCCAAGAGATAATTAGGATCTATTTTACTTTTGCACATAATACCATGCTAGCACACACAAAAAGGACTTGGCAAAAATAACTCGATATACCAAGTCAACCCAACAAACACTTAACCCTCCAAATATTAACTCTAGAACACAAGTGGTACTGGAGAGACCAGATAACATCAAGTAGATCACATTATAAACATTAAATGATATTCAACATCATTCTCATGCATCCTTTTTATAGAGCTTCATGTAACTCTATGATAGCGCAAGAAAAAAGACACTAAACCCAACATTAGTTAAAAACCTAGAAAACACAATCTTGAGATAGATCATTGAAAAACATAATTACAGTACACCTCAACACCTAAAACATGAAATGAGAGAACATATAGGAAATTTAAAATCATCCTCTAATATGCAAGACCTCAACATCAACAGTGGAGAAATGAAAAATATTTATCTGAACCTTCTTGACTACAACATCACAGTCTACACTCTAATAGCACAAAAAAATTCTATGGTAACTACTATGTTTTGAAAATAGGAACATACATATTTCAAACTTTCCTATGTTTAACTTCCAAACCACAAGTTCATATCTTTAAATATGGAGGAATGTAGAGCTTTCTCCTGAGCTTCTTTGATACAAATTCTTGAGCCACTGACTACAAGAGAACCTTTCATACTTTCTTTCATCTCTTATGCAATGTTTTACAACAAGAGATGGATAATACAATCATCCAAAACACTTATAATAAACACACTAATTGTATCACATGCAACCTTTCACACTATCACTTTGTTGACATCAGAGATAACACCTTTAAACAAGACAACATCTACAAAATCCTCCATTATGTTGAAATCAATGAAAAAACCTCAAACAAGCTTGTAGTAATCTCCCCCTTTAGCATTGATGGAAAAATTGACCTAATAGTAGTTTTCTCCCCCTTTGAAATCAAGGGTAAAGGTCTAGTGGTCTTCATTTATTTCTACAACAACATACAAGCTCCCCCTATCTACACAAACCTTAACACCCTTCTACCTGCTCCCCCTAAGAGGTAGCCTTCATCAATCCAGGGATAAAAATATGTCTTGAATTGCTCTCCCTTGGATAGATGCACCAACTATGCATCTAGTTAGAAGGGGAAACAACCCCTAACTTTTTTTTGAGATATTCAAAGGTGTCCTTTGAAAGAGCCTTTGCAAAGATGTTTGTAACTCATTCCTTTGTTGGCACATAATCTAATCTTCTCTATGTAACCTTCTCTCTTAGGAAGTGATGCCTGATAGATATATACTTGGTTCTAGAATGCAACACTGGATTATTCAAAATATTCATGGAATTTTAATTTTCTCATAAATAGGAATGGGCTCATCATACATTTCCTTGATATCATTCAATGTTTCCTTCATCCACAACACTTGGGTGCAACAAGATGTTGCAGATATATATTCTGCTTCTGTTATTGATAAGGACACTGAATCTTTCTTCTTACTAAACCAAGAGACCAATCTATTGTTGGAATAATGAAGAGATTCCATTGATGCATTTGTTGGAAACATGAGCATGAGGAATGAGCACAAGGTACATACAATAATGCATTAAAGTGTTGTTATTGATGTCAACATTGTATCTTGGTACAAAGACTATGTTGTAGATCAGTTTAGGTGTCATGATCATGGTTGAAGATGATTCTTAAAGATAATTAAATTGCAAGAAGGATTGATCTAACGAAGAAAATTGTGATGAAAATTGACTAAGTGTTAATACCAGTGATTCTATGTACAATGGATCCGGTAATTGGGTCTGCAATGGATTGTTGTTGAATAACTTTCTCTATAGTTCTAGTATAATTTTTTTGGTTGGTAGAAGTATATAATTTTAGAGTTTCATCTTGTTTTGGCTAGTGGTGTGACAGTTATGAGTAACAAAATTTTGGCTTGAAAATTATAGGTATTTTCTCGTTCTATGCATATGATTTGGAGAATCCACACTTCCCTACATATTGGTTTTTGGATTTGTAGAGTTGTGGAAGTGTTGACAAATGTTAGATGAGTGTGCATTCTAGTTGGAATGCTATTTGGAAGTCAATGTGTTCGAATGTGGATGTATAGTTGGAAAATTTTGAAATTAGGTCCTTTGTGGTGTCGACCTAATAGGTTTGAAGGCATGAAAAAATTAATTAAGTATTATGGAGTTATGTGGGAGCTATTATAGGTCCATGATAACCTACAATGATATATTACAAACCTTGGTTTATGACACAAAGGTGAAAGATTTTGAATTTAAGCCAAAAAGTCATATTTTGTATATTTTGAATGGTACATCTAATTAGGCTGACCTAATTGATGTTATGGGTTAAATAGATATATAAGTTAGATCTTTTTTTGTATTTTGTAGAAGGTGACATGTAATAAGAGTTAGTAGATGTGAATTCTATGAAGCTAATGTGAATGCAGTGCAAAGAAGAGTGTTGATTCAAATCAGTATGAAGAGTTTTGAGTCTATATTTTGAGCTTCATTGGAATTGTATTTCATGCATGTGTTAGATGCCATTGTAATAGTTCAAATCTAGTTGTGTTCCACAATCTCTTCTATCTCATTTATTTTCTTAGTGGGTAGTGAGTCCACTTGCAATGAAAACTTCTATAATATACTATAACTAGTTATAATATATTGTGAGCTAATCCTCACCATGGTTTTTCCCATTTTGGGCTTTCCATGTAAAAATATTGGTGTTCATATGTTATGTGATGTTGTTGGATGTTTGCATGCTTTCCTTCATTACTAAAAGTTGAATGAGTTATGTATTGCATGGTTAAATATTTAAGTGGTTTAAAAGAATATTGATTCACCCCCCATCTCAGTATTTTGGGTGTTCAACAATTGGTATTAGAGCTTGGTTCCTTGGAAGGAGCTTAACCGCTTGGGGAAGATCTTGGAGGTTGAACACATGGCTATTAAAATATTACCTACTCATCCAAAAGAGATTCCTACTATTGGATTTATAGAAGAAGATTGTGTATTTGACATAAATGGAGAACTCAAAGTTGCTCTTGAAGATCTCGAGAGAACTGAAGGTGAAAACATAAATATGAAAAAAAAATGTAAAGGAAGTAGATGAATGCATCTAAAAATTAAGGAGAAAATCAAGAAATTCAGAGAAAGGCATAAGGAGGTCAGTGAGCAATTGAATCAAGAAAATGAAACAATCACATGTCTAAAGATACAAGTTGAAGAGAGAAAAAGAGTTGAGGAATGTTTGAATGCAGTGGTGAAAAGAAAATATGAAGAATGCATAGGGCTTGAACAAGAAGTTGTGAATCTGAGATCAGATCTGAAAAAATAAAGGAGTCATGAAAAATTCAAGATGAGTTCTAAAAAGCTTGATGAAATGATTACACATTAGAAAAGCTCCAAAGATAAAGAAGGTTTAGGATTTGAAAAGGGTGAAATTTCAAAATCAGATTAGACATCAAATGCTAAAAAGAAGACTAAGGACAAGAAGAACAATGACAAGCAAATCCAGAATTAGAGGAATAAAATTAGAAGACCACCAGTCAGACAACCAAATGCACAAAGGTACCCATCTTTTAATGGTTTATGTTATTCTTGAAATAAATTTGGTTATAAGGCTATGGAATGTAGAAGTAGAATGAATCAGAATGTTCCACCTTTTCTTGGTCAATGGTTTACATGCAAGAGATTTGGTCATAGAGCTAGTGAATGAAGAGGTCAAATGATGAGTGAGTATAACAATAGTAGAATGGTTCATTTTTTTAATGGCTACTGTTATACATGCTATGGATTTGGGCATAAAATTAATCAATGTAGTTCTAGAATGAGTGGAAGAAATCTAGTTTAAAAGAATGTTATATGCTACAATTGTAGTAGAACTAGACACATTTCTAACTTTTATAGAAGAAAAAATATGAAGAAGGATAATATGGTAAAGAAGAATGATCCAATACAAAATATTGATCCAACAAAAACAAAGAAGGATATGGATAAGATTTGGAGAAATAAGGAAGAGACCGAGGTTAAGGATGAATCTGTACGAGATTTAGACATGTAAAAATGACCCAACACATATCACATATCCAAAGTTGCATTTTTCCATCACCAACATCATTATCATTAATACAATTGCATTTCACATCATTTACATCATTAACCCTATTTTCCTCTATTAATTGAATAATTTGTAATTATTTAATTAATTCACTATGTCATTAATATAAATTTATTCCTCTTGATTAATTAAATAAACATCAATTATTTAATTATGTCACTAATATACCCTATTCATCTAAATCAATTAAATTGTTATCATTAATAATTCAATTAAACCACTTTCCCTTCTCTAAAATTGAATAATTAAACCAATTATTCAAAATCACTCAACATGGTAAAATAAATAAATATACTTTATTTAAAAAAAAAACTTGCAAGTTCATCTCCAATATTAATTAATTATTCAATTAATTAATTATCCTCACCCCTTTGTGACTGAGTAAATCATTACCACTAATTTCTCACTCTAATTGGTTGACTAACCCATACATTCCCTAACTCAACCTTGACTTTCTTAATCCCACTAACCACTCAATATGACTTTCCCAATCCCACCAATCATTCCAATCTAATCCCATTGATTATCCAATTAAAATTCTTGATTGGATCAATCAGACAAGTTGATTTACCAATCTATTTCCTCCCAATGGTTCTCAATCGTTGATCGTGATGTTTCATTATTGAATCTCGATCATTCATCTGAAACCTGAAAATCTATAAAACAATCTTCTTTCTTGTCAAAAATGATTGGAGAATTTGTGGAGAGGTTATGTTGAAATAGCCATTGAAGCACATTTAGCATATTTTCCATCTTTGATCACCATTAACATACCTTTTGAAGCTTTTGTAGCAACAATGGAGGCTTCGTATTGATCCAAGCAATCCAACATCAATATGAATTACACTTCACCATGGGATGGTAACATTGTAATGCTTAAATTCATTTTATGTTCTCTTTTATGGTAGAATTGTTCATCAAATTCTTAGTTTATAATTTAATTTCATGAGTATGGTTGGGATTTGATCTTTCTTTGATCTCTTTCATTTGATTTCATTATTGTTTCCTTATGCTTATTTCCCCCCTTACATTAATTGGCATGCTCGGTGGGACCTAGGTCCTTAACACTAATATTTTCATAAGTTTTTTTTAGTAGTTACAAGTTCTGGAATAGTAATGTCTTTTATAGAAAATGCTATTGCTATTTGAAACACAAAAGTCCTATAATTTTAACGTGGTTATCTCTATGGTTTTACTGCAGTCATCCTAAGTTTGAATGCTATCATCCTAAAGTGAATCACTATTGTCAAAAAGTCAACTACTATTTGTTTTGTATTGCAACTTGTTGAAGAAACTAACATTTATAGGGCCACTTTCATCCTAAACAAGTCCACTAGATATCATATTTTTTTTGTACCACTATCGTATGTCATTGTTGTGGTCATTTTAGTGAAAAGTTCGTTATTGTACTAAACAGATCTACTATTTTTCTTTCTATTATGCTTCAATCTGCAAAGTTTTTTTTTCAGATTCTTCAATCTGCTTAACCCTAACCACTGGTTGTTTGTTGTGATTGTGAGGTTTTCTAACATTTTTGGAGCAGCCCTTGCAGGATTATGGTGCATTTTCATTTGAACAACTAACATTTTGCTTGCAGAGTTGATAAACAGTCCAAGGACTTTCAATTTTCAAAGCATTTTTAGTTAAAACATTTCATTTTGATGCTCTTAAAATTGAACCTACAAATCTCACATCTCATTTTGGTGTACCTAAAAAGAACCTACTATCACCCTATAATTTTTCCTTGCTTCATGAAAAGTCATCTACCAACTTATAAACAACTTAGTCCTACTTAGGCGGTGTTTTATATAGTTCATTGAATCTCCTACCTTACCACTTGAGCTTGTTTTCTATTAAGTTTTTGTGTTCTCTAATTTAGGTGGTGTCTTGTGTACTTTATCAAAATTTCCTTTCTTGTCTGAGTGATAATTGTTATTTAAGTGGCATCTTGATGTTTTATTTGAACTTAGGCGAATTTTTGTGTAGTTTGTTGAACTCAAGCCACTTTACCGCTTGTAGATGTTTACTTTCAAATTTTGAAAGATGGATATATTGAAAACGGTGAAGCAAAAACTACCACATGTCATGGAGCAATTAAAGATATTAAATGCTCATCTACTCCCATTTTTTTTCATGAAGTTTTAAGAAAGTTTGAAGTGTTGGACAAACATTCTCATTATGACAAAGTTCTTCGAGGACGAGCCGAACGAAACATGGAATTCTAGTTGCAGGATTCACCATTGAGGTATTTATAGTATTCACTTGTTTGAGCTTTCTTTCTTGAAATATTTTTATTTTCATTTCAAAAGGTTATCTATTGTTTGAGCTATAAACCCTCATTCATGATGAGGGTTAAGTATATGGGTTATGAATATGTGTCTAGGTTAACTTATGAGGAACCAAAAATTGGAGATACCCATCTGGGGCCTGTGAGTTTGGATGAAATAAAAAGTAAATTCAATAAACCAAATCCATTACCCATCACTGAATAAGTAATTGATAGTGGGTTAGTTGAAGCTTATGCATTTCCTTTAGTAGTACAATGCCCCAAACTCATCTTAGAGTGCATTAGGCACTATAATTCACAAACAAAAGAGGTTAGGAAATAAGATAATCGACTAGTTCTGAAAGTCCAAAGGTCCACCCTCTTGTCTTTCCTGAGAATCCCAAAAAATGATGAGTATTCACCTATGAATATGAAAAATTATCAAATTGAATTTTTCTGCAAAGAAAGGGGTCTACAAGAATGAAATAGCAAAAAATTGGTTGGAAAAGCCTAAGAGGGGTAAGTCTCAATTGCCTCGGAATTTGCACATAACTCATTTTGTGGAAGAAGTGGCTGACATTGTAGCTTTACTACATAGGTTAAGGGGAAATGAAGATGTTCATGGATTTGAAGAATGGATGTATTTCTTAATCCAAATTATGTTATGCAGAGAATAATTCTAGGATTGGGTAGAAATTATTAGTGATCACCTACATGAGTTGATGACATTCTTTACCCTCAACAGGTTCTTCTACATGTCCTCATACTTGATATATTCCATCGCCAAAACTAGACCTTGGCCTGGGTTAAGATCAAGTGATTTACCTCCAAAGAAAGTACCCATTTATGATTATTTTGATAAGCTAAAGCTCCATAAGAGCTTTTAGTATTTTAGGAGAGTGACTAATACTTTCACTATGAGAATGGTCAGGGAGTTATAGGGATGTCCTGCAATGCAGTTATCACCTGAAGCAATGCAATTTGTGGACTTCGATGGGAGTCATTTCATTCAATTTTAGAGATTCTCTTACATAAGGGTTGGTGGATATGCTGGATTTCCAATAAAACTACCTAAATACCCTAAGGATAAGTGGGTGATCATCAAACTAAGCAGATATTTCGCTGATGTAAATAGGTTGTGCCAAGGTAGGATAAGATTGACAATTCACTTTACTTTTGGTTTCAGTTCTTATAGTTGTCAATCAATGTATGATGCCCTAAATATTGAAAAGGAACTGTCTAAGTATAATATGCTTTCCTATGAAGAGAAATTTCATTTTGATTTAAAAGATTATATTATGAATAATTTGAAATTGATCCCTAATTTATTTCATCAGCCTAGCCTTGAAGATTTTTGGGCTGATTGTTTTGATGAGTATGAAGTCAGGAAAAAGAGTTGGATGAGGTTGTTTGTGGAGTAGATAATCATCTATGATTTGAAATGGGATCTATAGGGCATTGTGGAAGATAGGTTTGACATGGTAGACCCAATCTATACCGAATTAATAGAAAACCAACCTATCCTTGTCAGGGAATGGAGTAGGGAGAAAGAGACTATTGAGGCAAGGACTACCAATATCTTGAATAGAACACAAAAATGGGTGACTAAGAAAAGAATAGAATAGTCCAATTCTCACACCAGGTCTACAGAGTCATGACCTACCTAGGGCACTTCTCAAGCTTCTACAAGTGGGCAATCAACTAGTGATATTTCCTAGTCATTACCATTAGGCGCTCAAGGAGATGGAGGCGAGGATCCATCAGAAAAAAAATGTGTTTTCACAAACTTGTGGGGAAGATATCTTTAACCTGCCTATTCTAGAAAAAGAGAATGAAGGAGATGAGGAAGAAGAGGGTTTGGAAACCCTAAATATCAACTCCTCTCCCTCTGAGGATGAATCACTTGTTAGAGAAGTAGGTACATCTTAGAAGTCGCAAGCAATTGTATCTACAAAGGACATCCCTCTAGTTACTAGGAAATTATTCAAATCTCCATGATTTAAAGAAACCAAGGTCTCGGTGACTCCATCCTCGTTGGAGGACTCTTTTTCAAGAAAAATAAAGGCTATATAGACTAGTTTACCTAAGTGGGATATGGTAGGCCAATTGTTATAGAGAACTTCAACCCAAAAATTGAAAAATTTAAAGACTACGGCTAGGTTGATAGATGATGTAGAGTCAGGAAGCCTCTAAATAGAGATTGTGCATCCTTTAGCACAAAAGGATGTTACTTAGGCAACAACAATGATTTTGAGGTGAACAAAGTAGATCTTGGCCCTCCTACTAGAGATGGAGATGTTCAAAATTTTTAGGTGTCTACGGCCAGAATGGTTGAAAGAGAAAAAAAGGATAAAGAAAGTAAGAATGAATTAAAAGCTCAAGTATGAGACCTCACTGAATTTCTAAGGTCTCTCTTTGAGCTTGTTCCTCAACCCCTCTCTCAAGTTGATTCCTCTATAGAATCTTTAACTGTGGCCGGAAAAGAGTACATGATTAAAATTAAAAGTTGCCAAACCTTAAGTAAGGTTGTAGCTGATTAGAGTGAGTCTCTGATTAAAAAAGGAAGCTTTGTCATTTCTTAATCCATAAAATGCTTCTAGGAAACAAACACCTTGAAGACCACTTTAGGGGAGGAGATCACTGCGATTGAAAAAGAAGAGAGTTTATGGAACAGTTACCAAATTGAATTGAAGTTGATGTTAAGCTGGGATATGGAGAAGCTGGTAGGGCAGATTATACCTAATGCTTCATAAACCTATTACTTGACATGGAACAAAGGGGTGGAGTGAAAGTTGTAGATTGCTAAACAAAGTTTACAGAAGCTTAAAGAAATCATTAATGAGTGTAATACTATTTTAGAAGAAGCATTGGGAACCTTGGTGGCTCTTGGGTTACTCTGGGATAAAGGTGAGATTAGGAATGATGTAGACATCAAGGGTATGATAAATAGTTTCCAAAAAATGGTTAAGGAAATGCTTGATTCACCTTCGCTCAATGTTGAGCACCTGCAGATGCTTAGCAAATTACATTTGGTTGCACCCCAAGCAATTGATCTCATGAAGGTTTGTGAATGCCGCATGGAGATAGCTAAGGACAATCATTTGTCGTGGAAGGTGAGGATGAAAAATGTGGCTATTCCTTAGCATAAAGAACTGTTACACATCCTTAAAGCTTTCCAAGCCTGGTGAAAGAAGCCCTTGGTGACCCTAGAAGCTGGAAATGAAGTGGCACCATCGTGATGGCTCAACTTCCTTTCTTTCTTTTATTTGTCTTTTCATTTTGATTGGCTATGCACAAGAGAAAGAGGCAGTTACTCATCTTCCTATTTAATTGTATCTATTTTGATATGCTCTCTCTCTAGACACTTTGAAACTGGTCAATATGATATTTTGTTGCGAATGAAATTACTATTTGTCTTTGTGCATTCAGTTTGTGAAGTTAATCTAGATTCTTGAATCTTGTGTTTGAGATCATCTTAATGCAATATCTTATCTTTGTGTAAGTGATGTAGTTTTCTTCATAATTAATTTCATTTATCATATGGTATTGGGATTATGTTTTTATTCTTGAATAGTTTAGCTGAATTTGGTCTTTGTGCCAATTTTTCTTACTTGCCCGATATTACACTTGATATTTAGGAATTTCCCTGATATTAGGTATGCCTTTATTGCTTTCTGGTTAAAAGCATACATGATATTTAATTTTAATCATTTTAATTCATTAAAAATATTGTGAGGGAGTTGTACCTCGAAAAAATTTAGAGTATATTTGTCTTTGTTTAAAGGTTAATATTCAGAGTTGTTTGGTTAATTTTGGCACCTTTCGGGTATGGAATTGTGATATCTGAAGGTGGCCAATTTGTTAGCCAAAATTCTTTTGGTGACTCCACTGGGGAAATAATTGTAAAGTTCTGGGTTGTCTTGTCTAGGCATACTTCACGAGTAATTCAATTAACCTTGGATTTTCATAGATTTACTAGAGAGGAAAGAAGTAGGGGAATTTCTCATCCTATTTTTGAAACCCTACAAAGAAGTGATTTTTCCTATATTATTCCCTTGAGGTGAAGGGTAGGGGCAAGAAGCAAACCCACCTCACCTACTAGAATAGATTCAGATCACTCCATCTCCCAAGCACTCATTTTACATGAAACTTTTTTGCTAGTTGTAATTAATTTTCCCCTTACTATGGCTAATCAACCACCTCTTCCTTGGGGTGCCACTATTGGCCCCTTGCAATTGGGAAATAACTTGCATGATTTACCCAAGGCATCTCGTAAGAACTTGCCTAAATTTTGAGGAGATGGAAATATTTCACCAGAAGAACACATTGATGCTTTCTTCACTGCATGGAGCATGCTTGCAGTATAAGAAGAAGATGTAGCAGTCAGATTATTTGTAGAGTCTTTAGTTGATGCAGTGACACAATGGTTTTATTAGTTGCCTCACAGATGTATTACTAATTGGGCCACTATGCATAGTGAGTTTGAAGTGAGATTCAAAAGCGCAAATGATGACCTAACTCTGATAACACAAGTTACTTAGATGAAGAAAGAAGTGAATGAGTCTATGAGGGACTTTGTGGCCAAGTTTAATAGGATAGTGAATTCAATTATAGTTTCTAAGAGATCCTCTACGGAAATGAAAAATGTTTCTTCATCAACGCGCAACATCCTGATATTGGTATTCTTTTAAAGAGGCAACCATTGAATACTCTGGAAGCTACACATGCATTGGCCGTTCAATTAGAGGATAATTTTATTTTAGTTGGGAAATGGAAAAAAAAATTACATATGAAAAAAGCACTTCCTACTAATTCCTCCGATCCTATGATTCAAAGATTGGCTAATGACATATTCGCTCTCAAAAGGAAAATGCCGAAAGGTAACCAACCCTATCAAGACATTCCCAGGAGGATAAATTTTTAGCCAGGAAATAAGACACTGGCTTTGCCTCCAACTCAACAGAGGCTAGCAATTGAAGCTCCTCCTCCAGACATTAAAAAGAATATGCGTGTCTTTCACCTCACATCTAATAATGATGGTGCTTACTGCCTTGAAATGAATAGATTTATACAATTAATCACTAGCAAAGAAGTTATTGAAGAAGTCACAGAGGAAGGTACTTCATCTAATCAATATGGCAACTCTACAAATGGATACTTAGAATTTGAACCCGATGATGATAGAGGAGGATATGTTTATATCACCTTGGATGATGCTACCTATGCTACTATTACTCGAAGCTAACAACACCACAATAAAAAAGGTACTCCAAATTCCTCTAACGTTTTACTTACAAAAGCTATTGCAACTTCCAAGGGTGAAAATGTTTCACAAAGTTTGGTTAATAGCTCTCCTAAAAATCCTATTGTATCACCCCTGGAAGGTCAAGCAGGGGCTTTTGATATTGTGGAGCTTTGTAAAACTAGTAAATTTTAGATTTCTCAAGCTAAATATTTAAATATGAATCCTAAGGAATTAGACAGGTTAATTGAATATTTTAGGCCAGGGCATTCCGAATCACATTCAGGCCTAGATGAAGCAATGATCAAAACCCAAGATTCAACCACTAATGCTGCATATAGTAGTAAAATTCTCTCTTCATCAACCTTTGATGCAAAACCTTACCCATTCTATGTATCATTATTTGTAAATGGGTTTAGAGTTAACAATTGCATCATTGATTCAGGTGCTTCTAACAATGTGTGCCCACACAAATTGCTAAAGCCCTAGGGATATAAATGACTAAGACATTCAAAAAGTGTTATTCAGTGGATTCCAAGCAAGTTCCCTTACTTGGACAAATTAATGATGCTCAAGTTGCACTTGCGGCTTATCTAAACAAGCGACTCAAACTCACCATATTGGTCACAAATATACCTGCTAGTTATGGTATGCTTCTGAGTAGGAGTTTTTGCAAAGACTTGGGAAGAGACATACAAATGGACTGGTCATATACCATTATAACTATCGGTAAGGAGAAAGTGCACCTTGAGCCTGAGTCAAAAGCCAAGATATCTGTGCTCAAGTCTGAAGATCCCAAAGCACAGATCCTGCATGAAGAAAATGAGTTTGGAAACTATATGCTTTTCTTAGGAGAAGAAAAAGAAGATGATGTACATATTCTAGATTTAGAAGCTAAGCTTTGGACAATGGAGTTTGATGGAAGTTGTTCCCATGCTAGGTCAGGAGTAGGGGTTGTTCTTACTTCTCCTTTTAGTGAGAAATTTCCTTTCACTTATAAGCTAGAATTTGAGAATACAAACGATATGCCGAATATGAAGCCCTTTTGTTAGGGTTAATCGAAGCTAAGGGTATGGGAATAAATATGCTTAAGTTTTTGGGAGATGAAAAGCTAATTGTTAAGAAGGTACAAATTTTTTTCACTATTAAGAATGAAAGGTTGAAGCATTATTAGAATCGAGTTTGGACAACCATTGAAAGTTTTAATGCCTTCTCAATAGAATCCATTCCTAGGGAATTTAACACAAAGGTTGACTCACAAAGCAGTCTCGACCTCTTTGCTCCTTCCACACCTGAAATTTAAAGATAAATCCTACAAGATTAAATTTATTTATCAGCCCAATGTTCTTGACAACATAAATCATTGGAAGGTCTTTGAAGATGACAAACAAATTCAGGCCTTCTTAGAAAATGTCGAGGCTTTTGCTCAAGTCTTTTTTGAAGGAAGCAATAATCAATGTAAGGATTTTTGTGCTGGTAGGATGGGTGGTCTCCAAGATGAAATAATTCAGCTAAAGGGGAATAAAATACCTAAAGAGTTGGTTTCTCTTGAGGAATTATTTGACAGCCATGATCCCTCTATAAAATGAAAAAATGAGCAATTTCATTGGACACTTCATTGAATTTGAAGTAGTTAACATTGGGGACCTTGCTTCCCCTAAGATGGTTTACATTGGAAAATGGTGCTCTCTAGAGGAGAAAGAAAAAAATGATAGCCCTGTTGATTAAATATAAAGAGGTTTTTTCCTGGTGCTATGATGACTTGAAAAACTTCATGGATGGGAAGTTTCAGCACCACATACCACTTAAAGAAGGAAAGACTACCTTCAGAAAAAAGTAGAGGAATTATAAACCTAAGGTAACTAATGAAATCTTTAAAGAGATTGACAAGATGCTAAAAGCATGAATTATATATCCCATACATCATTCTACTTGGGTAGCGAACATTGTACTGGTTCACAAGAAAAATGGAGAAATTCATATATGTGTTGATTTCAGGAATCTTAATCAAGCATCATTAAAAGATAACTATCCACTTCCTAACATGGAACATATCTTGCAAGTAGTTATTGGTTCAGAAATGATGTCCATGTTGGATGGCTTCTCTGGTTACATTCAAATTAGTGTGGGGGGAGAAGATCAACACAAAACGACATTAACCATGCCCTGGGGAACCTTCACTTATAATCAGATGCCATTTGGACTCATTAATGTAGGAGTGACCTTTCAATGGGCTATGGATCTGTCTTTTGGTAACTTTCAAAACAAGATTATAGTCATTTATATTGATGATTTAATGGTGTTCTCTAAAAAAAGAACATATCACCTGTAGGATCTGGAATGATTTTTACAAAGATCTAAAGAACATGGTATCTCTCTTAACCCCAAGAATTTTATTTTTTTTGTCATTGAGGGTAAAATTTTGGGTCACATTGTGTCCACAAAAGGTATTAGAATAGATTTAGATAGAGTAAAGGCTATCTTACAATTAAGCCTTCCTTCAAACTAGAATGGTGTGAAGTCTTTTTTTGGCTAGGTAAATTTCTTGAGGAAATTTGTTCTAGATTTTTCTGAAATCACTAAGCACATTATGGACATGATGAAGGAAAAATAGGATTTTAAATGGAATGAGGCTAGGAAGCAGGCCTTTGAAAATATCAAGGAAGCAATTGCCCGAGCTCCTATCTTAGTCATTCCTGACTTCAAGAAGGACTTCATTATCTATTGCTATGCTTCTAAGCATACTAAATTTTCCATGTTGCTACAAGAAAATGAGGATAAAATTTAGGTTTCTATTGCCTTTATGAGCAAGACATTAAAGAAACATGAGCTTAATTATTCTTGAATCGAGAAATAGGTGTTTGTAGTAGTCAGGGCAGTTAAGCAATTTTGCTTCTATATCCTACATTCACACTCAGTGGTATATGTGCTAGACCCCGTTGTTAAGAGTATATTGAATCAACATAATATTGATTGAAATAGGATGGGTGGATAGATAACAAAGATGCAAGAGTATGACTTAGAACTAAAGCCTAAAAATTTAGTTAGAGGAAGAGGACTATGTAAGTTGATGGTGGAAATTTTGAAGGAAGAAGAAGATGAGGATTTACCATTGGTTTTGATCGTCAGCTTACAAGATGAATGGTTTTTCGATATAGCTTATTTTCTCACTTATGGACAATGCCCTAACCACCTCTCAACCAAGTAGACAAGGAATTTAAAATTGAAAGTAGCTAAGTATGTTATTTGGGGTGAAATATTGTACAAACTTGGCATAGATGGAATGCTTGTAGTGCATGGATAAAGCTCAATAAGAACGGTTGCTTACAATTTTCCATAATGAGGCCTATGGAGGTCACTTTTCTTCTACCATGATTGCTTTGAAAATTATAAGAAATGGTTATTACAGGCTTGTGATATTCAAAGACACTTATCACTGGGTTTCCAAGTGCGAAAAATACAATTTGTTTTCAGGAAGACCTCGGTTGGCAGCTTTGCCACTTAAGCCTGTAATTATAAATGGACCATTTCAACAATGGGGTCTTGACTTTATAGGCCCAATCAGTCCATAGTCTAGTGGTGTTCATACTCACCTTATTACAACCACTCATTACTTCACCAAGTGGGTGGAAGCAATCCCAGTCAAGAGAACCAGTTCAAAGGTGGTCTATAATTTTATTAAAGAGAATATTCTGGTCAGGTATGGAGTTCCACACAAGCTAGTTGCTGACAATGCAAATTGTTTTTCCTCTAGTGATATTTCATTTTTCTGCTATGATTATGGAATCTCCCTATCTAATTCAACTGACTATTACCCTCAAGGGAATGGTTAGGCAGAGTCCAACAACAAGAATTTGATAAATATTATCAAGAAATAAGTTGATGAAAACCAAAAAGATTGGAATAAAATACTATATGAAGCTCTATGGGCAGAATGGATGAACTCCTAAAAAGGCCATTGGGATGTCCCCTTTCAAGCTGCTATACAGGGTAAAAAGTGCACTTCCTATTTCACTGGAATTATCAGTTCACAAGTTACAAATTGCTATTGAGGAAGTTGAATTCAATGATGCCTTGGAGAGAAGGATTTTATATTTGGCTAAAACTTGGGAACAATGGGAGGAAATGGTTGATAAGATAACCATACATCAAGCAAAGGTCAAGAAGATTTTTTACAGAAAAGCTAGATCGAGAAAGTTTATGGTTGGAGATTCAGTTTTTCTATGGGACAAGTGTAGAGAGCCTAACCCATAACAAGTTTGATGCACTTTGGATTGGTCCTTTCAAAATAACTCATGAGTATGTGCCTAATACTTTTTGTCTCGCATACCCTAACAGGACTTCCTTGCCTATTCCTTATAATGGGAAATACCTGAAACTCTATCAACTTTGATTGCCTCACGACCCCTTTTGTACATAGTTAGCTTATGGTTTTGGTTTTGTTTTGGTTTGCTTCTTGGGTGTTGGAGAGTGTATTTCCACTTTAGCTAACTCTGTTGCCCAATGGATAGGGAACTAATCATACTAATCTAGATATGGGCTCATTACTTCATCCTAGTCAGTCTTCGTCCCTAGTTAGAGCCACTATTACCCTATAATTTTTCCTTGCTTCATGAAAAGTCATCTACCAACTTATAAACAACTTAGTCCTACTTAGGTGGTGATTTTTGTAGCCATTCAAACCTAGGTGGTATTTTATATAGTTCACTAAATCTCCTGCCTTGCCACTTGAGCTTGTTTTCTATTAAGTTTTCGTGTTCTCTAATTTGGGTGGTGTCTTGTGTACTTTGTCAAACTTTCCTTTTCTGCTTGCATGATAATTTTGATTTAAGTGGCATCTCAACATGTTATTCAAACTCAAGCAAATTTTTGTGTAGTTTGTTGAACTCTCCACTTTATCGCTTATATGTGTTTACATTTAAATTTTGAAAGATGGTTATATTGAAAACGGTGAAGCGACAACTACCACATGTCATAAAGTAATTAAAGATATTAAATGCTCATCAACTCCCATGTTTTTCCACAAAGTTTTAAGAAAGTTCAAAGTGTCGGAAAAACATTCTCATTGTGAAAAAGTTCTTCGTGGACGAGCCAAACGAAACAAAAAATTCTAGTAGCAGGATTCACCATTGAGGTATTTATAGTATTCACTTGTTTCAACTTGCTTTCTTGGAATATTTTTGTCTGCATTTCAGAAGGTTATCTATCGTTTGAGATATAAAATCTCATTCATGGTGAGGGTTAAGTATATGGGTTATGAATATGTGTCCAAGTTACAAAAATTGGAGATACCCATCTGGGGCCTATGAGTTTGGATGAAATAAGAAGTAAATTCAATAAACCAAATCCATCACCCATCACTGGACGAGTAATTGATAGCGGGTTAGTCAAAGCTTCTAGATCTCCTTTAGTAGTACAATGCCTCAAACTCATCTTAGATTGCATTAGGTACTATAATTCACAAACACGGGAGGTTAGGATAGAAGATAATTGACTAGTTCTTAAGTCCAGAGGTCCACCCCCGTGTCTTGCCTAAGAATCCCAGAAAAGGATGAGTATTCACCTATGAATATGACAAATTCTCAAATTGAATTATCTGCAAAGAAAGGGGTCTACAAGAATAAAAAAAAAGGGGTTGGCCAAGCCTAAGAGGGGTAAGTTTCAATTGCCTTAGAAGTTGCACATAACTCATTTTGTGGAAGAAGTGGCTGACATTGTAGTGTTACTACATAGGTTAAGGGGAAATGAAGACGTTCATGGATATGAATAATGGATGTATTTCTTCATCCAAATTATGTTATGCAAAGAGAAATTCCTAGATTGGTCATACATTATTAGTGATCGCTTGCATGAGTTGATGACATTCTTTACCCTCAATAGGATCTTCTACATATCCTCATACTCGATATATGCCATCACCAACACTAGACCTTGGCCTTGGTTAAGACCAAATGATTTACCTCCAGAGAAAGTACCCATTTATGATTATTTTGATAAGCTAAAGCTCAATAAGAGCTTTCAGTATTTCAGGAGAGTGACTGATACTTTCACTATGAGAATGGTTAGGGAGTTATAGGGACATCGTGCAATGTGGTTATCACCTAAAGCAATGTAATTTTTGGACTTCTATGGCAGTCATTTCATTCAATTTAGATGTTATCTTACATAAGGGTTGGTGGATATGGTGGATTTCTGATTAAAATTCCTAAATACCCTAAGGATAAGTCAGTGATCATCTAAGTAAGCAGTCAGTTGGCTGATGTAAACAGGTTGTGCCAAGGAAGGAAAAGATTGACAGTTCACTTTCCTTTTGGTTTCAATTCTTATAGTTATCAATCAATGTCTGATGCCCTAAATATTGAAAAGGAACTATCTAAGTATAATATTCTTTCATATGGAGAGCGAGTTCCTTTTGATTCAAAAGATTATATTAAGAATAATTTTAAATTAAGCCCTAATTTCTTTCATCAGCCTAGCCTTGAATATTTTTGGGTTGACTGTTTTGATGAGTATGAAGTCAAGAAAAGGAGTTGGATGAGGTTGTTAGTGGAATAGATAATCATCTATAATTTGAAATGGGATCTACAGGGCATTGTGGAAGATGGGTTTGACATGGTAGACCCATTCTATACTAAATTAATAGAAAAATGACCTATCCCTACCATGGACTGGAGCGGTAGGGAGAAAGAGACTATTAAGGCAAGGAATGTCAATGTATTGACTAGAACATGAGAATGGGTGACCAAGAAAAGAACAAAATAGTCCCATCCTCACACTAGGTCTAAAGAGTCACAACTTTTCGAGGTCACTTCTCAAGATTTTGCAGGTGGGAAATCAACTGGTGATATTTCCTAGTCATTACCATCAGGGGCTCAAGGAGATGGAGGTGAGGATCCATTGAAAAAAAAAGTGTTTTCACAAACTTCTGGGGGAGATATCTTTAACCTGCCTATTATAGAAAAAGAGAATGAAGAAGATGAGGAAGATGAGGATTTGGAAACCCTAAATATCAATGCCTCTCCCTCTGAGGATTAATCACCTGTCAAAGAAGTAGGTACATCTTAGAAGTTGCAAGTAATTACATCTGTAGAGGACACCCCTCTAGTTACTAGGACATTATTCGAATCTGCAGGTTTTAAAGCAACCAAGGTCTCAGTGACTCCATCCTTGTTGGAGGACTCTTTTTCAAGAAAAAGAAAGGCTATATAGCCTAGTTTACCTAAGTAAGATATGGTAGGCCAATTGTTATAGAGATCTTCAACCCCAAAATTGAAGAAGTTAAAGACTACTACTAGGTTGATAGATGATGTAGAGTCAGGAAGCCTCCAAATAGAGATTGTGCACCCTTCAACACAAAAGGATGTTACTCAAGAAGCAACAAGTCATTTTGAGGTGAAAAAAGTAGATATTGGCCCTCCTACCAGAGATGGAGACGTTCAAAATTTTTAGGTGTCTACGGCCAAAATGGTTGAAAGATCAAAAAAGGATAAAGAAAGTAAGAATGAATTAAAATTCTAGGTCTAAGACTTGACTAAATTTCTAAGGTCTATCTTTGAGCTTGTTCCTCAACCCCTCTCTCCAGTTGATTCCTCTGTAGAATCTCTAACTGTGGTTGGAAATGAGGCCATGATTCAAATTAAAAGTTTTCAAAACTTAAGGCTATAGATGATTGGAGTGTGTCTCTAATTAAAAAGGGAAGCTTTGTCATTTTTGAATCCATAAAATTCTTCCAAGAAACAAATGCCTTGAAGACCACTTTGGGGGAGGAGATTTCTGCAATTGAAAAATAAGAGAGGTTATGGAATAGTTACCAAACTAAATTGAATTTGATGTTAAGATGGGATATGAAGAAGTTGGCTACAAATAAAATTATACCTAATGCTTCAGACACCCATTACTTGACATGGAACAAAGCTGTAGAGTGGAAGTTACAGATTGCTTAAGGAAATAATTGATGAGTGTACTACTATTTCAAAAGAAGCACCAGGCACCTTAGTGACTCTTGGGTTACTCCTGGATAAAGGTGAGATTAGGAATGACATAGACATCAAGGGTCTAATAGATAGTTTCTAAAAAATGGTTAAGGAAACACTTGATTTACCTTCACTCAATGTTGAGCACCTGCAGAAGCTTAGCAAATTACATTTAGTCGCATACCAAGCAATCAATCTCATGAAGGTTTGTGAACATCATGTGGAGACAACTAAGGACAATCATCTAACATGGAAGGTGAGGATGAAAAATGTGGCTATTCCTCAACATAAAGAATTATTACACATCCTTAAGGATTTCCAAGCCTTGCAAAAGAAACCCTTGGTGACCTTGGAAGTTGGAAACGAAGCGACGCCATCATGATGGCTCAACTTCCTTTCTTTCTTTTATTTGTCTTTTCATTTTGATCGGCTATGGACAAGAGAAAGAGGCAGTTACTCATCTGCCTATTTAATTGTATCTATTTTCATATGCTTTCTCTTTAGACACTTTGAAACTGTTCGATGAGATATTTTGTTGTGAATGAAATTACTCTTTGTCTTTGTGCATTCAGTTTGTGAAGTTAATCTGGGTTCTTGAATCTTGTGTTTGAGAACATCTTAATGCAATATCTTAACTTTGCATAGGTGATGCAGTTTTCTTCATAATTAATTTCATTTCTCAGATGGTATTGGGTGTATGTTTTATTCCTGAATAGTTTAGCTAAATTTGGTCTTTGTGCCAATTTTTCTTACTTGTCAGATCTTGCACTTGATATTTATGAATTTTCCTGATATTAGGTATGACTTTATTGCTTTCTGGTTAAAAGCATACATGATATTTAATTTTAAGCATTTTAATTCATTGAAAATCTTGTGAGGGAGTTGTACCTCGACAAAATTTAAAGTATATTTGTCATTGTTTACAGGTTAATATTTAGAGTTGTTTGGTTAATTTTGACACCTTTTGAGCGTGGAATTGTGATATCTCAAGGATCCCAATCTGCTAGCCAACACCTACAAATTCCACATTTTATTTTGGTGCAATTAAAATGAACAAAACAAATCAAATGTTTTCATTTTGGTGCTATTAAAACAAACACATTTTTACTTGGTGTTATTAAAACAAACCCATTTTCCATTGGTCCTGTTATGCCTTGCATACACTGCCCAACTTTTTGTTGGAAAAGTTAGGGACCCCCTTTTCTTTTTCTTCTTTTCATTTTCTTTGTCGCTGTCGGATTCAGATATCGGACCAGAACTGAAACAATGAACCTTTCCAAGGTTCCCATTCCTGGTTCCCCCCTCGGTTTGCCTTCGAGTGTCGTTTGGGTTTGTGTTCCTTGTCTGGTCCCGTCTCGTCCCTGTCTTATTCTCCAGCCTCTTTTTGCTTTGTTTCATCTTTTTTTGTTGCGTTGTTCTTTTTTTTTGGTCGTTTCATTCATCTTGGTCCTTATCTTTCTGTTGTCATCTTTTTGTTGTCATCTCGTTGTGTCGTTTGTTTGTTTTTGTCTTCATTGTTTCTTCGTTTCTATTTTTGCTTTTTTTGTGTTTTATTCTTTTGTTGTTTTTTTTTTCAATTTTTTTGTCCTAAAAACTTTAGAAACAAAAAAAAAAAAACTTTGAAAAATACAATAAAAATAAAAGAATTTCAAAAATACAAAAAATCAAAAATTACAAATCAAATAAATAAATTTAAAAGATTAAAATTTAAAAAGTTTAAAATATGAAATTTAATCTTTTAAATTTATAATAATAATAATAATAAACAAATAAATAAACTATTAATATAACTTAAATCCTTTTAAATATTTTGAATAAAGAAAGCTTTACAAAAAATTTAAATAAATCTTTTTATTTAAAAAGATTTTAAGAACTTTTAAAAATTTCAAAAATATAAAAATATTGTAAAACTTTAATATATATATATATATAAAGTTAAAATATGGTTAGAGTTTTACCCAATCCAAAGGCATTTTTGAAAGGGGGTAAAATGTTGGAGTAAAATAAAAGAGCCCTAAAAAAAATCTTGACCTTGACATTGCAAGAGTCTTTAATAATTCTAAAACGTGAAATTAGGAGACTCGAGTCTAAACAATTTTAGGCACCATAAATATTAAAAGCTTCAAGGTTCCAAAACAGTCCCGCTCTACAGCCTAATTGGAACTGGATCTAGGGAGAACCCTGAACCGAGTATAAAGAAAGTTTCCAATCCTGACCTTGTTCTGCTTCCGCAAGTTCCCGTCCTGATCCTGTTCCACCTCTACACTGAATTTGCTCCAACCCCATGCTCATCATTGCTTCGATCCCACCTATAAAAAATGAAAACCCTGTGCCAGAATGATCTTCAATCCCACACACGTAGGGCTTAGTTTGACGAAAATCCCATCCCATGAATGCAAACGGTGGAAGCATAGATGAAAGGCCAAACTATTTGACAACGTGTTTCAGAAATGATTCATCTCATGGAATGAAATGATTGTAGGCTGAAATGCATAGAAAAGGTGAGAGCATAGACTAGACATCGATCTGTATCGCAGAATGCCTCTGAGAAGGGTGATCTCATGAAGTACCTTAATTACAGGATTTGCACAAAATGGATCTATTGAAAAGGCTTTAAAATCTTCAAGCAACATGCTTAAAGTTGAGTCCCTATCTACCATTTGATTTGTGGAAGCATTAAGGGTAAGAGGGAGCTTATCGAATATTGTATTTGCAAATTTCCCTGGTATACATGCTTGGCAGTGATGGAGAAGCATACACACGGCATATGAACTATTTTATAGAACGCCTCAAGGGAGATGCCTGAAAGAAACGTGGTCTTTGGGATGCCTCTTAAGGAGATGGTTAGCAGTGAGTAGAAAAAGAACATGAACGCATTGATAAGGCATGAGCTACTCGATAAAATGCCTCAATAGATGTCATCTCATGAAATGTATGATTGCATGATATGCATAAAAAACATAAATAAAATGAGGCATTATGAACTTTTTGGCATAATTGCTCACAAAAATGCGTACTCATGGGAACATGATTGTAGGATTTGTGCAAAATATATTTTGAAGGCCCACACACTTTTTGATAGGGGCTTACTAAATAGATCTGATGAAAATGGCTTTAAAAACTTTCAAGCAATTGTTATTGGCTAGTCTGGAGCCAATTCCAAAACCTTTTCCAACGCCCTCTTTGTCAGAAAATGCATACAAAATGTGAAGGCATCGAATGCATGGACTGTTTAATAGAATGCTCTCAAAGAAATGTGACCTTGTGGCATGCAATGTTTGTGAGTATGCACAAAATGAAAGGGAGGGTTTTGATAATATGAGTAGTTGTAGCTGCTCTGATAGACATGTGTGTAAAATGAAAAGGAAAATAAACTATTTTGACTAAATGCCTCAATAGAAATGTGGTCTTTCCAAGTGAAATGATGGTAGATCGAATCTAAATGAGGAAGCAAAATGGCATGTAAACTGTTGGACAAAAGGCATGGTAGAGATAAAACCAAAATGTGGAAATATCGGCAAGGAAAACGAACTACCTGACAAAATTCCTCAAAAGTGATGTCTATGGAGTGCGATGACTATAGGAAGGTGTTGCTAGTAGGGCATTTGAGTTTGGAAGTCAAGCAATAGGGTGTCCCATCATTGTGGAGAATTTGAATCGAGCTTGGAAGATGCTTGTAGAGATGTTGTGTGAAGAAAGTGGGCTCTTTATGGAAATAGCTGACATCATTCGGAACTTGGGGCTTACAATCTTAAAGGGTATCAGGGAGGCTTGCAATGAAAAGATCTACGCATGCTTTGTTGTTGAGGCTGACAGGGTATGTGCCAAGCATGAGATTTGTGTGCTAAAGGTGTAAAGAAGGAATATAAAATAAATAAATATTGTTATCCCATGGTGAGAAGTTATCTAAGTGTAAATGATGCTCCTCGGATAACAAAAATACAATGAAGATGCAATTCCAGTGTATTGGTTGTGATCATGCCTTGAGAAGTTTGATTTTGTTGAAGGGGTGTGATAGATCTGTTCTCAGTTAGTAGAGGGATTAAAAGATTCATATCTTTTAATTTATTAATCTTTGTGATTCAATTTTGGATGAATTAATTAATTGTGCCTCTGTTTTGATATACAGGGAAACATTCAAGATTTCAAATCTATGTAGAATATCATTTAATGTTATTTTATTTTAAAATAATATTAAATGGAAAATGGGGGTTTATTATTATTCAATTTTGATTATTTAAAGTTTATTCACATGCAATTGAGATAAGTGAAGATTAATGTATGTTTGAAATTAATCATTAATTAGCTCATTCATTCATGTGATGTATTGTAGACACTTTTATAAATTGAGAAAGATGGTATGTTGAAAGGTGCAAAGGATCCTAAAGATGATTTGCAAATCAAATGTACAAAGGAGGGAATTTCTAAAAAGATCATTGAAATAATAGTGAACTAAAGACTTGGTGGGCACACATGACTTCACCTTCAAAAAGGATGTTGATCTATTTTGTGCAAAAGGATAAACTCCCAGTTAAATTGGAAAGATTGCACTTATGAACAAAAGTCAAACTGGAGAGTGGAGTTTGAAACTGAAATTAGCTTAAGCTAAACAAGGTTGAAACTGAAAGTTATCTTTGAGGAGTGATTGTATGTGCACAAAAAGCTATAGCTTTTTGTATGAATCATGCTAGAGGCATTATGCAATTATTGAGCTATTAATTGTCAAATGGAGCTCATTGTAAAGGGTTAGATACTTAGGAAAATAGTTAGAATTTTTATAGATTAGCTAATTAGAGTTAGCAGTAGGATAGTTAATGAAGTTTTCTACAATTACTAGTTTAGTTGAATCAACTTGAAGACATTGGTTTTTGGGCACTGGTGAATCTTGCCAGACTTGTAAATGTTGTTTATCTGTTTTGCAACAGTAAAAGCAGCCAGATTTAAACCTGCTTTAAGTTGTATTCTGGAATGTTATTCGTTATCTTAATCATTTGATTTGAAACTTCCAAGGAATGAGTTACAAATTTTTTATCTTTTCTTTTGTTTAAAATGGTGATATGAAATATACTGATGAAATTTGGATTGTGAATGAATGGTTGTGTATTGATTACATGTTGATTTATTTTGTAGTTCTAGTTTAGGAATTCCTTGGAGAGAAACAGGTCCGATTAACTAAATGAATCAACATTCTTTTCTTTTTGTGTCCCTGATTTATCTTTTGCCTTATTTTTATATCCCCCAATTAGAGTAGGCTTAGATATAAGTTCAATCTTACAGCAATCAAAAAGCTCAATAACCAACATGCCCCTTGAACATTATAGCCTCATTGACCGCTCAACAAAACAACACAATTTAGAACCAACTATAGAGACCTTGGAAGATAGGTGGTTTTAGATCAGTTATCTTTTTCAGGAGAAATAGAGTAGAAATATTTTGTTTAAATGTTGTTGTGTCAATTTGGTCATCAACAGGATTGGTGCTAGAAGGAGGGCCTTGAGCAATTTTTTCTTTGTCATATGGGAGTGGGTTAGATCTTGGAAAACCCAACTCTTATGGGTAGCCCTTTGTGTATACCTGGATTTATTCATGAAATCCTTGCTCACATGTATGATAGGGTTCCTTTATTTTTCCCTAACAGTGAACAAAATTCTTTTAAACATGTTAATATTTGTAGGGATTTAGTCATTTTTCCCTAGATTCAACATGAGGATATCATCTGTCAATTGTTCATAAAAACACTTCAAGGTACAACCTAGCAATGGTATGTTAATCTGCCACCAAATTCTATTTTTTCATGGATAGAATTAAAAATATTATTCTTAGATCAATTTGATCCTTATACACATATGCAAAACCCATCACTTCAATTTGTAGCAGTGAAAAGATCACCACATGAATCAATTATGCAGTTCAATCATAGATTCCTTCTTATGTTTAAGCGAGTTATAGATTCAGATCTAATTATTAATGATCGTGTGGTAAAAGAACATTATTATTGAGGTTTTCATAATTTGTTGGTAGCAAGAATTAAATGTTGTGGTAAAGTTACCACTATATGGGGTGCATTTAACAAATCTCTCTCGCTCACACAATATGGACAAGACGTTAGAAACATGCATAATCAAAGTAAGAAATATAACGATCTTGTACTCGAAAACTACAACCCTTCACATCTTTGCATTGGTTTATCCACAATGTCTACCCACATGAAAAGTCAAGCTTTGAAAAATTCAACAACAGAGGTAAGTATTCCACTTGCCGATGAAGTTGTGACTATATCCACTCTTTTTGGTCATACTCCAAAACATAATCCATTACATTTCAATGAAATTGCAAGCAAGGGATTTGATGAGCAAATATATCATTTTGATGTTTTGTTTGAAAAAGAACATGAAATGGATATAAAGTCAGAGCATAATGGAAATATCAGGTTAGAATCTAATTTCATTGGAAATGTTAATACTAACGATGGTGTTGAATTTCAGATAACAAATCATCATTGAAGAAATATTTATAGAAGATCCTTAGAGTACGTATCCCCTCAATGAGGGAGATGAAACAAATAGAACCCATAAAAATGATAACGACTTCATCTGCAATGATGAGAGTAGTCGTGACAAGATCTATTATTCTTCCTCATCACTTGATGACCTTCATCCTTGCATTGAGATGCCTACTTTGTGAAGACTTGATAGATGTGGAAAAAAAGTTTATCCATGCGTTCATAGACTCTTTCATGAGCATTAATAATGACGAAACACCCTGTGATGAGTTAACACAAGAAAATGACTTTGTTGATTTGAATAATGAATAGATTGAAATGAAAGATAACACACTTTAGGGTGAGATTGCAAACAAATTTAGTGGTCAAAGATAAGGAGTTGAATGCCAAATTGATTCTTCAAGGGAGGGAGATCAAATGGATGTTCAAGTTATTCAAGGGCTACCTGATAATCATTTAGATCAGATTTACCCTTGTCAGGAAAATAAATTGGATCTCAAAGCTAATCAAGCTACTAACTTTGATGAAATTAGTGGTTGGTTGTAGCAAGCAGTGAACAATGATGAGATTCAACTGGGTGAAGTAAAAGAATGTCAAGAAAGTGACCAAGAGGTTGTCTCAAAAGTTGAATCCCTTCAACATGATGAAGAGAATGAAATGAGGGAGTATTTTCTTGGTTTTGATTTTGTTTATTCAAATACGTTGTTTGAAGAAAGTCCTTGCTTAGCATTCACTAATGAATTTGATATTAATAGTGATGAACTTGACACTGACTTGCAAATTCTAGTTGATGACATGCATAAGCATGAACTTAAGAAATGTTTTCTTGGATTTGACTCCATTTATTCAAATGAGTTGTTCAAGGAAAATCCTTGTTCACCATGTATTAGTACCTTTGACATTAATGATAATGAGTTAGATGCAAACCTTCGAACTCTTTTGGGTGACATATTTGAAGAGAGTGATAACAATGATGCTTTGTTTCAAAAAGAAGTGGGTCTGCAAACCATGCAAGTTGACATGGGTGGTTTGTTGCTTAATTCTTCTAAGGAAGTCCATAAAATTTTTGACTCAGTGCCCGAGATGAATATAGAGATATTGGTGAATGGATATCCTAGCTGCAAAACAAATCTTGCTTCAGGCGATCCATGTAAGACTCTTCCTTTCGGTTCACATCTTGAGGTAAGTTGCTCTAATCTCTTACTATCCAGAGAGATTGCCAAGTCAGGTAAGGAAAATGTTGAGAAAATTGATTTAAAGGCTGAGGAATCTGATCATCTAATTGGTGATGTTTGTATTTTGAAGAATGTGATTGAGGTTGATAATTTTAGTGAAATCAAGCATACTGGTTTGCTATTTGAAACTAGTAATGATAGAGATACGTATGTAAATTTTAAATCTTGTTGTGACCTCTTGAATAATAATGATATGCCCCTAATGGATGCCCTTTATGTTGACATGCATGAATTGGGGCGAAACAAAGTGGTGTTCCATGAGCTGAGACCTTGTGAGAAGGAATTCGTACAACACAAGTTTGCATCAGCAATTGAAGGTCTTCTAAATCAGGTGGTGTCTTTTCATTACCCTCTATGTTTTAATGATTTTCAGTTTGATTATGACGTTGGGGATAGTAAAATGTATTTGTGGGTAAATCATGACAAGGCTAAGAACCCACAACTCTTAATATTTCAAACTTTATACCCTCAAAATGAATTTACTACACAAAAACTTTACATTTCAAAGTATAAAGAAAAAATTGCTAGGTTTAGAACTGTACCAAGTAAGTTAAGATTTCTGCACATAAGGAAAAATCAATCAAGTGAATGTACATATTTTTACAGTTTTGTGTTTGTAGAGCTTGGTTTTAGAGTTAGTTTAGAATTAGGATTGGTTAGTGTTAGTTTTTTATTTAACTAGTTTTCTTTTTGTTTTGGTTTGTTTTCTTTTGTTCTGCTGTTTTCTTTTTTTTCTGTGTCCTCTTATTTTTGTTTAGTTCTTGGGATTTGTTTGTTTCTCTTTTATTTTTCTTTTTTTTGTTATTGTTTGTTTGTTGTTTTTTTTTTTGTTTTCTATTTTGGTTTTGCTGGTTCATCGTGTCTATCTGCTCTTTTCTTCCACTCCTCTCTTTTCTTGCATGTTTCTTTTCTTTCTTCTAGGGGTTCCTCTCATTGAAAGTAGAAGTTAAGTTGTCGTATGAAAGTTATGTCGAAAGGTGAATTTTTTGAGACTTTTCTATTTGTATTTTTAAACACTTGATCAGTTGGTTACCTTGAAAACTTTGATTTACCTTCATCCATTTCAAACTAGGGATTGATAGCATGAATTAGAACTTGGTACATTATGTAGTTTTGGGGAGTTTTTGAAAGTCTATCATGATCTGCACACCTTAAGAAATCCTTTAGTTAGTTTACATCAGGTGAGGTAGCTCTATTCCAAGTGAAAAATCTAAAGGGTTACATTTATTTCACAATGTCCACCGTGTTTCTCAACCCGCTACTTAGGCTTCACTACTTAAGGATTGAGAGAAATGAGAAATTATACTTTAAAAGAATCTACATCTAAGAAAAGAGAAAAGAAAGAAATATGAAAATGAAATCAATCAGCAAGGGTGACTCGAGTATCTCTACTAGGGCTATAAACACCTAGCTAGAAGTAGAGTGATGCTTAGAGAGAACCAGAGGTATCTTTTTCAAGGCTATAGACACCTATCTGGGAGCAAAGCTATGCCCAAGATATCATTGCACTTTAGAAATGTAATTCAAAATTGTGTAGCTTGGGTAGAGTCTGCTCCACTTTGATCATGACAATGCTAATGGAGGGGAATGAATCATTTGCACACACAAAAAAATTTCAATCTCATCTCAAACCTTTGTCACGTCCTAGTTTTGGTTATTTTTGCACTTCTTGGGTTGCCTTGAACAAACGTAAACCAAAGATTTTGGGTATTTGGAGGGTTGCACATTTTAAAATTTTTAGAGCATTTTTCCATCCAAGTTGTCATTTTTTATGCCTCGCATACACGCCCCAACTTTTTCTTGGAAAAGTTGGGGACCCCCTTTCCTTTTTCTTTTTTTTTCGTTTTCTTTGTCTCTATTGGATTTAGATATCAGACTCGAACTAAAACAAGGAACCTTTCCAAGGTTCCCATTCCTAGTTCCCCCCTACTTCGCCTCCGGGTGTCGTTCAGGTTTGCGTTCCTTGTCTGGTCCCATCTAGTCCCCGTCTTGTTCTCCAGCCCATTTTTGCTTTGTTTCATCTTTTGTCATTGCATTGTTCATTTGTTTTGGTCGTTTCATTCGTCTTGGTCCTCGTCTTTCCATTGTTGTCTCGTCATGTCATTTGTTCATTTTTGTCTTCGTTGTTTCTTCATTTATGTTTTTGCTTCGTTCGTGTTTTATTCTTTCGTTGTTTTGTTTTTTCAAAAAAAAATTGTGTTTGCTCTAAAAATTTTGAAAAATACAAAAAAATAAGAAAACTTTGAAAAATACAAAAAAACTTTGAAAATACAAAAATACAAAATTACAAATCAAATAAATAAATTTAAAAGATTAAAATTTAAAAGTTTAAAATATGAAATTTAATCTTTTAAATTTATAATATTAATAATAATAATAAACAAATAAATAAAATTTTAGTATAACTTAAATCTTTTTAAAGATTTTGAATAAAGAAAGTTTTAAATTTTTTTGAAAGAAATCTTTTTATTTAAAAAGATTTTAAGAATTTTTCAAAATTTCAAAAATATAAAAATATTAAAAAAATGGTAAAACTTTAATATATATATATAAATCATAAAGTTAAAATATGATTCGGGTTTTATCCGACCTAGAGACATTTTTGAAAGGGGGTAAAATGTTAGAGTAAAATAAAAGAGTCCTAAAAAAAATCTTGACCCCGACATTGCAAGAGTCTTTAATAATTCTAAAACGTGAAATTGGCAGACTCTGGTGTAAACAAGTTTAGGCACCATAAATATTAAAAGCTTCAAGGTTCCAAAATAGTCCGACCTCGTAGCCTAATCGGAACTGGGTATAAAGAAAGTTTCCCATCTTGACCTCGTTCTGCTTCCACAAGTTCCTGTCCTAATCCTATTCCGCCTCTGCACTGAATTTGCTCTGACCACGTGCTCATCATCGCTCTGATCCTACCTATAAAAAATGAAAACCCTGTGCCAAAATGATCTATGATCCTGCACATGTAGGGCTCAGTTCGATGAAACTCCCATCCCGCGAATGCAAATGGTGGAAGCATAGATGAAAGGCTAAACTACTTGATAGAGTGTTTCAGAAATGATTTGCCTCATGGAATGAAATGATTGCAGGATGAAATGCATAGAAAAGGAAAAAGCATAGACCAGGCATTGATCTGTATGATAAAATTCCTCTGAGAAGGGTGATCTCATGAAGTACCTTGATTACAAGATTTGCACACAATGGATCTGTTGAAAAGGCTTTAAAATATTCAAGCAACATGCTTAAGTCGAGTCCTTGTCTGTTGTTTGATTTGTGGAAGCATTAAGGGTAAGAGGGAGCTTATCGAATATTGTATTTGCAAACTGCCTTGGTATACACGCTTGGCAGTGATGGAGAAGCATACACAAGGCATATGCCTGAAAGAAATGTGGTCTCTAGGATGCCTCTTAAGGAGATGGTTAGTAGTGAGCGACAAAAGAATGTGAAAGCATTGATAAGGCACAAGCTGCTTGAAATAATGCCTCAATAGACGTCATCTCATGAAATATATGATTTCACGATATGCATAAAACACATAAATAAAATGAGGCATTATGAACTGTTTGGATAAATTGCTCACAAAAATGCATACTCATGGGAACGTGATTGCGGGATTTGTGCAAAATGTATTTTGAAGGCCCGCACACTTTTTGACAGGGGCTTACTGAATGAATATCATGAAAAGGGCTTTAAAAACTTTCAAGCAATTGTTATCAGTTGGTTTGGAGCCAATTCAAAAACCTTTTCTAGTGCCCCCTTTTTTAGAAAATGACTACAAAATGTGAAGGCATCAAGTACATGGACTGTTTAATAGAATGCTCTCAAAGAAATGTGACCTTGTGGCATGCGATGTTTGTGAGTATGTAAAAAATGAAAGGGGGGTTTTCATCAAATGAGTAGTTGCAGTTGCTCTGATACACATGCATGCAAAAAAAAGGAAAATAAACTATTTTGACTAAATGCCTCAATAGAAATGTGGTCTCTCTGAGTGAAATGATGGCAAATCAAATCTAAATGAGGAAGCGAAATGGCATGTAAATTGTTGGACAAAAGGCCTGGTAGAGATAAATCCAAAATGTGGAAGCATCAACAAGGAAAACAAATTTGTTGACAAAATGCCTCAAAAGTGATGTCTATGGAGTGCGATGACTATAGGAAGGTGGTGCTAGCTGGGAATTTGAGTTGGGTAGTCAAGCAATAGGGTGTCACATCATTGTGGAGAATTGAGTTGAGCCTAGTAGATGCTTGTAGAGATGTTGTGTGAAGAAAGTGGCCTCTTTCTCTAAATAGCTCACATCATTCAAAACTTTGGGCTTACAATCTTAAAGGGTATCATGGAGGCTCGCAATGAAAAGATATGGGCACACTTTGTTGTTGAGGCAGATAGGGTATGTGCCAAGCATGAGATTTGTGTGCTAAAGGTGTAAAAGGAATATAAAATAAAAAATATTGTTGTCCCATGGTGAGAAGTGATCCAAGTATAAATGATGCTCCCAAGATAACAGAAATACAACGAAGATGCAAATCTAGTGTATTGGTTGTGATCATGCCTTGAGAAGTTTGATTTTGTTGAAGGGGTGTGATAGATCTGTTGTCAGTTCGTAGAGGGATTAAAAGATTCATATCTTTTAATTTATTAATCTTTGTGATTCCATTTTGGATGAATTAATTGATTGTGCCTTTGTTTTGATTTACAGGGAATCATTCAAGATTTCAACTCTATGCAGAATATCATTTAATGTTATTTTATTTTAAAATAATATTAAATGGAAAATGGGGGTTTATTATTATTCAATTGTGATTATTTAAAGTTTATTCACATGCAATTGAGATAAGTGAAAATTAATGTATGTTTGAAATTAATCATTAATTAATTAATTAATTAATTCATGTGATGTTTTGCAGATTCTTTTGTAAATTGAGAAAGATGGCATGTTGCAAGGTGCAAAGGATCCTAAAGATGATTTGCAAATCAAACATACAAAGGAGGAAATTTCTGATGAAATCATTGAACTAACAGTGAACTAAAAACTTGGTGGGCCCATGTGACTTCACCTTCAAAAAGGATGTTGATCTATGTTGTGCAAAAGGTTAAAATCTTAGTTAAATTTGAAAGATTGCACTTATGAAAAAAAGTAAAACTAGAGAGTGGAGTTTGAAACTGAAATTAACTAAAGCTAAATAGGGTTGAAACTGAAAGTTATCTTTGAGGAGTGATTGTATGTGCACAAAAAGCTACAAATTTTTGCATGAATCATGCTAGAGGGAATTATGCAATTATTGAGCTATTAATTGTCAAATGGAGCTCATTGTAAAGGGTTAGACACTTAGGAAAACAATTAGAAGTTTTACAGATTAATTGATTAGAGTTAGCAATAGGATAGTTAATGGAGTTTTCTGCAATTACTAGTTTAGCTTAATCAACTTGAAGACATTGGTTTCTGGGCACTGGTGAATCTTGCCAGACTTGTAAATGTTGTTTATCTATTTTGTAATAGTAGAAGAAACCAGATTTAAACCTGCTTTAAGTTGTATTCTAGAATTCTATTCGTTATGTTAATTATTTGATTTGAAACTTTCAAGGAATGAGTAAAGTTTTTATCTTTTCTTTTGTTCGAAATGGTGATATGAAATCTACTGATGAAATTTGCATTGTGAATGAATGGTTGTGTATTGATTACAGGTTGATTTATTTTGGAGTTCTAGTTTAGGAATTCCTTGGAGAGCAACAACTCTGATTAACTTAATGAATCAACATTCTTTTCTTTTTGTGTCCCCAATCTATCTTTTGCCTTTTTTTTATACCCCCCGGTTAGAGTAGGTTTAGATAGAAGTTCGATCTTACAATAATCAAAAACTCAATAACCAAAAGGCCCCTTTAACATTACATCCTCATTGACCACTCAACAAAACAACACAGTTGATAACCAACTACAGAGACCTTGGAAGATAGGTGGTTTTTGATCAATTATCTTTTTTAGGAGAAATAGAGTATAAATATATTTTTTAAATGTTGTTGTGTCAATTTTTCCATCAACAAGTGCAATAAAAATGAACAACACAACTTGAAATGTTTACTTTGTTGCATTAAAAACTTGGTGACAAATCTTCATGATTCAATTTGGTGCATAAAATTGAACAAATCTTTTCTGATTGTGGAATGATATTTCTTGCTTGAAGTCTCAAATGTTTTGAACTTGGTGCATCTAAAAATTGAATTGGTATCTTTACATACTTCACTTTTGGGGCTTAAAATCAAATTTCTATGAATTGTATACCATGTTAACTATGATTGGCAAGTTGAGTGCATATCCTCTCCCCCTACATCTTTTGATGATTCTGGGTGACAAGAAACACTTTGGGCTTTTTGAACTTTTTTATGGTCACCCAATTTTTAGGAAAAGGGCCTTCTAATGAGATACATCTTGCAATGGAGAACTCATATAATTGATTCTAAAAGCATGTTTACTGGTGGGCTTTATAAATTTTGTGAAATCAAAAGAAAGTAGCTTATATCTAGGTGAGAATAGCACGCCATTCCTCATCCTCATCCAAACGTAATGAGTTGGGAAGGAATGACTAAAGTATTAAGTGGCTTACATTTGATGTATACATCAAAGTCTTCACAGTTATCACTAAGAACCTAGTTTTAGAAGCCTATATAGTTTTTTGAAATGTCTATCAAAGTAGTGCATGAGAATAGCACCATTCCCAAAAGTTAATTATGTTGAATAGGAAAACTGAGAGGGGGGTGAATCAGTTGTCATAAATTTTAACCTTTAATTCGATCACTAGAACTAATACTTGAAATTGCTTAAATGATTAATCATCAAATGCCAATGCACTAACACCAGATATATGTGGAAAATCCAATAAGGGAAAAACCATGGTGAGGATTAACTCACACTATAAAGAATAACAAAACCAATTACAAAAGGCTCATTCCCTGAAACAAGGTGTACTGCCCAAGATAAGGCTCACTACTTGAAATAAGGACTCACTATCCAACAGGGCTACAACCCGGAGGGCTCACTGCCACAGAGATACAAAGAAGACAATGAAAAATTGTTATAGAGAGACCACAATCCCAATGCTACAAAGGATTCCACCATAGTTACTTGATCAACTTGCATGAATGATAGAGTTTTCCTTTTTCTCACTACACTTGATAAGCTTCGCATTGATCTGCCACACACAACTCATACACACTTTTTGAATAGCATCAATGTCATGTCTACTCTGTCACTTATCTTCCTTCTTTTCTCTTATATATTTTTCATTAGTAGCTCACCCTATATTTATACTATCTCCAACCTTGAAAAAGATCCAAAGTCAGCCATCCAACTTCAAATTCAAATTAGGTTAGCACCAAAACATCCTAGGGTGGAATTAGAATGAGGGCAACCCAAAACACACACTTCATTAGGACCCAAAATAGATCCAACACGCTTCATCAACTTTGAGGATAGTGCTTAACACACGGTCAACCAAACTAGTGTAAAACACAGAATAATTAAGCTTGAAACTTCTAGAAACTAAAAAAACTTCAATGCAATCAAAAAATCTTAACTCTAGAACTGAAAGTCAAAAGAATTCATCAAAGATAAATCTAGACCAACTTTTCTCCTGGACCTCAACTAGAATATAGAAAAGAAAAGTTCACAACTGGTGAACACAACTCAAACTTCACAATGAACCAACAGCCAAAAATATAGATATAGAAACCTTCAATAACCATGACCAACATATCTAAACAACACGAACATAGGGGAAAATATTGGATCATCACCCAGAGAAGCAAATGAACACCTTTAAAATTTCTTTAATACAATTTTCTCAATATACTCAACATATATAGCCAACAAAAACTATTTATCCAACTAGTAGATAACTAGTTGACCAATTGATATCAATGACAACACCTTCATTCCTTTCTCCATTCTTGCAACAATCTCCCCCTTTGTCATTGATGGCAACACATGATGTGAAAAAACATCAAAGACACCATACCAGTTATGAATATACTTCTCAAGATTTTTTCTTTTTGCTTCTCCCCCTTAGATGGTCATCTTCCTCATTACCTTCTTTCTCTAATTATTTTTCTCTCCTTTTCACATGATTTCTATCCCCCTTTGACATCAATAGAAAAGGTAAAAGATATGTTCATTGAATCTTCCTTTGACATGAAAACAAAATACTCATAATGACAACACCTGAAACTACCTACTCCCCCTGAGAGGTAGCCACCAAAACATCAATCCAAAAAGATAGAACCATGAATCCATCAGACTGATTCATCTCCAAATGCATCTTAGTTTATGAAAGGAGGGGCAATAACTCCTAACTTCTCTCAAGATACTCAAAAGTATATTTAAGAAGAGCCTTTGTAAATATATCAGTAATTTGATCCTTTTTCGAAACATACTCAAGCTTGACTTCATTCTCCATGACCTCTCTCAAGAAATGATATCTGATAGATATATGCTTCATCCTCAAATGCATCACAAGATTCTTTGAAATGTTAATTGCACTTGCATTATTACAGAAGATAGAAATGGGATCATCATATAGAACTGTGATATCTTTCAATGTTTGTTTCATCCATAGACTTGTGTACAACAAGATGCAACAGCAATATACTCAACTTCAACAGTAGACAAAGAGAGTAAATCTTGCTTCTTACTCAAGCATGCCACCAATTTGCATCCAAGGAAGAATGCATCACCACTTGTACTCTTTCTATCATCTACACATCCATCCCAATCTACATTTGTATAGGAACTAAGTGTAAAGATAGTATCTTTAGGATACCACAATCCATAATTCAGAGTTCCATTCAAATATCTAAATATTATTTTAACTGCAACAACATGTGTTTCCTTCAGATCTTCTTGAAATCTAGCCACAAGATAAACCACTTGCATAATATCCAGTCTAGTAGTAGTCAAATACAGTAATCTACCAATCATAGATCTATATTTTCTTTGACCAGCCTTAGGTGAATCAACATCTTTACCCAATTTGCAACCAGTCACCATAGGAGTACATACTGATTTGGAACCATCCATCCCAAACTTCTTCAACATATCTCTCACATACTTAGACTATGAAATGAATATTCCTTTCTCTATTTGATTAATTTGTAGCCCAAGAAAGAAATTCATCTCCCCAAACATAGACATTTCAAATTCTTTCTGCATCTCTTCCACAAACATCTTGCACATCTTTTCATTTCCTTCAAAGATAATGTAATCAACATATACAACTACAATCAATATTTTTTTCATTTTCAATCTTAAAGTACAAATTATTATCTATTGTACCTTTGTTAAATCCGTGTTGAATCAAATACCTATCTAACCTCACATATCAAGCTCTAGGATCTTGCTTCAATCCATATAAAGCTTTCTTCAATATGCACACTATATATGGTTGATCTGTTAACTGAAATCCTTCTGGTTGTTCCATGTAAACTTCTTCTTCCATCTCACCATTCAAAAATGTTGATTTGACATCCATCTAATAGACTTTGAAATATTTATGAGCAGCCAATGCCAAGAGCATCCTTATAGCTTCCACTCTTGCTACTTGGGGAAAAATTCTACTAAAAATATATACCTTCTACTTGTGAGTACATTTTACACACAAGCCTCGCTTTGTTTCTGACAACTTCTCCATTCTCATTCAACTTATTTCTAAATACCCATTTTGATCCAATGATATTTTTATTTGTTGGTCTTGGGACCAATTCCCAAGTCTAATTCTTCTCAATCTATAAAATTTATTCTTTCATTGCCTCCTTCCAATGTTCATCTTTACAGGCTTCACTTATTGTCTTCGGCTCAATCTTAGAGAATAAACACAAATTTACTTCAACAACAACTTTGTTTTTGGTTAACATGCCTTTTGTCTTGTCTCCAATAATATGATTTTATGAATGATTCCTTTGTACATATTTCGGTGTCCTAGGGGACATCACTGGAGCATCTTCTTCTCTTTCATTTTGTTCATCCTACTTCTTCTGCTCATCTTTATCTTGTTCTTCCACAATTTATTCTATTCTTGCACAATCATGTTCATTAGACAAATATCCATCAATATCAATAGAATTCTCCATTATCTCATCAACCTTCACATTCGAGCTCTCTACAATTTTTCTCAGTCTTTTATTGAAACATTTGTATGCCTTGCTTTTAGTAGAGTATCCAAGAAATATGCCTTCATCACTTCTTGCTTCAAACTTACCCAAAGTTTCCTCATCTCTTTTGATATAGCATTTCCTTTCGAATACCTTGAAATATTTAACTATAGGAATTATTTTGTGTCATAGCTCATAGAGAGTCTTTGTACTATTTTCTCTTTCTTGAACTTGATTAAACACATAAACAAAAATATGAATAGCTTATTTCTAGTAAACTTTCAGAAATCTGGCTTCAGTGATCATTGATCTAGTAGCCTCTTTAACTGTTTTAATTTCCTTTCAACAACTCCATTATGCTAAGGAGTTCGCAGAGAAGATAACTGTCTCTTTATTCCATGCACTTCACAAAACATATTGAACTCATGGGAGGTGAATTATCCACCTCTTTCATATCTTAGATATTTTATCTTCAAATTCACTTCATTTTCAACCATATCCTTGAATGCCTTGAATCTATCTAATTCATCTATTTTCTCTCTAAGAAATGTAACCCATGTATATCTAGAATAATCATCAATTAAAAGCATAAAGTACCTTTCACCAAGTAGACTTCGCACTCTCATAGGACCATAGAGATCTTTATAAACTAAATTTAGTAGTCCAGTAGTAGAATGTTCCTTTGATCTGTAATGATTTCTTGCTTGCTTCCCAAACTAACAATTCCTAAAAATAGCATTAAGAGGCTTTGTAATTCTTGGTAAACCTCTCATGGCTTGAACAACACTAATCCTTGCCAATTTATCAAAATTCATTTGACACATTCTCCTATGCCATAACCAACTATCATGTATCTGAGTCATAAAGCATCGTCCATAAGCACCCTTAAGTTGATAAATATTCCCTTCTAATTTATTTCTTATAGCAATCAATGTTTTGGATCCTTTCTGGATCTCACATTTCTTATCCTTAAACACAAGATCATATCCTTTTCTACACATCTGACCAACACTCAACAAATTATTCCTTAAACCCTTAACATAGTAAACATCATCAATATGATGGTTGCCATCAAAACTTACTGAACCTATCCAACAAAATTTAGCACCAATATCATCTCCAAACATAACCAAGCCTCCATCATATTTCTCAAGTTTAACAAACTTACTCTTATCACCAGTCATGTGATGTGAACAACCACTATCAACTACACAAAAAATATTAAATTCTTGTTTAGCATGTAGGGCAGAGATAATCGTACCTTCATTTTTCTCCTCCTCGTTCTTTCAAGGGCTTTCCTTTACCTATTTTTCTAAATTAGTAGAGGTAGGTTCATCCAGCTTAATCGCCAAGAACAAGAATTCATTGTCATCTAGATCTTCATATTCTGAATCTTCATCAGAAATACTAGCATTCTCATTCACATAGTAAGCTCTGTTAATCTTCTTTCCTTTCTTTTCTTTCTCATATCTTTGTTTATTCCTTTTAGCTCTTTCTGAACACTTTTCAACATAATGACCTATTTCTCCACAACTAAAGAATTTAAATGGAAACTTACCAAAGCCTTTCCTCATTCTTCTTACAAAGTTAGCTTCTATTTCATCAAAGTTCTCTTCTTTCAGATCTTTAGCTTTTGTAGCTTTAAAGATAGTCTCTGATTTTCCTTCATTTCTTAGACTCGGCTTCCTCATCTCATAAGATATCAAAAATCCTAATAGAAGATCCTTGGTACAAGTCTTATAATCTATAGTCTACTCAATAGCACTCACCTTCTCACTATAAGCATCAAGAAGAGTTCTGAGAATCTTCTTCACAATCCTGGTTTCATCTATAGTAGCACTAAGAGATTGCATTCCAGTAACTACCTCATCCAATCTTTGTACATAATCTTTAAAATTTTAATCTTTGGACATATATATAAGATCAAATTGTGTTTCCAAATTCTGCAATTTTTCCTCTTTAACTCTTTCATCACCATCATGTGCTCTTTCTAAAGCATCCCAAGCTTCCTTATCTATCTTCAAATTTTGAACCTTAATCAACTCAGAATGTACCAGACTATACTTCAAGGTGAACTTCGCCTTATTGTTCACTTCATATGCTCTGATCTCTTTAGGTGTACTCAAACCATTAGTAGGAGGAGTGCAAGGATTCTTGTAAGCTTTCTCCACATCATATCCACAATACACCAGATATTATTCCATCAATACTTTCTAGATACCATAATTAGTTCCATCAAACCTCAAATAATCAAAGACCATTTTGCTATCCATCTCGATCCTTCCTCAAGCAGTTAAGCTCTTCACCAAGGAACTAAGATCTGATACCAATTGTTGAATAAGACAACTGAGAGGGGGGTAAATTAGTTGTCATAGATTTTAACCTTTAATTCAATCATTGAAACTATTAATTGAAACTGCTTAAATTATCAATCAGCAAATGCCAATGCATAAACTCAAATCCAACTTATAAACACAATAATACCATATTTACGTGGAAAACCCAATAAGGGAAAAACCATAGTGAGGATTAAATCACACTATAGAGAATAACAAAATTGATTATAAAAGGCTCATTACCTGAAACAAGGCTCACTACCTAAAATAAGGACTCACTGTCCAATAAGACTACAATTTGGAGGGCACACTTCCATAGAGATACAAAGAAGACAAATAAGATTTTTTATAGAGAGACCACAATCCCAATGCAACAAACGATTCCACCATAGTTACTTGATCAACTTGCATGAATGATAGATTTTTCCTTCTGCTCATTAGATCTAGTAACTTAGGATTAAGCTTCACACTAATCTACCACAAACAACTCACACACACATTCTGAATAGAATCAATGTCGCACCTACTCTTTCACTTATCTTCCTTCTTTTCTCTTGTATATTTTTCATTACTAGCTCATCCTGTATTTATACTATCTCCAACCTTGAAAAAGATCCAAAGTCAGCCATCCAACTTCAGATTCAAATTAGGTCAGCACCAAAACATCCTAGGGTGGAATTAGAATGAGGACAACCCAAAATACACACTTCATCGGGACCCAAAATAGATCCAACATGCTTCATCAACTTTGAGGATAGTGCTTAACACATGATCAGCCAAACCAATGTAAAACACATAGAACAATTAAGCTCGAAACTTTTAGAAACCAAAAATATATTCAATGCAATCAAAACATCTTAACTCTAGAACCACAAGTCAAAAGAATTTATCAAAGAGAAATCTGGACCAACAACTTTTCTCCCCAACCTCAACCAGAACACATAAAAACATAGTTCACAACTGGTGGACACAACTCAAACATCGCAATGAACCGATAGTCAAAAATCTGGATATAACAACCTTCAACAACCATGAATAACATATCTAAACCACACGAAATTAGGGGAAAATACTAGATCATCACTCAGAGCAAAAAATGAATACCTTTAAACTTTCTTTAATACAATTTTCTCAATATCCTCAACATATACAACCAACAACAACTAGTAGATAACCATTTGACCAGTTGACATCAATGACAACACCTTCATTCCTTTCTCCATTATTCCAACAACTTACCACATCAGATCTATAGTTGAAACATAAAGCATAAAGGGAATGGACTCTTTTTTCTTGGAGTATCAAGATAGTATATTTCCTTGATATATCCTATTTGTTCCCTCTATACATTTGATTCAATCACTCCTTCGAGGGTGAGGTAAGCCTATGGAGAAGAGCTTACCTTTTATTCCTTAGGATGTGTTGACTAATAAATCTATAAGCTATCACATTGGATCTCAAATTTTCTATTGTATGCATCACTTTCTATAAAAACATCAAATCGAACAAGCATCTCAAAATTGCAAACTTATCCAACAAACTACTATCAAAGAAACATGAAATTTTGGAAACAAAGTCACTACTATCATTTTTGTTGCTCTTGTTCTAGAAAATTTTTATTGTCATCCTAAGTTTTCACTGTTTCTACTCAGAAGATTGCTATTATCCTCTCTATTTCACCAGTCATAAATTTTAAACAGAGATTGCTTTTGCTAAAATTGTCACATTCAACCTGAAAATTATCTCTACTATCCTAAAAATTGCCACTATTGTCCTGAATAGAAACCACTATTGTCTTATATTCTGGTACAAATAAAAATTGTTCCAAAACTAGTTAATCCATTATCTTTTGAAACACAAACAATCATACCTACACCAAATCATATCAAAATATTTCCATATCCATTAGAAAATCAAAACATCAACCTAGTTTTAAGACACAAATCAAACACAACTTGTTGGATTATCCTCTTGCTCTCATTTTCTAGGATATTAACACCAACCTTTTCTTGCAACCTCAAGCAGTGTATCAACATATCCTCTAAAAATGGAGAAAAATATCAGTCCAAGTATTGTACACCTTGTGTCCTAAAATTAGCTTCATATCAAAACATTCATCCAAAACACTCATACTCTTAGGGTCTTGAGCATCAAACATACAATCCATAACAAACCATCAAAAAAAAATTAAGCAAAAGGTCTTTCACACATCATATTCATACATCTTTTTAAGCAAAAAACTCCCAAAAACAAAAAAAAAACATCCCATTTCATAATTAGTGATCATAAAATTCACCAAGGTATTGAACTTGTTTATGAAAACAATAACATCTCAATACAAGAAAAGGATGGAAGCTAACATGAGTAGTTCTTGTGCACCCAAGACAAACACCACTACTGAGGAACCTCAATCATGAGGTTATAATCAAAATGAAATTTCAACTCATCAAAGAGAACCCATGTTTAAAGATACACAAAATCAACCACCTAGTGAGGAGGAAACATTGCTTGAACATCAAAACATGTTGTCTAGACAAAACCAACCTCCTAGTGTCATCATAGAAGAATATGATAGTGACAAGGAGCTTACTGATGAAAAACTCTTAGAGCATTCCCAAGATCCTAAGATGCATAAACTTATGGACAAAATTGTTAGGAAGAACACAAACTCGTATTTCCTTACACTAGCACAAAGTGGTGCCAAACTACCCATAAAATTTAATGTGGACATTCTAAAGGATCCTAATCTCATTCCATTAGGAGATCAAACAATGGTAAGACATATACCAAACCAATGGTGGATCCCAAGATACCACCTTTGTTCTCATAAAACAACAATCAATCTAAAACACGACCTATGGATAATCCATTGTATAGGAAACCATCACAAATTGAGTAAGTAGTGGTAGCACAACAATATCAAGGAAATTCAACTCAAAACATGTCACCCCACAACACTATGCAAAAAATGGGAAGCCTTCCAACAAGACCACGACATGTATTGGATCCACAAGGAAACATCCCATCATAAGGACAATACATGCCACAACAAACATTATATTATGACCCTTCAAATAACACACAATATCAACAAGGACAATCATAAGAAATCCCACAACATCAAGGTGTACCTTGAATGTACTATCAAGGTACTCCTCAAAATTCACAACAAAAAAGTGCACCCCCAAAAGAATCACCAAAGTACACAACAACAAGTTGTACCCCAAATGAACTACCAAGGTACTCCTCAAAATCCACAACAACAATATATACCCCAAACACATCATCAAGGCATTCCTCAACAACAACAACATGTACCCCAAATAAACTACTAAGGTACTCTTCAAATTCCACAACAACAAGGTGTACCCCAAATGAACTACCAAGGTACTCTTCAAAATCCACAACAAAAATGTGTACCCCAAATGAACTACAAAGGTAACCCTCAAATTCCACAACATCAAGGTATACCCCAAACACATCATCAAGGTATTCCTCAACAACAACAACAATAAGGTATGCCCCAAGAAAACTACCAAGGTACTCCTCAAATTTCAAAACATCAAGGTATTCCTCAACAACAACAAATTTTTTTACCCCAAATGAACTACCAAGGTACTCTTCAAAATCCACGACAACAAAGTGTACCCCAAACAAATTATCAAGGTACTCCTCAAAATCCGCAACACCAAGGTTATCCCAAATGCACTACCAAAGTATACCCCAAACACAACATCATGGTATTCCACAACAAGGTGTCCCTCGAACGCAATACCACGATATTCCTCAAAATCAATATCAAGGAGTTCCACACAATCAATACCAAGGAGTACCTTAAAATCAATATCAGGGTATACTGAAAAATCAACATACCTACAACACACAACAAGAAATCAATATTCCTTACACATAGCATGGTCATCAAGGTCCCATACCTACACAATATCCCATTTATGACCAAACAAATGTCATAGGACAACAAGGCTATGACACACAAAATCCTCAAGCAATTGCAAGCATACAACTACAAACCCTCAACCAAAGAATATCAGACATCCAAATTGGAAAGCCAAAGAAGATCTATGTTCTACAAGATATTTGTCCATATCCCTTCGATAAAAACTCATCTATGATACCTTTCCCCAAGATCTTTGAAATACCAAAATTTGACAAATATAGGGGAAGGGGGGATCCAATAGAGCACGCGTGAGAATTTTTAGTAGCTTGCATGGATCTCCAACACAACAATACCTATTTAATGAGGCTTTTCCCACGAAGTCTTGGCAGGGCTGCTATCGAGTGGTTCTCTCATCTACTACCTGGTATCAAAACATTTGATGAGTTGTCATACAAATTTGTAAATAATTTTTCATATAACATAGAGTAGGATATAACCATTCTCGATCTCTATAAAATTAAACAAAGTTAAGGGGATACATTTTCTTCGTATATACAAAGATGGAGACAAATCCAACAAATTTTAATGGTTTTCTCCTTAGAAATAGCTCATAGACATATTTGTCTCAAACATACACAAAAACATTAACTATCAACTCGCCGTATTATGTCGTAGTAACTTTAACGAGACTATTGAAAAAGGTTTGCTCATCAAAAGAGATCTCATCACAAGGGGAGTAATTAAACTCTAAAACCTTAAGGACCAATATTCTAGTTCAAACCACAAACCAAAGATATGGGTGAAGAACAAAAACATAACCAACAACATAGTCGTTGATGCTAAAGTTTTATGAAACATACAACCTTCCAATGGACCATAAAATAATGTTCAAACAACACAATGAAGCTATGCTCCAAACAATGAGTCAAACAACCAACTCAGTTGTCCTCATAAAAAGCAACCAAACAACCAACAACCCAATAAAGGACAATATGATCAAAGGGGCCACCAAGGCAATATGACCAACCTAGAAGAAAATTCACTCCATTGGGAGAACCCCTTGAGGTAATTATGCACAAACTGGTCTGAACAAAACTTATCAAGGTTAATAATAGAATAAGCTATGAGGATCCAAACTTCAAACCCCCTTGGTATAATGAGAATGAAAATTGTGAATTTCACAAGATCAAGGGTCATACCACCAAAAATTGCATGAGGCTCAAAAATATCATGCAAGACTTAATAGAAAAAGGAGATGTCGACATAGAACCTCATCCTGGAAATAAAGACTTAAAAATATACAAGGATCCAATCTTTGACCATTCTATGGGAAATGACAAGGGCAAAGGGAAAGATTACTATAAAGCCAACTTCACCTATGAAAAACTCATAGGAGACATCTCTCAAGTTGATCATACCATCAATGTTGTAACCATACTAGGCAGAGACCATGGATCCATGCCTTAAAAGAAGTTCCTTCAACATTCAATCAATGCTTGAAATTTCCTCATATTGATAAGAAAGTTACCATAGATGTCAACCCTAAACCTTTTCATTACTACGCCAAATTGGAGGAAAAGTACAAAAAGATTCTCCAAATATGGTGCAACCATGGTAGGAGGGTCCTAAAAGAGAAAAATCCAAAATATGCAGCAGGGGTCACACAACAAAAGAAACACAAAATATGGAGGCAAATTTAGATTCAAGCTTTCTTATTATCAAAAATTTGAATTACAATCGGCCGACAACATACAAGCTTACAGATTCAGCTCACAGGCCTGATACAACATGCTCTAACACAATATTCCTATATGCTCCTTAATGAGAGCTAAAATCTAAAATCTAAAATATCATATTCATCTAATTGCTTTTCTAATGATATATTACAATGATGCATATCACATCTTGAGATCTAGAATCATCTGCGTCGACCAAAGATCATTATAATCTCCAATGAAAGAAAATGTAACGTGCACATGAATAGGTCAGCCTCAGATTTGAATTACTCCTCAGTGAATGCATAGGATGAAGTGTGGACCTATAATTAAGGTTGGGGACACTCCACAAAATAATTTGAATCACACCATCAAGATCCACGAGTTACGAGTAAGATCCACAAGTGATCAAACTAATTGTTAGGCTTGAAAATTATTCCAGTGTCGGTTCAAGAAATTGCCCCTTAATCCAGAAGCGACAACTTTTTAGAAAAAAGATCCAATCATGCTCAAATCTTAGAATAAGGAAAATGAACATGTCCATGATGTACACATAGATCCACAGGGTCTAGTGAGCAATTATGATGAATCCACCAACTTGAACTGAACAAGAACAAAACTGAATGAAAACATTTTTGGTTGATGCAAGATTTCAAAGAATAAAGGATGCTCTTGCATCAAACATCCAAGTTTATTGAAAAGTAAGTCCCTCACTTTGTCCGGGCTAAAGGAAAGACAAAACGATCTACCTCAGCTCGAGAAATCCAAGAAGAATCCTCCACTAGTCTACCTTTCCACTTCACAAGGTATTCTTTATACTATCTTCCACGAGTTTTCCTCCCATCTCTAATATCCAAAATATCTTCTATCTCGTCTAATTGTTGTTTATGAAATTGTTTCCCCCATTTTGCTTCACTATCCTCACTGAATTTTGCTTCATGGTACTGATATAGATCTGCAATGTTGAAAATAGGTGATATGCCCATGTCATTCGGTAACTCCACTTCATATGCATTTCCTGAATCAAATTTCTTCAAAATCTTATAGGGTCCAAATTTCCTCATCTTGAGTTTATTGTATAGCACATGTTCATATGTCTCAACCCATCCAGAAATCTCCTTCCATCAACCAAACAAATTCTAGCACTTGTACAAAACTCAACTTTAGGAACATCCTCCAATGGAAACAAAGTCTGCTTCATCCCATTAGCAACAATGGTATATGTGTTCTTTCCATCATGAATAGCTTGTCTATCATATTGCCAAGGTCTTCCTAACAAAACATGACATACATCCATAGGCATGATATCACACAAAACTTCATCATGGTAATTTCCTATCTTTAATTTCACCAAAAACTGTTCACTTACCAGTATCTTATGCTCATCTTGAATCCATGCTATTTGATAGGGCTCCGAGTGTTTCAATCTTTCCAACTTCAATTTGGTCACCATTTCTTCAGAAACCAAGTTCTCAGAGCTTCCACTGTAAATAATCACTTTGCAACATTTACCAACTATCTTGCATCTAGTCCGAAACAAATTCTTTCTCTGCAACGGTTCCCACTCCATCTTACTTTGACACAATACTCTTCTATTCACCAACACTTCTCCATCTTTTGGTTTGTTAGATGATCGGACATGATCTTCCTCAAAAAAGGCTATTCTTCTATTGCTTTCTATCTTTCTACTTGTCTCCCCCTGATTACATTCAAATGCTCTATGTCCTTCTCCACCACAGTTTAAACAAGTTCCCTTGAATACTCTTTTCTCCTGTCCTTTTTCATCTTTTCTATAACCTTCATTTCGGTAACCACCATATCCTCCTTTGCAGTAAGATTTTCCATCATCTCTAAGGTACAAATTATCATTCTTACTAAATTCTTTATCTTTATTCTGATCAACAAAAGATCCTCTTCCTCCTCCAGTAAAAGTTCTTCCTCTCTAAAATATTCCATCTCTTCCTTTCTATCTCTGCTCATGTCTTTAATTTAGCTTCTCTTCTTCCTTTAGGGCACATTGATATGCCTCCTCCACACTCTGCAACTTGATCAAACTAATCTCATCCTATATAAATTGTGTCAAGCCATTCATATATCTTCTACTTGTTGAATCTCATCCTCTGAATGTCCAAATCTAATATTCAACTTGTATAACTCCTCAGTATACTCTTTCACACTTGACTCCTTTTGCTTCAAATTCTACAACTTCTGGAACAAATTGATCTGATAATTTGTATGCATAAAAAATTTCTTTAACTTATTCACCATCTGATGCCATGATCTTATCTTTTCTTTTCCTCTTCTTTTCCTATCTATCTATAAATGTTCCCACCAAAGGGATGCATGTCCTTTCAACTTTGTATAAGAAAATTTTACTTTCTTATCTTCAGCTGTGCCTTCAAAATCAAAATACTTCTCCATATTTGTTATCCAATCAAGCAATTCATTTGAATCCAACTTACCACTATAATCTAGTGGATTGAAATGTGGTTTGGTATTTTCTCTAGTTAGGGCTCTTATGAACCTCTCTTCTCCCTAATCCAGGCTAGGTCGATCTTCTCTTTCCCTTTCTTCCTGTACTTCTACCTCTTCATCACTCACACCATCAACTAGTTGACTTTTCCTCTGGACCATTTCAACTGCATCTAATCTGGCGACAATTCCTCTCGACATCTCCATTAAAGTTGGGTCTGCATTTCCATGTGCTCCATTTCCTCTAACATTTCTTCTTCCCACCATCTTTACACAAGTCCTCTACATCTATAGGTCGTATCTTCAGTATGCCACCCCACAACAAATTTTCAACAGGACTCCACAAATTCTAATGATCTGTCATGGAATGAATCTCGCTCTATTACCAATTTGGTGCAGCCATGGTAGAAGGGTCCTCAAAGATAACAATTTGGGCCATGCAGGAAGAGTCACACAATAGAAACAACATAGAATATGGAGGAAAATGAAGATTTAAACTTTCTTATTATCAAAAATTTCAATTACAATCGGTCAACAACATTCAGGCTTATAGATACGGCTCACAGGCCTGATACAACATGCTCAAACACAATATTCCTAGATGTTCCTTAATGTGAGCTAAAATCTAACATCTCAAATCCCATATTCATCTAATTTATTTTCTAATTATCTATTACAATGATTTATATCAGATCTTGAGATCTAGAATCATCCATGTCAACCAAAGATCATTACACTCTACAATGAAAGAAAATGTAACATGTGCATGAATAGGTCAGCCTCAAATTTGAATTACTCCTCGGTGAATGCATAGGATGAAGTGTGGACCTATAATTAAGGTCAGGGACACTCCATAGAAAAATTCAAATCACACTGTCAAGATCTGCAAGTTACGAGAAAGATCCACAAGCGATCAAACTAATTGTTAGGCTTGAAAATTATTTTAGTTACACTTCAAGAAACTACCACTTAATCCAGAAGCAATATCATGTCGTAAAAAGATCCAATCACACTCAAATATGAGAATAAGGAAAATGAACATGTCCACAATGTACACATAGATCCACAGGGTATAGTGAGCAAATATGATGAGTCCACCAACTTGAACTGGACAAGAACTGAACAAGAACAAAACTGAATGAAAATATTTTTGGTTGATGCAAGATTTCCAAGAACCAAGGATGCTCCTGCATCAAAATACCTAGTAACAACATATCTTTCCATTCTTTTTCATATGTTGACCCATCATCACTACCTTCATCCTCCACTACATCTCCATCAATTGAGCCACCAAAATTTGATCTCAAGATCCAAGTACCTCAAAAGGATGCAGAGAATACCATTTCAACCAATCCTTTTGCATTGGAATGCTTCCCTAAACACCAAAGACTTACGAAGGACTAAGAGAGATCAAACATGTTCAAGATGTTACAATGGAAGTCAAACCCACTATTTTCACTAAGTGGGGAGACATGCAAGACGAGGAACTATTTGAAGAAGACCTATCTTCATAAATTTACAAAGAAGGATGGGAGAAACCACTACCTCCCCTTCCTATTGATTAAAAAAATAAAGGATATCAAATAGAAAAAAGAATGAGATTCACAGGAAAAGGTATCCTTAGTCTACATGAACAAGGTATAAGAGAACCAGTTATCATAGAAAAGCGCATGAAGAATCTTGGACTAGGTTATGGTTCATCAGAAATGATTACCCCAAGAACCAAAAGGACCTCTTATGAGGAAAGATCTCCTTCTACCATTGTTGAGACATTGGATAATTATGATCGTATAGATGACTACTTGTATATATAAAACATAATTGGAAACCTTAACATAAATACCCTCAGTATTGAATCTACATCTAAAGATTACCACATTGAAATGAATTCCAATGAATATGATTGGGATTCTTGTGCCTCAAGTGATTATAACCTAGATACCCGATGGAACCTTTATAATACTAATACCTCTACCCTATCTATGACGTCCATAAGGTTTGTAGATATGAATGAAAAAATACCCTTGCTTTACCCACATTTAATATACTAGGACCAACAACATCATACACCTATTTTGGACTCATTCCAAAACAATGAAGCTTTGAAAATTTTATGGGACTTCTAACTAATATACCACAACGAGATCATAAGGATGCTTTTGCAATGAAGCTCAAACAAGGAACATACTTTAGAGGGGAGATTGCATCCTGCATTTGCAAAAATAAATTGAAAATTTGAAAAATCAAAGAGGTCCCCTAAGGAAAACTACAATGTGGCTTTATCAGATCAAGAAAAAAGAAAAAAATGGACGTATCTAAGGGTGAAAACCTGTCTAAGGTTCTTGAAGATGGAGGATTCAATCTTCCCATTATAGAATATAAAAAAAAATAGCACTCTTGGTTGAAGGTTCTGAACCTATCAACGTCGACACAACAAAGACACCAAAAATAACATATCAAGCAACTTCCTTAGATCTTGAGGAGAAGGTCAGCTTCATGGCATTCATTAATGAACAAAAAATCAATTTTTCCTGGAAATATGTAGAAATGTCATGGCTAGATCCAACATTATTAGTACATCACCTAGTAATGTTCCTTGGAGTTAAACCCATCAAACAAAAGCTACACAAGATGCACCCACAAATAGCACTCTTGTTCAAAGTAGAGCTTTAGAACCTACTAGACGTCAGCTTCATCAGACCCATTAAATATCCTAAGTGGGTATCTAATCTTGTACTAGTGTCAAAGGCCACTAGGGGCATACGGATCTGCACAGTCTTTAGGGATCTCAACAAGGCATACCTGAAGGATGACCTCCCTCTACCTAGCATTGACATGATTGTGGACCTAACTGCGAGGCATGAAATTCTCTCACTAGTGGATGGTTTCTCTAGATAAAATCAAATAAAGATATCCCCCAAAGACCAACATAAAACAAATTTCACCTATACACATTGAGGGGAACCTTTTGCTAGAATTCCATGCCATTCAGTTTGAAGAATGTAGGGGAAATCTACCAATGAGCAATGAGCACCATTTTCCATGATATGTTGCACATTACCATGGAGGAATATGTGGATGACATATTAGCAAATTCAATCAAAAGAAAAGATCATCTAGCAAACCTAACCAAGGTATTTAATAGACTAGAGCAATACAACCTATGCCTCAATCCAAAGAAGTGTTTATTTGGTGTGGCATATAGAAACTGTTAGGTTACATTATATCAAGAAGAGGCATTGAGGTGGATCCAACCAAGGTTAAATCCATCCTAGAAATTCCACCTCCAAAAAAATTGAAACAACTATAAAGTCTACAAGGTAAGCTTTAGTCCATCAGAAGATTCATCACATAGTTAGCAGACAAGTACCATTCATTCACCCATTTATTACATAAGGACATAACATTCAAATGGGATGACAGGTGTGATTGAGCTTTCTAACTGATCAAGGATTATTTTCTCACCCCCCTAATGTTAATGCCTCCAATTCAAGATAAGGCAATGATTATGTATATATCTACAACAATGAAAACTTTAGGAGCTCTGTTAGCGCAACTAGATGACCAAAACAAGGAAAGAGCAATATACTATTTCAGCCAAACCCCGGTGGGCTATGAATTAAAATATTCACCCATAGAAAGAGCATATCTATCTATTGTCTTCACAACATAGAAGCTTAGGCACTACATATTAAACATGCAAGTAAAGTTGATATCAAAAGTGGATCCCTTAAAGTATCTATTAGCAAAGGTAGCTCTAACAGGGAGGATCACTAAGTGGGTAATAATACTTAGTGTATTTGACATAGAATAAATTGACATAAAATCCATAAAGGGACAAGTAATAGTAGATCAGTTAGCAAATGCACCTATGCAAGATCATCAACCTCTAGTATCAGAATTTCTAGATGAAAGCATACTTCTAATTGATTAGTCACACTGTTGGACCTTGTACTTTGATAGATCCCATACTTAACATGACTCAAGGGATGGTATCCTATTTCTCACACCTTAGGGAGATAGTACACCCAAAGCTTACAGGATTTCCTTTCCATGTACTAACAATATTTATGAATATGAAGCACTCATCACTGGACTAAAGATGGTCGTAGAATGGGAGATAAAGGAACTATAGGTCTATGGTGATTCACATCTAGTCATAAGGCAGGTAAATGATGAATACCAAACAAAGGATGAAAAAATTATGCCATACAAAAGAATGGTGGACAACTTCAAGTAGTACTTTGTGGTCATCACTTTTGAACAGGTTCATAGAATCAACAATAGAGCAACTGATGCTATGGCAATAATAGGTACACTCCTAGACATACCCCAAAACATCCCCAAATATGAATTCCTTGTGGAGCAACTACTTATACCAACATTTGATATCCCAGAATTAGAATTTGTATCTCTCCTTAGTACCAAGACACATTTGCTTATATCCAACATGGGATCATACCCCATGACTTAACGACAAACCAAAAGAAAACCTTTGTCCATAGAACTTACCAATTCACCATCCTAGGAGATATCCTATATCGTCAAAGTCTAGATGGTACATTACTTCAATGTATCAATGTGGATGAAGGTGTTTGTGGGTCTTGTTATGTTGTTTTCTACACAACAACAACTCAGACAGAATGTGATATTCTATCTCTCTTGAAAGGTAGATCTCTATCAGCAAGCCTCAAGAGATAACCACAAGGTCTCTAATGTCAGGTCTTGACAATGCAAAAACAACTCAGTGATAAATGTGAAAATGCTAGTAGTCACAAGGGGCCTTACAAATGAACAATGTTGGAAGTGTACTTTCGTCAGATGTAACAATATGGTGATGCTTTCAATCCTATAACTAACCCAGATTCAAAATAAACAACAAAAGATATAAGGGTTTAGAGAGATTTCTAAGACTAAAACTTAGATCAATCACAACACTGATGAATGTTACAAATGGAAAAATCCCCAATGAAACCAATATTTTCTTGATTAGGGACAGACCCACAACTCCACATAAATGGTGCAATCTTCTAAGGAAACTGAAGATTTTCATACCATAAATATTCATCCACATACCCAAGAACTAGCACAATATGAACAAACATTTACAGTTGAACTAAGCACAAAAATGAGGCCTAGACTAACTTTACACGGAAATCTACAATTAGCAAATTGCTAAAAGTATGGACCAGAGATCAATCAACATCATTAACATTCCACCATTATTGCAAAAGAATTGAAAACTAACATCTAACATCTGAGAATCAAGAACAAGAAACCATAAATTGTCAAAGTGTAATATAAAGCTTTCCAAATCAACAATCCAATTGCATTACTTCTCCAACATTACATAACAATTTCAAGTCTCTCATCTCCTATAGCTACTGACTTTTCTAACTTAGCCAATTTTGGCTTTTTACAGCCTTTAATCAGCTATTCTGACCCCTAAATCTCCCCTTACAAATGAGAAGGCACTAGCCTTTTATAGAAAATTATATTTTGAATCAAAGGATAATTTTCTATAAAAGGCCATGATTAAATCAATCCAATGGTTGCAATTGCACTTCTAGAAGCATCAAGCTGTTACATTTAATTTGGGAGTTCATGGTAAATCATCATCCAATTGCATAGAAGCAGTTACATCATGGAACAATGAGAAAAAAATATTATGCCAGCTTGTCATTAATGAAAATTATGATTGGATGATGAAATCAGCTTCACATGTCTTCCAGAAACCCCTTCTAGCTGTAGACAGTTTGGGCATGGATTCTTATGCAAGCCCCACTTTTAATATTTGAATTAAACTCTTCCAAATTTCCATTTTGGCACGAATCCATATGCAAGTCCCCCTTTTGATATTTATTTAACCCTGAAAAATAGATATCATCATTAGAAGCTCACATGTTAAAAATCCAATCCAAATTAAACTTAAATAAAACTTTGGAAACTTTCCATTTTCAGAAATTTTCCATTTTTGGAAATTTTTTATTTTCAATTTTTTTTCCATCTCAATTTTTTTGGAAAAAAATTTGCCATTTGGGAAAAAATCATTTTGGAAAATTTTGGGATTTTGAGGGGGTCTTGGAAATTAAAGGGATTTCCATTAGGGACGGAAATACCCGAATTCCTTGCAAGGTCAAATTCCCCTAAACCTCATAACTTTTTTCTAGAAGGAATTTCAAAAGTTCAAAAAGCAACCCTACCTAATTTTTCATCCTCTATCCACGGGTGCAAAAAATATTTACATATAACATTGAAAATTCACTTCAAAATCCCCATTTTCAAATTCAAAGATAGGAAAATTTCCCCAAGAGCCTCAAAATATTGTCCTTATCAAACCCAGTCTAGACCTAATCCCAAAATAACCTCCCAAGAAGAGCAAAATAAAAATTTGACCAAGCTAAGAGGCAGATATGTAGAAGAAAAAAGAGGGTCCCCGCCTCCGGTGGGGTGTGTATGCGTAAATTACATAACATGTCTCACTCTAGTGGACATAATCTAGTGCATAAGTTGTTGAGAATAGGGTATTATTGGCCCTCAATGGAGAAAAAATACATTTATTACTCAAGGAAGTGTTTCCAATGTCAACAACATAGTGATCTTATTCACACACCAACACAGGAGCTATAACCTATAACTACACCATGGCCTTTCTCATAGTGGGGACTTGACTTGATAGGAAAGATATCTCTCGCTTCATCCAATGGGCATAAATATCTAAGTTTATCTTGAATGATTTGATTTGTTGAACTATGGAATTATGCAAATTATCATAACCGATAACAAAACTCCATTCAAGAACCAAGATGTCCATGAGCTTTGCTCAAGGTTCTCTATCCAACATTGATTCTCAACCCCATACTATCCCCAAGGATACAGTCAGGCCAAAGCATCCAATAAAATCATTCTAAAAATATTGAAAAAGACTGTTAATGACGCTGACCGAGATTGGCATTTGTAGCTAAATCTAGCCTTATGGGCTTACCAAACTAGCATTCACACACCCATAGGTGCAACACCTTTTTCTTTGGTCTATGGATTTGAAGTAATCCTACTTATTGAAGTTGAGATCCCATCATTGTGAGTATCCCTAGAGGACATGGTCGACAATGAGGAAAATTGGCTTAAGCAAAGCTGCAACAAGAAGATAAAGAATGTAACCTTTCAAGTTGGTGACTTGGTACTTAAAGAAAATCAAAAGATCCAGCTAAATCAGGATGGGAAGGGTAAGTTAATTGAACCAAACTAGTTAGGTCCTTTTATCATAACAACAAGCTATGGCTCTAGAGCATATCAATTGGCTACTCTTGAAGGAGAACCTTTAGTCAAACCTCTGAATATGAGCCATCTCAAAAAAATTTACACTTGAGTGCATTAGAATATCCCAAGCAAAAAAGCTAAAAATGCAAAAAAAATAAAAATTAAGAAAAATAGTAAAGAAAAATAAGATGTCCTTTAAGTGAAAACCACCTTGTGGCGCTTCTAAGACTGGTACCATAGTGAAAACCTAGAAAATAGGTGGTATGTTTGAATAAGTCCTACATGTCTATCTATCAACACTATCTATCACATCCACCCCATTCATCCCATAATAAAACGTGTATCCAACTATGGCTCAATAACTGATCAAGTGTTGAACATTGTTGCACCATCTTTATCCATCTACTCTAATAAATGTAATCTTGTTCCAAACTAGGGGAAACTTCCTGAAACTAGTAGTGAATTGGAGCCTTGTTCATCCCATCATTGTCAAAAACTATCAAAATAAAAAACATCCAGAAAACAAAAAAAATCAAAATAAAGGTCAAAATGTCAAAATCCCAAAAATATCATAGGCCATCCCTGGAAGAGCTATATTGAGTCAAAACAAGTGAACTACAAGTCTTTGCATGTATAATGTAAGAAATTCCATCACTGATGAGCCCCTGAGGCCCTAGGCTAGTCCCCCAAAACAAAAACATTCAAATATCTTATAAAAATCCAAAAACATTCATAAAATATAGAAAACTCCAAAAATAGGGTCACTCAATATAGTTGAACTACGATGTCTTTGCATTTGTCATGTAGGGAAGCCTAATCTTTGATCAGCCCCCGAGGCACTAGGTCAACCCCTTTAGCTCCCCCTATTTTTCTATAAATATTTCAAAAACAACAAAAAAATAGCATCAAATAATTCAAAAAATATCAAAAAGTCCTATCTCCATTGTCACCTATCCACAATAAACTTTCCATTCATAATAAACAAACATTTCCTTCAACCTTTGACAAACACAACCAACAAGAAAAAAAAACATCAAATCAAAACTTCCAAAGTAAAGATTGAAATGATTGGATCATTATCACACTAAAAAAATGCCTAATTGTTAATTACCTTTCCTTTTTGAAAGTCATTATCAACAATCCTAACATGAGTCTTAACTGATAAAACATTCCTACAATACACATCATGAATGGGTTACATCATGAAACATCAAAACATATATGACAATTGATACTGCAAAATTGTTTATATTTTTTATGATCTTATCTTTTTGTTTTATCTTAATGTCACATTCCTAGGATCTCTTGAGGATATCCATAAGGATTTAAAGAGGAAGGAATGGGGGCATTGATCGTTGATTTTTGTTTGTTTAGTTTGTTAGATATTTTTGTGATACTACCATGACAAATACTTGCTTTGTTTTGTGTGTGGTAGTCATTTTGGGGCAATTCGTGTAGTAGTTGCATGATAGGTACTCCATACCTCTATGTGTAATTGGTCTGAAATGTTTTAAAAACAACTCACCCATACACTTTAATAGGGTTACCGCATGTCTAGTATGAGCAAGAATACTCTTTGTTTGTAGAGTCAAAGTCCATGCAATGGATACAACGCCACCTTGGTCATCAATACCCAGGTACATCATGTATGTTTGCTACATCAATAAGGATTGCTAAAACTACAAAGTCTCTATGAAAGAAAAAGAAAACTCATCAATGACTAACAACATCAATTTTCTTCTAGAAGTCCAACTAACACTTCTTCTAACTAACAACTCCATCTTGCATCCAAAAATTCATTAGCACATATCATGACCATAATAAAATGAAAAAAAATCATACATCATATATCATCATCCATCACATAGATATACAAAACATACATCTATCCATATCATATAAATGCATCAAAAAAGTACAAAAACATGAGCATATATAAATCATCAATACATATAAGCATCCATAATCAGTCATAAGCATTTCATATCACATAATAAGATGCATCAAAAATAGTCTATCTCATTTATATCATCAAAATGGAACATCATCAAATGTTAGGTATGATATCAAAATATACAAAAATATATACGAGGCCTCAGCTGAGTCAATGAATGTATATACAAAATAACATGTCTACACAAAGTCTCTAATACAATATACACAGATCATAAGAAAATCAGCCCTGCTAGCCATTTCGAGGTTGGGACCTATGTTGCTGCTAAATATGGGTAGGAGAAGGCTAATGATGCATGATCTGTGGAGATGGTTGTGGTTGCCTGTCCAAATTTCCACCTAACTTAGCACTCGTCGCACTACTCAGCTCACCAAAATGAGGACGCCTCTATGCTTTGGGTAGAAAAGACTCATATAGGGTCTGTTAATAGGTACTCTCTTGCATAAACCAATCTTGCTTAGCCTAATATTGAGCCAGGGGAATGGAAGATGCTAATGAAGTTTTTGTTGCTAGTCTCTGCTACCTCTCGATTGCCAGCTCCTACCTCAAAGAGTCTCTCTCCTAACTGAGACCATCCCACTCTGTAGTAATGATAGCAACCTATCCCTCTGTCACTTTTCGTTGAGCAATATTGACATCCCTCTCTATCACTTAGGCATCCCTGTTGGTTTCCAACTATGCTATCTAGGCTATTGCACCCCCTATGTGGGATGTCCTTGTGGTGCATCATGTTGTGGCTATTGATCATGGTGTTGCTGCCCATCCTACCCATCATCTTGCTCACCCCAAGCCCTATCAAGCTGCTCTAAAATAATCTATAATCTTTGTCTATCACCTCTCCTACCAATGACACCAACAACCCTCTGAACCTGCCCCATCACTAGCCCAGAGCCAATAGGATCTGTAAATAGTAACGGTCATTTGCAAGCCCACCACTGATCAAAATATCGGGTTGTACCAGGATCTGCAAGACCAACTACCCATCCCCATCCAAATGGGTAAAGTTCTCTAAAATTGATCATTGTTGTAGTATCGGAGGCTGTCGACCCCCAAACCCTAACCTCTTCTAGGTTGTCTTCCCAAACTGTGCATGGTAGTCGTCGACAAACCGAGTCTATTTGTCTCTGAACTATTGAAGAACCCTATTAGGAAGATACCTCTCGAGAACAGTGTCAACATAGCCTATGAGCCACTATGTCTGTTTACAAATAGGTAACTACTCCATATCATCATGTTAGGCCTCACAGGCTACCCAAGGCCTCCAAATAAACTCGATCATATTATCAAAAATACCTCTCCAGTAGTGTAACCTATCGGACCAAGAGTAATGAAAAAAATATGAATACTTGTAAGTGTTGAAAAATGAGGTGTTTTCTTAGCTTAATACTCTATAAAACATTAATATTGCTGATCTAAATAAGATTTTTCTTTGTTACATATATTTTTTGTGGGTGATTATCTTGATTAATCCATTTTACTATTGTAGAATGTAGACAAAAGTTGATAGAAGAACTAGACATGATATTAGAAATATTACACAAGATGTACCATGGAGAAACCCTTTCGGGAAAAAACTCCACCAAGAATTATTCTATTATTCAATATTTGAATTACAATAGCTCCAATTCTTGCTTGAGAATGCTTCTTCTGTCTTTACCAATCTTCTTCACACCTACAAATAACAATAATGAAAACTCTCTTCAATTGAATGAGATATAGAGACAATATGCAACCTTGTAATCTCCAAATGGTGATAATTACAATGCACAAGCTCAAGCCTTAGAAAAGGTACACCATATTTCTTCAAGTTGAGTTCTACCGTGAAGACCAAATCTTAGAACATGTGCTTTACCCATTTGGGTGTCCCAAACTAAAGCTACAACTCATCCTTCACTTCGGTGATAATTACAAAGCTCTTCCTCAAAGATGGCGCCCAAAAGAGGGTCCCACTTAACAGAGCCTTCAAAAATATCTTATCATGCATTGGAGTTAATTCCAAGAAAGCTCTTGGGCACCCAAGTTAGCTCCAAGTGATTTCTTGTTAATTGAAACATTTACTCAACACCATTCATGCAAGAATGGTCATCCCCTGTTAACTGGAGGTAGTCCCTGTTATCTATCATACAACTCAATGTTATTAGCCATGCATTCCAAGTTGACTAAAGTTAACTAACATACAACTGAAACTAACTGAAGACAAATGAACCATAACTTAACTGAACGAAACTGAACAAAACTGATTCTGAACTGAACTAAACTAAACTGAATTGAACTGAATTGAATTGAACTAATCTGAACTGAACTAAACTGAACTGAAAAGCATCAAATCCCTAACTCTTAGGATCTTTACATGCATTCAGAAGTGTTATCTCTTACTCCAAATAGTTAACTAAACTCAAGGTGAGTGTCACCTTACCATGTGTGCACCCACATGTTCCTATTATTTAGGAATAACTACAAATGTCAATTTCATGATTTATTTCATCAAATATTAATCTCATCCTAATCTTAGTGTTGTTTAACACATTCCAAGAACTTAGGAGATACATGAAATAATTAATGTTTAGGATTTGCAATTAAATGGCATCCTATTTCCAACATTCTCCCACTTGAAATTATACATTGCAATTATTCTAAACAAGGAATAATAAAACAAGTACAAGACTCAAAGCCAATGGCCTTCTTATACCAACTAATCAAACCATGCTAACTTCAAATGCAACCTGCATAATCATGAAGCTTCCAAGCAAATGATTAAAACCAAGAGAAAATATCTGTATGGTTTCATAAGATAATTTGTAACATTAATTAAAGTGTTAACTTTCTCAATTAATACCTTCCCATTATCAACCAAACCAATACCTTTCCCAAGTCTTTGTATCAAAACTGCCTCTGTAGAGGCATGCTAAACCACCGAGTGTGTTGAATTCACATTCAACCAAGGTGTAGGCTCCTCGGTCTTTTTTTGTTGAAATTTTTTTCTTACAAGTAACTATTCCAACAAATGTCTCTTACCACAAGAACTCCAGCCTCACCTATTTCTTCAAGTATCCATGAGGACCTGTAACCAACAAATCCATGCAAAACTCCAAATGCAACACAACACTTTCATTAAGTAATCAAACAAATGATTAATGTACCCAATACTTAAGAGAAACGCACAAGATCAATGTCAAAGCTCCAACCTTGAATATAAACATGACATCCATGATCTAACCATCTCCTCTTAGGAGATCACATGCATCATAACATACTTATACATCTTAGTCTCAAGAGAACCATGCAATATTCCAAACTCTAAATGCATATCAAGAGTAAGCCATGAAATCAATAAAAAATATACTCTAAACCAAGAAACCATATCTCTAATCACATGGAGATAACCTTACCAATGATGCATCCAAGTCACTGCCAACAACTCCCACTAAACTGTGATACCAAGTCACACATGGCATCGTGACTACCATCCTCTCTACGAAGATTACTCTGAAACATGAAGCAAAGAGTTATCACAAACAATATTAGCCGAAATAACCAATGCATCATTACTATCATTTGAGGACTCCTCTGTAGAAGAATCAAAACTTTCTTTCTTATTCTTACAATCCTTATTCACATGTCCTAGTTTCCCACAGTTCCAAAATTTTACCTTACTCTGTCCTTCTAACTTACCCTTCCCTTCCTTGTTTCCCTTAGGCTCCTTTTTCTTAGGCCTACCTTTTACGAACAAGGCATCTTGGATTTCCTCCTTAGACTTCATCCTCATCTCCTCTAATAGGAGAGTAGGAATAATGTTTTCCATCTTTGGATTTGCACCATTACCACTAATTGCAACAATTAGATTTTCCCAAGAATCTGGTAAAGAACAAAGTAATAAAATGCACTTATCCTCATCCTCTAGCTTTACATCTACAGATGCTAACTGACTGAGAATTAAATTGAAAGAATTTAAATGTTGTGCAACAGATTCACCATCTTTCATTTTCAATGAATACAACTTCCTTTTCAAATACAACTTATTGGTGAGACTCTTAGTTTGATAAATATCCCCTATTCTTTTCCATAATTTATATGTACTCGTTTCCACTGAAACATTTAAAAGAACAGCATCAGCAAGACATAACCTTATTGTTCCTCTTTCCTTCTTATCTAACTTAGCCAAATCTTCATCTGAAATAGTTGTAGTTGCCTTTGTCTCATTATTAACCGCTAACCACTAATCTCTTTCTTCAAGGAGATCTTCCATTTTTAATTTCCACATTTCATAGTTAGAACCATTAAACCTTTCAATATCTAACCTTGAATTCATTGTAACAAAACTTAATTCCAAAATCAACAAATCACTAAAATAATAAGAGCTCCCACTAAGCCAATAAATCCTTCAAACTTTAAGAGAATGGCATCCCAATACTTTACCCAACCTCAGCTTTGATACCAAATGTTGAAAACTAAGGCGTTTTCTTAGCTTAATACTCTATAAAACTTTAATATTGCTGATCTAAACAAGCTTTTTCTTTGTTACATATATTCTTTGTGGGTGATTATCTTGATTAATCCATTTTATTGTTGTAGAATGTAGAAAAAAGTTGATAGAAGAACTAGATAGGATATTAGAAAGATTACACGAGATGTACCATGGAGAAACCCTCTTGGGAAAAAACTCCACCAAGAATTATTCTATTATTCAATCTCTGAATTACAATAGCTCCAATTCTTGCTTGAGAATGCTTCTTATATCTTTACCAATCTTCTTCACATCTGCAAATAACAATAATGAAAACTCTCTTCAACTTGAATGAGATATAGAGACAATATGCAACCTTGTAATCTCCAAATGGTGATAATTACAATGCACAAGCTCAAGCCTTAGAAAAGGTACACCATATTGCTTCAAGTTGAGTTCTACCGTGAAGACCAAATCTTAGAACATGTGCTTTACCCATTTGGGCATCCCAAACTAAAGCTACAACTCATCCTTAGCTTTGGTGATAATTACAAAGCTCTTCCTCAAAGATGGCACCCAAAAGAGGGTCCCACTTAAAAGAACCTTCAAAAATATCTTATCATGCATTGGAGTTAATTCCAAGAAAGCATCTTGGGCACCCAAGTTAGCTCCAAGTGATTTCTTGTTGATTGAAACATTTACTCAACACCATTCATGCAAGAATGGTCATCCCCTGTTAACTGGAGGTAGTCCCTGTTATCTGTCATACAACTCAATGTTATTAGCCATGCATTCCAACTTAACTGAATTTAACTAACATACAACTAAAACTAATTGAAGACAACTGAACCATAACTTAACTGAACTGAACTAAACTGATTCTGAACTGAACTGAACTGAACTGAACTTCAAGCATGCAAACATCAAATCCTAACTCCTAGGATCTTTACATGCATTTAGAAGTGTTATCTCTTACTCCAAATAGTTAACTAAATTCAAGGTGAATGTCACCTTACCATGTGTGCACCCACATGTTCCTATTATTTAGGAATAACTAAAAATGTCAATTTCATGATTTATTTCATCAAATATTAATCTCATCCTAATCTTAGTGTTGTTGAATGCATTACAAGAATTTAGGAGATACATAAAATAATTAATGTTTAGGATTTGCAATTAAATGGCATCCTATTTCCAACAGTAAGAAAATGGATCTTTAGCATCTTGAACAAAAATACCATCTAGAATTGTCATCGAGATCCTCTCTCAAGCCCACACATGCAAAAGAGTTATCCCAAATAAGATGGCACTACCACCACGATAAACATCCTCGTGCATATCTCGATACAGATGTACCAAAACACATAGGCCCCATGCATATATGGTCTCGTGCTCCATCATTTTCCCTACACAGATGCCCCAACCAATAGGAAAGAACCCACCTCTATGATCAAGTATCAGAGGCCTAATAATCAAACCAACTAGTACCATCGACAAAGGACCAACATCATAAACAAAAGGAGACAAGTCAATCTCAAAATCCACTACTTGTATATGTCACACACCAAGCACTCGCTACATGGAAAGGATACCCTACCTAACATCATATGTAACCTACTGATCATGGATGGGAATCTGGAAAATCCCCCACACACTCTCAAGGGTAATTTTCACCTTGCCAATAGGAAGATGTAAGGAAGAAGTTTCAGAATGCCACCTCTCAATGAGTGTGATCTTCATCACCTTATGACATCTGATCTTGGGCATATAGTAGATATGTCACAAACCAACAACATCGAGGAAGTCTCTCTCAACCTCTTGAAACCCAGTAATGAGATCAAACAATTTTCATGGCAATCACTCCTTGGAATACAACATTTTAAGAATTGCCTGCAAACATTCAACCCACAACGTCAAAAATTTGCTAGAAAATAAAATCACGAACTTAAGACTACAAAAAAACTAGCTAAATCATTCATTGTTGACAATAGCAAGCCCTTTTTGGATGATAACAATATGTTTTTACAAAATTATCCCTATTTTCTATGTTATCAGTTAGTTTCTACACTAGTGGCTAGACTTTATGATAGCGGCTACATTATATACTAGCAATTAGTTTAAACAATAGCAGTCACCTAGAACGATATCATGTGGTTTTCACAATAGCATGTACTTTTTACAAGAGCGGTCAACAATAGAAAATGGTTTTTACACTAGCAATCAAATTATACTATAGCATGGACTTTGTATGATAGTGGTAAAACTACAAACTACACTAGCAATCAAATCAAAACAATAGCGTGAAAATAAAGAAATTATCTCTATTGTCTTGAAAAATTTTGGGCATTAATTACACAAACAACAAATGAAAAAAAAAAGAAAGGAAGGAGTATGCATTGTGATGTCTACACTAGCTAACCTCCCAAATGAACAAACTATATCTGCTCAGTATGGGGCACCCGAAATCCTACCCATCACAAATCGACAATCGCAGTAGCAAGATCTCCAAAGGTAAGAATTTCCTAAGGCTCAAAGTGCAAATGAGGAAAAATGAAACTCTAATTTCCTATTTTACCCCCAAAGCCCTAATTTTTACTTTGGAAACCCTCCTAGGTTTAAATTTTGAGCACCCTAGAACACCCAAAATCATAAATGTGGGCCCTATAGCCTAATTTTTCATCCTCGACACATCTAAACTACAACATAACCTTGTCACGAGCCTGACCAAAAGACTAATTTTTTTGGCCAATCTCTCAAGGGGGAAGCCCAACATCGTATTATATTTCCACTGAACATCAAGGCATAGTGGGGCATATAATTTTTTGTAAATCTCCATTTGAACATGGAATTCTTTGAAACAATGTAATGAATACTTTGTCTCAAAGAAGGGAAAAATGTAGACATGTAAAAATGACCTAACGCATATCACATATCATAAATTGCATTTTTCCATCATCGACATCATTATCATTAATATAATTGAATTTCACATCATTTACATCATTAACCCTATTTTCCTCTATTAATTTAATAATCTTTAATTATTTAATTAATTTACTATGTCATCATTAATCTAACTTTATTCCTCCTGATTAATAAAATAAACATCAATTATTTATCAAAATTATGAGAATGACGAGCGGGGGAACAAGAGTGAGGGTAGGATTTTGAATTCCTCTACTGTAGAGGGTGAGGGAGATGTTGATTTTGAGGATGAGGTGGATGGGTTACAGATGGAACTTCCTGATGGTTCGATTGTTGAAGTCGACATGGAAGCAGCGGGGTTATGTTATCTAGTGTGGCTGAAGGATGCGATTGGGTCGTGGATGGCTACCAGGTTGTGGGTAGCGGCGGGGTTCTATTGTCTAGTGTGGCTGAAGGATGCAATTGGGTTGTAGACGACTGACAAGTTGTTGGTGAAAGCTTTGGTAGTTTTCTTAGCTGGTTGTTCAATTTTTCCTTTTGTTGTTGGACGGTGGGAGGGATTTTTTTGGTGTGAGCACAACTTGTGGGTAGTAGTTTTTTCTTTTGGTGTTTTTCTTTTGTTGGGTGTTTTGTCTCTACTCATTTCTTTTTAGCTAGAGAGCTCCTCTATTGAAAGATTTGGGTCCTTTGAGAAGGGGTTGGTTGTGGAATGGATTTTCTCTAGCCTTGATCAGCATATTGGGGCAGCTGGTGTGCTCTTTATGTTGATTTATTCTACAATTCCTCTCTCCTTGGTTTCCCTTTTCCCCTTTGGGTTTTCTTAGTTGATGGTGGATGGGAAGCTATTGGTGAATGTTGTTGTGGGTTGCTCTTCTAGTGGTCCCTATTTGTTGAAGATGGTTGGAGGGAGGGATTTTTCTTTCTATGGTTTGGTTAGGCAGAGAGTTTTTTCTTTCTATGGTGTGGGTGTGGCTTGTGAGTGGCAGTTTTATTCTACTACTTTCTTGCTACCTGGTATGTTGTTTCTACTACTTTCTTTTCAACTAGTGAGTTCCTTTGTTGTGTGCTTTGGGTCCTTTGAGGAGGGTTTAGTTGAGGATGGGATTATCTTTGGTCCTGAATGGTCTATTGGGGTGACTTGTGTGCTCTTTGTGTTGGCTAGCTCTCTGCAACCTTCCTTTTTGGTTTCACATTGCCCCCTTGGGCTTTCTCTATTGATTGTTTGGTGGTTGTGGCTACTCATTGTTTTCTATTCTTTGGCTAGGCTATTCTTTTTTCTATCCCAATTACGTATGGTGGCGGTGGCTATTTATGTTTCCCCTATTCCTGTTATGTTTTTTTTGGTTAGAATTTTTCTAAAATTACATTTGTTTGTCCAACATAATATGTGTTGTATTTTTTCTTTTTTTCTATTGTTGGCAGGGCTATTTTTTGAGTTTATCTTGAAGACCCAGCTACTTTTGTGGGTTACCAATGTTGTTGGCTGACGTCTTTCTTCTTATTTCCTTCCCTCTCGGTGCCTAAGGATGTTGTGATTGGTTGTGCTACTAGAGTTATTTCTTTTTGTTGGGTGCTACAATCAATTTCTTCTTTTGAGGTGAAGAATGCTCTTATTGAGGCAAAGCCCTCTCCTATTGAGGTTGAGTTGCATGTTGTAGGTTCAGTGGAGAATTTACTTTTCTCTTGCATGTTCCTATTGAGGTGGAGTTTTTTTATGCAAGAGATTGGTGGCTTTGGTGATGATGACTTTCTCTTCATCTTCTCCTATAGAGGGGAGCCATCTCCTATTAAGGTGGAGTTTGGAATGGTTGTTCAAGTTGGTTGGAGCTACAAGGAAGCTATTCCTTTTCAATGTTTTATGGTGCTCTCTTACTTTCCTTTCAAGGTGGGGAGTTTGGATTGTTCTGGCTTAATGCTGCTTACATTAAGTGGATGGTTTGCTATGGTAGGGAGGGTGTAGACTGCTGGGTTTTGAGTCCCTGAAAAAACCTAATTGTTTGTTTGGGTTCAAGGTCCCTATAAAAAACCTAGTTGTAAAGGGTTGAAGGTCCCGTCAAAACATATTTGTTGCAGCTTGAGTTGATTTGAATACCTGTGATTGGTTGTTGCCAATGGGTTGAAGGTCCCGTCAAAACTCTGACACTGAGGTCGGGGCTGGCGGGGTGGTTTGCAAAGTGCAACGCGATGGTCTTGTGTCTACGTAAAGTGTGTCACTATAAGAAAAGTGCACCACAACGGTTCTATTTTGGATTTTAATTTGACATCACACTACGACGCCTTCATGGATTCTGACATTGGAGTGATTTCTTGGATGCCAGATGAAGAATTTTTCAAAAAATTTAACATGGTGACCTTCCTTGATGCAGAATGTGGGGAGGGAGCTCTACTCCCGAGAGCACAGGTCGCGAGATTTGTTCAGCTATTTGCAGGACATGAGCAACAAAGATCAGGATCAACTCTAGGTCATGGGGTTATGGTATATTTCTTATGTAACACCCATTCACACTCACTTAGGGATGTTGTCAGCGCTAGGCGAGAGATGGCACAACGAGACCTCTTCATTTCATCTTCCCACTAGTGAGGCCACTGTCACCTTAGAGGATGTTTGGTGTATCCTACGATTGTCGATTCATGGTCGGCAAGTGATTTTTGATATGGAGGAGGGGCATAATTCCTACCATAGAGTCCTCGCCACAGAGGACATCATTATTTGCGAGAGCCAGATTGAGCTAGAGCGACACCGAACCCTTGCACCTCCCTTTCGCTTAATTGTTACAGCGATCATTTTGGGTCTTGTTGCCCCTAACAAACAAGGCCGATACTTCAGTCTCAGCTGGGGATATTGCTAAGAGCATATGGTTCGAGACAGGCTGGTCCATTTTGCTTGGGGTCCGGTGCTTCTTGCATCTTTATACAGAGATCTGCATGAGTACGTGTACATGGATGGCAGAGCACTCAGAGCAGGGGTGACCCTTCACGTTTGGGCATGGGAGCACATTGTTGTGCTTTAGCCGTGAATTGTTATTGTTTTGATGATGCCAGATGATCCCCTCATATGGCGTTATAGAGGCAGTGTGTCCACACACATAGGTGAGCATGAGATCCCCTACTGGAGGAGGGTCCTCAATGAGATGCAGGTGTTTACATGGCGACTGTACCTTGGTCGTCCCAGATGAGTCGATGATGATGAGTAGTTGTTCTTTGCCCGCCAGGACCACTATATGTAGGGGTGGGAGCACATGATGATCGACAGGTACTTGCCCAGGCATGTGCAGTGTTAGTTTGGTGAGCGTTGGGATCGCCCTGATGATGACTATGTAGCTGTTTTTTCCTGCACCATGACATAGGTTTTATGGAGGCGGTATATTCCTACCTCAGAGGTCGTCGACAATTTCAGGTAGCTAGTAGCTCAGCCATGGGCTTATGATCAGGGGCCTATAGATCCAGGCACGACATAAGCATACAGGGATTCGTTTTGGCCTCCACTACGATTGACTATTTTAGGAGCAGTCCTAGATCAACGGAGGGTGAGAGGCAGAGGGGGAGGACGAGGACGGAGAGGTGATGGTGCTCGATAGGAGCAACCGACCTGGCCTCTAGTTTTGCCAACTCAGCCAGGTCAGGGTGATGTAGAGATGCAGGACTAGTAGTAGGTGCCACCAGGTCCACCACCAGGAGTTGGGGATCAACCTCAGGTGCAACCTTAGGTACAACCTCCCCAAGCACAGCCAGTAGTATAGCCAGCAGGGTGGGTGGATCCTCAGGATACTTTGATTGTGCAGATGCAAGCCCAAGTGCAGAACTTGACAAGGGAGAGGGATCAGGCTCAAGCTGAGAGAGAGTAGATGAGGGCTAAGAGGGATCAAGCCATTCAGCAGAGACATGTTGCAGAGTTACAGGAAACCACAGAGCTAGGAAGGAGACAACAGTTAGAGAGCATGGCAGCCTCCTCCTCCTAGGGCACAGTGTCTGTTTGGTCTTACAGGGATGTCATCCGAGAGGCCTAGTATTATTGGAGGAATTATCATGTAGTCGTACCCAGAGGAGGATGGGTCCCTAAGTACTCGCAGCAGACCAACTACAGACTAGCAGAGGGTCACGGTGACAGGGGCGAGGGAAACATACATGGGGACAAACCTTGATCAAGATGATACGATAATTTTTGTGCCTTATGGGCTCCTTTTTGATAGCCTGATGGGCCTTTTGTACTAATTGACATACATGTACAGTGATCCAATTATTTTTTACTATGACAGTTACATTATTGATGATATATATATGAGCCAATGATGATTTTGATATGATGTGATGTGTAACTTTTATTTATGCATGTATGGATGATTTTATTTCTATATGTTGTGCAATGATGCTATGGTGCTATATGATGCTTTTATTGATGCATTTATTTTCGATGATATATGCATTATGCAATGATTTATGATATGCAGATGTATTTATGTGATGTGCAATGATGCAATATGATATGTAAAATGCCAAATGATATGGTGATGATCTATGGTGTACATGCGAAATGATATGTGACTTATGTTTATAAATAAAATGATTATGGATTCATGTAATGGATTTTTATGTTTCGATTTATGCTTATAATGATGTGGAATGATTGATGCAATGAAATGTAAAAATGATCGTGATGCTATTTATGAGATGAAATGAATGATTAGTGGACGATATAATGCAATGTAAATGCAATGGTCATGTTTTATATGATATAATGCAAATGAGATGGTTTCTTAAGATGCTTAGAATAAAAAATATTATTATCCTAAACATATTAAATGATAAATGTAATGTATGTGATGCATTTAATGTGATGTACTATATGCAATGATATGACAATGTTTTATGTCAAATGAATGCAATATGTGAGATGACCTTATGATGTTATCCAAGTATATATGCAATGAATTATCTATAATGCTTATGTACCTATTATGTATGATTATACAATAAATGATAATGTGAAGTGACTATGAAATGCACATGAATGTTATGCGATGATTTATGTGATAAATGTAATGTGATGTCATGCAATCGATGTAATGCAATGTAAAAATCGATGCAATGTAATAAAATGGATGTGCTTATCTATGAAGAATTCTTTTATATGATGATGTAAATGCAATGCATATGTTCCCTATATGATATGTTTATGCAATATGCTAATGATTTGTGGATGCAGGATCGATGATGATGATGATGATTATTATTATTATTAACTGTCATAGTACCTTGTTAGTGTGATAAGCAAGAAAGGATGAAAGAGAAGAAGTAATTTCAACAAGACACTAGATGATGAAAATGCAAAATGATGATGATGATGATGATGATGATTTTTGAGGAATTAGGATTTTCAAAGGGCCAATTTCCTTATGTTTGATAATACATGTGGTACGATGCATCAAGGTATAGAAAACTAGGATGGCGTGGTACCTAGTGTGATGGACTTTGACTTGACAAACAAATAGGAGTATCCTTGTTCACACCTGACATACGAAACCTTGCTAGGATGCACATTAGACGCTTCAAACACCTCAGACCAAAACACGGAAAGGTAAACCTATCCATGCAATAGTTAACAAGTTTTCGAACACCTCCTCCATACATACCTAACAAAGCAAGTATTTGCCAAGGTTATATTACAAGAACGTCCAACAAGCACAGCAGACAAAAGATAATGATCATTGCCCCATTCCTATTTCTCTAAATCCTCTTGTTTGGATATCATCAAGAAGTCCTTGGAATGAGCGCAATAAGATAAGTCAAAAGGATAAAGACAAAGTAAATAAACAAGATGATGTTCTTCAATACCACTAACCAAAAGGGGATGTGTTTTCAAGGATAAGAGCCGAAACTATTGCCAAAAGATAATGCCCATTGTAGGAAGGATTCTTCATCCTAGGAAATGTTAGTGGATGGTGGCACATCATTTTGTTTATCCCAAGCGTTCTTTCAAATGATTGTGATGTGACCGATTGGATGATGAGTTATCAACGCGAAGAGTTGACCAACTTGTTTACGTATTGACTTAGACCTGAGACTTGATGTTTTGAGTTTTCACTTTTGACCAGCTAGACCTGTTTCTGATTATCTTATCAAAGATTGAGGATGATGATCATTTATTATGAGTGATGTTATTGCAGGTGCAAGCGAGATGAGATGGGTGAATTTTTTCAAATATTTGGATGTTTTTGACATTTTTGGAATGTTTTGAGGTTGTTTTGGGTATTTTTGAGATTTTGCAAATGTTTTGATTTTTTGATTTTTGAATGTTTTGGGGTTTTCTAAGATTTTGACCAAAAGACTAACCTAAGGACCTATCCTAGGGGCCTCGGGGGCTAATCAATAGATGAGCCTTTCCTATGTTAAACATAGAGACCACGTAGTTCAACTGACGAGTTGACCGATTTACAGATGATGATATACATGATGAGATGTCAGTTTATTATGACGGACTCCTAAAGGACTAACCTAAATGTCTCGGGGGATGATCAAAGATCAACCTTTCCTACGTTCAAGCTCAGAGATGACGTAGTTCGTCAAGACGACCTTGTTTTTTGGCTTTTTTGACCTGTTTTTGGGATTTTGATATGTTTTGAATGTTTTTGGATTTTGATGTTTTGGATGGTTTTTGGATTTTCTGATATTTTGATGTTTTTGGATTTTTTGATGTTTTTTTGATGTTTTTGGATTTTCTGATATTTTGATGTTTTTGGATTTTCTGATTTTTGATGTTTTGATGTTTTGGATTTTCTGATTTTAGGACTTCAAGAATATACATGAATCTGATCTGATGAGAGCATGCCCCTAGCGTGATGCAATAGACTACGCCAATAAAGGCTGAACAAGCTGACCTTGAGATGGGCTGAGTAGTACTAGGAGGGATCATGATACGAACACAAGACCAAGCTATGATGTACATGCGGGTGATGGATGGAGGTTCGATCATGATGGATGATGGAAATGTGATGGATGGATGATGCAAAACAAGCTGTAAAGATCCTGGTGGATGGAAAGTGCTTATTTACACAAGGCACCTATTTACCAGGTTTTCAACAAGTTACTTGCCCAAAGTGCCACCAAAGTGGTTTTCACTAGAGGACAATTTTTTTATTTACTGTTTTCAATCCTTTTTTTAAATTTTTTATTTTCATATTTTATTTTATTTTTGTTGTTACCAAGATGCCTGTTTGCCAGGTTTTCACCAAAGTGACCATTTTTCAGGACATTTTCCAATTTTTTGGATTTTTGGTTCTATACCTCGAAAGATTTAGGCATAAAACTTTTTTAGATGAGAGCTATTCATGGGCTCTTGCAGAGGTTCCCCTTCAGGTGTTGATAACTGATATGCCCCTAACTTGTAACTTGCTGTGACGACGAATGGTCCCTACCAATTGGGTTCAAATTTTCCTTTGTTGCTTGGGTTTGGGACATTCCTCTAATTCTCCTTTAATACTATTTCTCTGACTTGGAAGGTCCTGCTTCTGATTTTCTTATTGTAGCTCTGTTTGAATCTATTCTGATATACTTGCAAATGATTCAAAGCATCTATACGTCACTCATCTAGTAGTTCCAGCTCATTTAGTCTTGATACTTTGTACTCTTCATTTGTGATGAGGTTTTGCAGTGATATCCTGAGTGATGGGATCTCGATCTTTATGGGGAGTACTGCTTCTGATCCGTAGACCAGGGAGAAGGGGGTGTCACCAGTGGGTGTGCGGATACTGGTTCGATAGGCCCAGAGGGTGGGATTAAGATGCAAATGCCAATCACGACCTACGTCATTGACTATTTTCTTGAGGATTTTTAGAATGGTTTTGTTTGTAGCTTCTGCTTGTCCATTGCCTTGGGGATAGTATGGGGTAGAGAAGTGATGTTGGATTTTGAATTTTTACATAAGTCACAAACCTCTTGATTCTTGAATGGTGTCTCATTATCTGAGATAATGGCTTGTGGAACACCAAATCAGCAAATGAGATAGTTCATAATGAACTTTGAAATATGCTTCCCAGTTATGTACATCATGGGTATGGCTTCCACCCACTTAGTAAAGTACTTTATTGCGTTTATGATGAATTTATGGTCGTTAGATGAAGTGGGCGTGATTTCTCCAATGAGATCAAGTCCCCACTGCAAAAAGGGCCATGGTGTGACAATAGGATGAAGCTCCTGAGTTGGAGCATGGATGAGGTCCCCATGTTGCTGACATTGGAGACACCTTCTAGCATAGTCATGTGCTTCTCGTTCCATTGTGGGCCAATAATATCCCATCCTCAGTAGTTTCTTGGTGATGGTCATTCCACTCGAGTGTGAACCACAGATACCATTATGTACTTCAGTTAGAGTGGTTAATTTCTCCTCAGCGTTTAAACAACGTAGTAGGGTTCCTTCTATACTCCTATGATATAGGGTATCTCCTAGGATGACAAATCTAGATGCCTTTTTGACAAAGGTTCATTTTAGGTTTGAAGGTAAGTCGGCAGGTATGACTCCTATTCGAAGGTATTTGTAAATGTCGTGATACCAAGGATCATCAGGACCAACAATTTTGCACGCGAATTCTAATTTTAGTACCTCGAATGTGGGCATGAGAAGCTGCTCTATCAAGAATTCATATTTTGGAATATTGTGGGGGGTATCTAGTAAGGATCCGATTGTTGCCATGGCATCTACTGCTTTGTTGTTGGTCCTAGGAATTTGCTCAAATGTAATTTCGATGAAGGATTCTTTGAGGGTCTCCACCAATTTCTTGTATGGAGTGAGCTTGTTTTCCTTGGTCTGGTATTCATCATTCACTTAATTTATTATCAATTGAGATTCTCTGTATACTCTGAGAGCTATAATGTTCCACTACACTGCTATTCTGAGACCTATGGTTAAAGCCTCATATTCTGCAATGTTATTGGTGTAGGGAAATGCTAGTTTGTAGGACCTTGGTATGCAGTCTCCTTGTGGGGTGATGAAGAAGATTTTGAATCCTGACCCATGTTGCGTGTATGAGCCATCAAAGTGCAGTTTCCAGTGGTCAGCTATGTTGAGATTGAAAATAGATCCATCTAGAAACTTTGAGACAAGAGGATTCTCTAAATAGATTGATGCTTCTACAAGCTGGTCTATGATGACTTGGCCTTTGATTGCTTTCCTCTCCACATATTCAATGTCATATTCTGACAGTATTATCACCCATTTGGCCATTCTTCCAGTGAGCATCGCTTTTGATAATAAGTACTTGAGAGGGTCAATTTTGGCAATGAGTTTTATTTTGTATGCCAACATGTAATGTCTAAATTTATGTGATGCAAACACAACCGCTAGGCATGCTTTCTCGATGAATGAATAGTTTAGCTCATGCCCAACCATTGTTCTGTTGATGTAATAGATAGCCCTTTTTGTTCCATTTTCGTCATGCTAAGCTAGGAGAGCTCCAAGGGCTGTTGTTGTTGCTGATACGTAGAGAATCAATGGTTTTCTTGGGATTGGTGGTATTAAGACTGGTGGTGTCAGTAGATATTCTTTGATTTTATTGAATCCCTCTTCACACTTGGTATCCCATTTGTACGTTACTCCCTTGTGGAGTAGGTGAGAGTATGGGTTTTGCTTGTCCACCAATTGTGCTATAAATCTTTGAATGGATTGGAGCCTACCTTGGAGACCTCTCAATTGCTTTAATGTTTTTGGTGCTTCCATCTTGAGGATTGCTTTTACCTTTGATGGATCTACCTCGATACCTCTCATTGACACTATATATCCTAGCAATTTCCATGATTGTACGCCGAAGATGCAATTCTTTGGGTTTAATCTAACCTTGTACTCTTCGAGCCTGTCAGAGATGGCACTTAAGGTTGCTATGTGATCTTTTCTCTTTCTGGACTTGGCTAAAATATCAACATAATCTTTGATTGTCTTATGGATCATCTCGTAGAATATCAATGTCATTTCCCTTTGATATGTTGCTCTTTCACTTTTTAAGCCAAATGGCATCATGTTCCAACAATAGGTCCCCCATGGGCAAGTGAAAGTTGTTTTATGTTGGTCCTCTTTAGCTATCATGATCTGATTATATCCTAAAAACCTGTCCATTAGTGATAACATTTCATGTCCAACCGTTATATCTACGATCATGTCGATGTTGGGAAGTGGGAAGTCATCTTTTGGACATGCCTTATTCAATTCTTGAAAGTTTGTACAGATTATGATGTTCCCATCGGGTTTTAAAATAGATACCAAGTTTGACACCCATTCTAGATAATCTATTGGTCAGATGAATCCTACATCTAATAGCTTTTTTAGCTCCATTTTGACTAATAAGGCGATCTGAGGGTGCATTTTTTGAAGCTTTTGTTTAACAAGCTTTGCTTCTGGATATACTTCTAAGTGGTGGACCACGGTCTCTGGATCGAGCCCAGGCATGTCAGCATAGCTCCATGTGAAGTTTATATGTCTTTCTCTTAGGAAGGCTGCTAGGAGCTCTTTCTCTTCTGACAATAATGATTCTACATAGAATGTGATGTGTGGGGCTTCCTCTGTTCCTAGGTTGACCGGATTGGATTTTTCTACCAAGACTGCTGACTTTTCTTGATGAAGAGCTCTAAAAGGAAGATTGAATCCCCCATCCTCAAATGCCTCAGAGAGGTTTTGACTATTGGATACATCCTTTCTTTTTACTTTTTTTGGTCGAAGAGTGCCACAATGTGGTTTTCACTCAAGGAATTGGATATGATTCTAAATTTTTCACTTTTGCGATTGAGGGATTCAATCGTTTCCCCATAATAGGCACATGTATCTATCTCAATTATGAACCCTACTTTGTGATCCTCATCTAGAATTTTATCCTGCAGTCCCCTGAATTTTGAGAGCGCCTCATCGTCTTCGAATGTATCAAGAATTGGTGCTCCTTGTTGGTCATAGTCGATGATTTGGGGATATACTAGGCAGATGTCATGATTTTGGTAGTCAGATTCAAAAGATAGGGTACTAATCATGCAAAGAGTGGTATCCTCAAATAGCCTAGGTAAGTTGGTCGTGGTATCCTCATCATCACTACTACTATAGACATCAGTTATATCAAATGCAAAGTTATCTAAGACACAACCTGTAGATACTAGTAGGCATAGTTTTGTTGGGGTTGGCTGAGGAGAATTATTAACCATTCTAATTGGAGGACCTCGGCCATGTATGGTTATACTCAGAGGGGTACATCCAAGGCCAAGATTTGTTATCAATCGCATCTCTGGAATGATAGGTGTTATAAGCCCATTGTCATTTTTTCCAAGTCTTTGATTTCTATCATATCCCATTGCGAGCATCATTTGCAGACACTTGCTTTTGTTATCCATTGGTAATTCAGCTACTGATCTTTCATCCTGATATAGCATATGAGATGGATCCACCTCAATAACTTCTCATCTAAGATCTCCTCAACTTGTAAAGTTGGGATAGTCCACAGGAGATGTTTGGGATGTGGATGCTTCATTTATTTGTGGACATCCCCATGATCTAGGAGATTGTGGTAACTCTCCTACCACAAAATCATTACTAGGGAGCTTGTATTTTCCACAATCGTTATCTTGGATGATGACCTTGATGTCATAGATGGTGGGGATGGTGGTAGTGGTAGGTGTCTCTGTCGTGGAAGTGGATGCAAGAGTGGAGATATTGATGTATGGTGTGGATGGACCTTCATCATTTTTTGGTACTTGGGGGATTTTATAGTACTTTACTTCAAGGCTTTTGCAATAGGAGAAGGGTTCGGGATCTCCATGGATGGTAACTTCTTGTCCCTCATGTGTAAATTTCACACATTGATGGAAAGTTGACGCTACTGCTTTCATTGCATGAATCCATGGACGTCCTAGGAGGATGTTATACGGTAAGTCAAGTTCCAATACCTAACAAGTGGTTTCCATGATGGTAGACCCTACTTGAATAGTGAGTTTGATTGTGCCCTGAGACACTCTTTCTTGATCATCATATGCTCTTATTGTGATACCCCTTCCTTTGTTGATAGAATCCTCTGATATTTTCAATTGTTTTATGAGTTTAAGAGAACATATATTCAAGCCCACACCTCCATCCACCAAGACCCTTTTTAATTTTCTTTTATGTACAATGGCATCCAGCTGGAGCACGCGGTTGTGAGATGGTTGAGCAGGGAAATCCTGGTCAAAAAATGTGAGGAGATTTGGCATAATGATGTTTTCGACCATAGCTTGAAATTGTTCGGCATCAAGATCTGTGGGGATAGTGGATGAAGCCAATGCTTCTTCTAGGATTTTCTTCTGGGCTGATGATATTTTTAGTAACTCCATGATGGAGATTTGCGCTAGAGTTCTCTTGAGTTGATCTAGGACATTGTAGCCATTAGGGACAGATCTAGATGCGGGGACTTTGTTTGGCTGGGATGATCCTGTGATGGTAACTTTTCCAACTCTTGTGGTGACTCCACAATCAGCATGGGCACCTTTGATGGTGATGACCGTGCAGTATTCATCTAGGAAGGTGATGACAGTTTCATATACATGATTCATATTTTCATGGGTGCCCTTCCCTTTATCATTGTTATTATTATTCCCTTTATTGCCATGATTAGGCATCAGATTCATGTATATCTTAAGATCTTGGTTTCCTATAGGCTGTTCTACATTTATAATCCTTTTATCGATGAGATATTGAATTATGTTTTTTAGCCTCATACAACTGTTTGTGGTATGTCCTTTGATTTTATGGAACTCACAGAGTTTATTTTCATTATACCAAGGAGGTTTCACATCTGTTTCTTGGTAATTCTTGAAGGTAGGAGCCTGGATGAGTTTTTCGTTTATCAGCTTCTTCATTATGACTTCAAGTGGTTCCCCCAAAGTAGTATATTTTTGTTTTGGATAGCTCTTATTCTGTTGGGGTGGTCCCCTTTGATCATTGAGATTATTGATTGTCGGATTGTTGTTTGGTTGTTGTATTGCATGATGATTGTTTTGGTGTTGGATTTGGTTTTTTGGTGTAGGTGTATTTTGACAAGGGGCACTAATGACCACCTTGACGTCGACAACACCATCATTAGTAACATTTTTGTTCCTTGCCCACGTGCAAGGTTTATCATTGTAATTGGAGGTTGGGCAGTTGTTTTGTTGTTCAGGGTATGAAGTTGATGCTGCGAGTTGAGTCATGAGGGCCCATTCAATGCTGAGCACCTTAGAGATCAACTGGTCATATGTCGTTATCCCTTGAACCTTGAGATGAAATTCCAAGAGGCCTTCAAGGTTGGATATAATGGTGCAAACTTTTTTGTTCCTCAAGCATGGTCCACTTGCTCCGATTGGCCTTGGATCTCCATCGTTGTAAGAATGAAGCGAATGATTCACCCTTTCCTTGTTTTAGAGCTGAGAGTTCTTCTAGACTAACATCCATGGCAATGTTGCATGCATAATTTTTAATGAATTCATCTATGATTTCTTGGAATGTTCTAATTCCTGAAGGTAGGCAAGAGAACCATTCCATAGCATGGCCAGCCAAGCTTCTAGGAAATAGCCATATCAGATAAGTATCATCATATGCGACTTCCATGCAATGAACCTAGAATTCCTTGATGTGATCTTTAGGGTTTCCCATCCCACAATATTTGTCAAACTTGGGGATCTCAAATCTCTTGGGGAATGGTTTCATCACTAGGCTTCTATCAAATGGATAGGGGCACAAGTTGTTTGGTGTTTCTATTGTTCGCCCTGATTGAAGATCAAGCACTTGTTGTGAGAGCAACCTAATTTGTGTCATTACGTCATTTTACAGATTAGGGGGTGGGATGAAGGTGTTTTGGGGGTTTTTCGATTGTGGGTTGGATGGGTGGGTTGTTTGGTGTGTTGTTTGATTGGATTTTCACATTGTGTCGAGCTAGATATTCTTGCACCTATTGTTGTATAAACAATGCTTGTTGTTGTTCTTATTGTTGCTGCTCTAAGATTTCCTATTGTTGTGCTTGTTGTTGTGTTTCTTGTTGTTCCAACAACGCTTGTTGTTGGGCTGCTAGGATTGCTTGTTGTTGTTCCAACAACGCTTGTTGTTAGGCTGCTAATTCAGCTGCTTCTTGCTGCTCTTGATATTGTTTAAGGGCTTGTTGATATGCTTGCAATTGTGCTACTTGTTGTTGTACAATAAGTTGTGCTTGTGCTTATGCTTGTTGTGCTTGATATTGAGCTTGTGCTTGTGCTACTTGTTGTTGCAATTGAGCAGCCTTTTGTGCTTGTAATGTGGTTTTGGCTGCTTAAGCAACTTGTGCGGCTTGCACAACTTGAGCAACTTTTAGTTATTGTTGCAATAATGCTTGGGATTGAGCAGCCTATTGCATTTGTAATGTGGCTTGGGCTGCTTGGGCAGCTTGTGCGGCTTGAGCGACTTTTTGTTTTTTCACTTGTAGGAATCCCCTTTGAAAAGCAGCTTGCAATGCCATGTTAAATTGGTTTGATGTACTGGAAGTTGGTGGTCATGGATTTGGAATGGCCTTTGTGGTGGTGGTGAGTGGTGATGTTGTGTTGATGATTTGAGTGGTGGATGGTGTTGTTGATGTGGTGGCAAATGGTGTTGTTGATGTGATTGGCCCTTGAGAGACCATGTTTTGTGATGTTAGGGGAGTGGTTGATGATGTAGTGATTGCTTGTGTAGTTGTCATATGTTGTTGTGATATTGATGACAAATTTTGAGCATTTCATGTGATGTTTTGATTGATATTTGGGATGGTTGTTTGATCGATACTTGGTAAAGGGGGAAGTCCTAAGCCAAGGAGAGGTGTGGATAATGGTGGTAATGGTGGAAGAGGTGAGAATGTGAGGGGGGTGAATCCTTGAGAAAATTATGTGGTTCCGAAAATTCCCTCAGGTCTGAACATGTCTCCTTCCTCTTGCGAATTTGTGAGAGGAGTTTGAGGTGTTGCACGGAAGGATGATGATGATGGATCATGATGGAAAGTGAGAGAAAGATACTTGTGTAATAGATTTTGGGGTGTTTTTTGTTCCAAGATGGTATTTGCATCCAAGTCTTGATTGTTTACAAGGGGGTGTGTTTGAATAGCATTAAAAAATGTATTTCCCTTATTAACGTTAGGTTGGATTGGAGAAAAAGATGTGATTTTTGAAATGTTTTGGGTGATAGTTTGGGATGGGGGTGTAGATGAGATGGGGATGGTGGATGAAATTAGAGGCATGACCTTCGAAGATGGTTCTATTATTGAGCTTGGGTCAAAATCAGAAGGTATCTTACCCCCTTGTTTTTCTAGTTCTAGCATGTATAATGAAGGGTTAAGCCTCATCATGATGTTGACGATCTTATGGTTTTCTAGATTTTGAAGCATTTTAGTTATTTCGTCATGAGACATCCCAAAGGTAAGGTCTTCTCCTTGATTTTCCTCTTGTGGGTTTTGTGATGATGATATAGTCAAAGGATTGCTTGATTGGACGGGATTCATTTCTATGTTTGTTTGGCTTAGATCACTTGAAGCGGGTGTTTCTTTGTTGGCTTCCATGATCTTCTTGTATTGGGATCTAGTTTGAACCATAAAACAAGGATCAATTTTCAAGAATAGGGGAGATGAATCGCTTAATTCCTTGGATTGATCTTTACTTTATGCACAAAATAGGAAATTTTAGGATATCTTGAGGATCAAAAGGTGATATGATGATGATGTAAGAGATGGATGATGTGGATGTTTTGATCTTTTGATAAAATCTTGAGGGCGATGCTAGGCTTTTGGGACTTTTAGATATGTTTCAGATTTTGATTTTGATTTTATTTTCTCCTGGGGTTGTCCTTGATTGCTTGATTTTGGTTTGATTTTGAACAAATAGACCCTAAGATGTTGGATGATTATCTAAGGGGTAGATTTTCTCAAAGGATGATAATTTGAATACATGTAGGGAGAAGGATGCATCTACCCACACCTATTCAAACAAGATGATAATTTAACTAAGCATATGAAGAAGGATGCATCTACATATACCTAGCTAAACAAGATGGTTTGATAACTTTGACTAAGTATATGAAAAAGGATGCATTTACACATACCTAGCCAAAGATGATTTTGATAAGGATTTAAAGGATGTTGTCTCAAGGATTTGGTGATTTTGATTTTTTCCAAAAAAGCCTAGCATTAAGGATGATTTAAAGATTTCTCAAAAGGTGATGACAAGATGATATTTGATTTGATTCTTTGAAAGATGGATGAGAAAAGATTTTGATTTTATTTTGATCCTAAGATGAACCTAAAAAAGACACTTTTGTTTACCTAGACCTCGGTATTGAAGAACATGCAATGCTCCTATAGTGATTCCATTTGTGCATACATTTTTGGATTTTTTTGAGCCAATGACTTTCATTTTGGGATTTTGACTTCTTTTGAGGATCGTGAGGTTTCAACACACATGAAAGTTCATTTTGCTTAGCTTTGCTTAATGGCTTTATTTTACCACAAACACTTTCTTTGATTAAGTTTTCCAAACTAGATGTCCAATGTCTTGATTTCTTCGCATCCCACAAAGTATGTTATGTGGAAATTTGATGAACTCAAGGCAAGGGTTTACCTATTGTTTACTTTAGTAGACAAATCAAGATATAATCCAATGTTTATAAACCTCTAAGGCTATAAATACAAAGGGAAAGCAATAACATATGGATTGAGTCAATTGTATTTGTCTACTAAAGGGTTTGAAATTTTGATGAGGATGTTAAGTGTTTGTTTTCAAGATGTTTTCGCATAAGCAAAGCATTTTGTGACCAAGAATAAGTACAACCCTATGGATGTGTTAGATAATATTTGTTGGATTCCCACGTGGACAAGTCCAGCTACACTTATCTTTAGTGAATGGTTAGATGCTTGACCTCACTAGCTCCCCTCCACAGCTCATTAACATCAATTGGGGCAGCCAAGCATCAACACCCATGAAACTCCCATGGCATGCTTTCCATTTCTACTAAAAGACCATAAAACTGTGGGGTGGCTTTAGAACGATCGTTCTTACACCAACAAATAGATTAAGGAACTTGGAAAATTCTAGAACATGGGTTTTAATAAGGACTTTCCATTCGTGGAGATTGACCCATACGACAACAATCCCCTTTTGGATCCATCTCGTTAGAATCAACCGTTTGATATTGGCATTTTTTCCAATACCCACATTTATATCCCGTCTGGAAATACTCTTGGGTTAAGAGTGTTACCAGTTGAGTCGTTCCCTTGGGTGAGTACTTTTCCCCCAAGGCAGGCCCTCTAAGATAAACTGTTACCCATTTTTCACCTACGGGCTCAATTAGGCAAGGTAACCCGTGCTTTCAGGTGTTCTCGAAGACCAAATGGAGGAACATTTGTATCAAGGTTACATTTTTTCTAACTTGTTTGCTTCTTGTGCAGCTGCAAGGGGAAATTATGTTTAAAATCTGGCACGTGGATTAAATGTGGCTCCCACAAGGGTTGAGCCCAGCGTGCGGATGTTCATTTTTATTGGGGGGTCCTCCCTTTTTTCTTTGCCTTGTTTTCCCCCTTTTCTATTTTGTTTACTTCATGCCCTTTTTCCCTTTGTTCTGTCGGGGGCAGAACAGGAACCGAGAGTGAACTCTGGAACTTTTCCAAAAGTTTCAAGTTCTGGTCCCATCCCAGTTTTGGTTCCATCGGGTTTTCTTTGTTTGTCTGGCCCTTTTTCTTTTGTTTTGTCAGAGGCGGAGTCGAACCGGAACTAAACCTGGAACTTTTCCAAAAGTTCCCATTTCCATTTTTGTTCCAGTTCCGGTTCCACACTTGTATGTGTCTCGTTTTCTTCTTTGACCTTGCATTTGACCGTGGGGTGGTTGTTTCCCTTTCTTTCTTTCTTCTTACCTTCTTCCCATTTTTATTGTGCTTTGGCGGACCCGAGATCATGACTGAAACCGAACTTGGAACTTTTCCAAAAGTTCCAGTTCCAGTTTTTGTTCTAGTTCCGTCCCCGTTGTGTTCTGCCCGAGATCGGTTTTCATTTCAATCCCATTTATGTTTTGGCGTCCTTTGGTTTTTCTTTTCCTTAGGAACTTTTCTTCATTTTTCCAGACTCGGGATCGGAACTGAAACCGAACTTGGAACTTTTCCAAAAGTTCCAGTTCATGTTTCTGTTCCGGTTCCGATCCCGGCTCCGCCCTTCTTTTCTTTGCTTTTTCGTTGCCGTTGGTCGGGGGATGTCTCATCCTCTTTGTTCCGCCACTCTTGTTCTTTCTTCCTTTGTGCCTTGTATTTTTTGGGGGGCGGGATCATAATGGAATCCGAACTTGAAACTTCAGAAAAGTTTCAGGTCCGGATTTGGTTCTGGTTCTGATTCTGCCGACTCTTTGGTTTTGCCCCGGTCCCGATTCTAGTGTCATCTTGGCTCTACCCCCACCAGTTTTGAAGGGTCTCGGCAGAAGATTTGAGTTCACCATAAAGTCTCCCCGACTTGATGGTGTCTCACCGAAGGATGAAAGGCTCGGTGAAAGGTCCTGCCGACAATGGAGAGTCTTGCCAATAGCAACAGACCTGCCAATCAAAAAGGATATCAGTATGACTCTTGGTGCCCGCTGTGACCTCTTGCCGAATACATGAAATATTTCTGATCCGATAGGGTCATGCCAAAGTGAGGTGAGCTCAGGGAAACTTTTGCAACTCAATATGAGGTCTTGCCGACAGTTGTGTGTCACGCCGACTGCTGCTGTGAAGTCTAATCGCATTGGGGAGACACGGCTAGTGTCTCACCGACATGCAATCCTCTTGAATGACCTTTGACTACACGAAAATCTTATGTGGTGTGTGTTCCACCAATCAGAGGGAGCTAGGGACAAACCATGGGCCATTTGACTGTTTGACTCCCCCCTACAAACATGAGCGACAGAGCATGATGGCATCAATCTAGTCTAGGATCGAAGGTGATAAGTCAGTAGTGGCGCTTGAATCTAGCAGGTAAATCTGATGTTTCCCCTTGAAGATGGTGGTTTTGAAGAAAGATCTAGAGTGAGAAGAAAGTCGAAGAAGAGGAAACCGTGAGTCACGACGATAGCTAGGACCGCTACTGGTAAAGGGGCATCGACATTAATGATAATGCTTTAGAGCATTTAAAGCGAGTAGGAATGGAAGGCTCGACCATTGACAACGGGGATATGCATTCAATGCAGAAATAACTCCATTTAAAAAAGATCTAGGGGCAAATCTTTCGGCCGACTAATATTTTTGTAAGAACCCTAGGGCGGGGACCGACACTCTTTGGTATATATAATTTTTTTTCCTTTTTTGTAAAGCAGTTCTTGGTTAGGAGATTGTTGAAAGAGCACTATTCAGACTTTGTAACTCATTTTCATGAATACTATAGATCTGTAACACAGACACTCCTTATTTTATCAATAGAAAGTCATTTCCTTCACAGATTTTCTTTGTTGTTTAGTATTGGTTGTGAGTTGCAGGATAAAATTCTATGTGATCCTTTATTTTATCAGATTCCTTCAGTACTAGATGCAAAGGATATTATGTCATAAAGTTGGTTTATGTTAGTGATCTCTTTCTATTGCGTTTATATCTGTGAAAACATCTTTGTTTTCCTTGTGTTAAGCATTAGAATAGTTGAAACCTTACATAGACTTGTTTTTTATAAACATAAATCTCTGTATTGTGAGATTGTTTAGCTCTATTGAGATTTTATGTGATTTTTCTTCAGTATTGTCATATTTTTATCTTTGGTGTATCACCTGTTAGTGATAGGTTTTAAATTCAAGTATATCCTTCTTACTCTTTTCCTTGTCATTCTTTAGTTTTCTGAAGATATCTTAAGGAGAACCAGCCCGTAATCTAGAGGTTCACTTCATTCCCAGGTCACCCACAACCTTGAAGTGTTCCCATGTGTCAATAGGTTGCTATAGTTGATAGCTTAGCAAGGGTGCAAAATTTATTTGACAACAGTTTTTGGCACGCCCAGTGGGACTGAGAGTTGTGTTTCAGTCTCAAATCAAAATTATCATACTGTTGTTTTGTATGTGCAGCAGAAATTGCAGTCTTAAGAGATGAATTTTAGTATACTTGGCGACTCCGAGCTCATATTTAACAGTTCCAGTGCATTACTGCTCATGAGAAGAGTGCAGACGAGGAATAGCTCGCCAGTTTTTGAGTATTTGCAGTTGTCCCCACCTAGAAGAAGGGGGAGAGAAATCCAAAAGGTTCAAAAGATAGTGATCTATCCCAGAAGATCTAAGTCAAATCCTTCTGTGAGAATCCATATTGTTGTTCATGTGGTTATTGCTAAGAATGTCCCAATTACAATGATTCCAACAGTGAGAAATCAACCATTCATTGCTTTTAACCAAGGCAGCCCACTGAATCTGACTCAGCATGATGAAATTCCTATTGCTGCCTTAAAAAGTATGCCATATTTTCATGGCGAGGATCATACCACCCCATCAGAGCATATAAAGGATGTTACCAACCTATGTGTTGTTCACCATGTGATTGAAGAAAATGTTGCACTCAGATTGTTGGCAGCATCATTTAAAGGGAAATCCTTACAATGGTTTAGAGGCCTACCTTTCAACTCCATAGCAACATGGGATGAGTTAGGAAGTTAGTTGTGCCAGTTTTTTGAAGATAAATCAGACCACTTGTTATTGGTTGAGCAGCTGTCTATAATAAAAAGAGCTCCTCATGAAGTTATGTCAAATTTCAACCACTGTTTCCAAAGGACATGGGATAGAATTCCACAAACGGTAAGGCCTACTTCTAATCATGCCTTTTATACTATTTAAGAGCTTTAAATAGTGATATTTCTGTAATGATTCAATCGATGGGAGGTGATACACTTCCTGTAGCATATGGTGTAGTTGTTAGAGCTGAAAACAACCTCATATAGGCTGGTAAAATCGCCCCAAGACCACCTATGCCAATATTTCCTGCTCTTCAGCCTCCAACCCCTATGAAAGTGCCTCCTTTGGCTATTATTCCAAGTGCACCAGCATTTCCAGCATCTGATACCCATCTTAATGGTCAATTAAATGCACTTCCAGCTCAATCTAACGAGCTACAAGAAATTAAAGGCCTTCTAATGACCTTTGGCAATGAGATGGTTAATCTCAAAAAACAACAAAATCAAGGTTTTAATCCTTATCAGCCCTCATTTCAGTCTAATTACCAGCAAAGTCAGACCAATAGACCATCTTATCAGCCTTATAATCAGGGCCAAAGATCTGTTTCTAACCCAAGGCCATATCAAGCTTATGACTCTAATGTTGCAAGCACTTCCAAAGAACTTGCACCTGTCCAAAACAACTTAGTCCAAGATTATGAGTGGTGCTTTCCATGTAATCAACCCCATAATCAGAGTACCTATGTAAATGGGTTGCTTAACCAAGCCTTGATGGTTCAGAACAGTTCAGCAATATAGTCTAGTGTGCTTGTAGCAACTAAAGTACAACAACAAGAGCAACTGACACATGAGTCTACATTCCTAAACTAGCAAGGGGAAGAATTTTGTGGAGTGGTCCATGTTGATTCTTCAATTGTAGATAATACACACAGTAAGAAGAGGGAAATAGATGAGGGACATCAACCTAATACAGTTCAGACTCAATCAAAACAAGGGTTGAACCAGCATCAGAATGCTCCTGGCTCATCAAAAGTTGACCAGATCCAAATGCTACCAAGGGGCCAGCCTTTGGTAGGCAAGCAATAGTTCGATTCATCAGCCCAGGTGCCATCAGTTAAAGATGATGTTATTCCTCCCAAAGGTCAAGTTAAACCTGCTACAACTTTCAATATATTGGAGCATATGAATAAAATTAATTTACCCATGTCAATATGGGATTCTCTAAGCATTCCGGGTCAAAAAGACCTACTTCAATCTGCCTTATCTGGTTTAAGTGTCTCAGATGAGCCTATGTAGAAAATGAGAAGGTTGTGTTGGCTAACACTACAGTTGGTAATAACGAACAACAAAATGCTAAGGCCAAGCCTCCTCCTTTTTATTTGTCATTGATTATAGGAGATCATCTGGTTCACAATTGTATGATTGACTCAGGGGCTAGTAGTTTAGTTATGCCCAAACAAATTGTTGATAAGTTGGGAATTGAATATGAGCCACTAGAAAAGGGGGTAGTGCAATTGGATGGTACTACTGTGAGCATAGTAGGGGTCATTAAAAATTTGAGCTTAACTCTACATGCCTGTCCCAATTTTGCAATACCACATGATATATACATTATTGAGTTGCCCCCGTACTTTTCCCTTTGTTTATCTAGGGATTTTACGGCCAAGATAGGTGGTTACCTATCCTTTGATTGGTCTCACATGTTGTTCAGAACTAGATATGGCACTAGAGCCACTATTAAATCAAAACCCATAGCCAAGGTTCATATTGAACCTTACAATCTGTCTCCTATCAATGCCAACTTGTTTACAAGTGTACAAGTGGAGCAACCTGTTGTTCAAGAGGCTGAGATTCAAATAGAAAGAACATCAGATATTCTTCCTAAAGAGTGGGCACCTCAAGCTCATGAGGTGGGCACAGGTAAGCAATTGGAAGAGGTTGACATCGGTGTTTATATGATGCATGAGACTGACTCTTTTATGCCTAATATTGAAAAGAACAAGGAACAATATAGTGAGTAGCATGAAAATGATCTGTGGGAGTTGTATTTTGATGGCTCAAGGAGTAGAGTAGGTACTGGTGGTGGATGTATGTTGGTATCACCAGAAGGTCAGAAGTACTATCTAGCTTTCAGGTTCTGTTTTAGCTGTTCTCATAATTTTGTTGAATATGAAGCTCTAGTCCAGGGTTTGTAGTGGGCGAGACAGAGAGGTATCAGTTGTCTAAAAGTTTATGGTGATAGTGAGTTGGTCTTCAATCAGGTGAGAAAGCTTAATGTTGTTAAAAATGATATACTCAAGTCTTACAAGATTAGGGTATGGGACCTCTTAGAGGGATTTGAGGCATTTAATCTGATTTCCATTCCTAGAGCTCAGAATAAACATGCTGATAGATTAGCTGTTGTAGGAGATGAACATGATATTCCAAAGGAGATTTTCAGTGATAAAGCTAATCAACATATCAAGATTGTAGTTAGGCTTGCTATGCCTGATAATAATATACACTGACAAGTCTTTGATAGTGATCAGCAGATTGTCAGTTTTTTAAGAGAAGCTGAGTTCTCACATACCAATCAAGAAAAGCTATAGCACCAATACAGTGACCAAATTATCCAGTTAAAAAACAAGTTTCCCAAAGGCCTGGTCACTTTAGAATCCATTTTTAATACTGATGATGAAGCTAGAAAACCTAACGGGAGTATTCAGGTTTAGCAAGATCACTACAAAGAGGTTAAAGTCTTCAAAGAAAAGCTTCTTAAGTTAGGAAAGGTATGTACAGCTGAAGAGAAGCATGTTTTTATTCAGCTTTGTCAAGAATTTAATGATATCTTTGCCTGAAAATATAGTGATTTAAAGGGATTTAATCCCTAGCTTGCTCAACATACCATTGAACTTGAGCCTAATGTCAAACCTGTTAGGAAAAAGCAGAGGCCCTTGAATCCTAAGTTAGAACCTTTGATGAAAAAGGAGCTAGATAAGTTGATTGAAAGCAACATTATTTTCCCCATCAAGCATACCTCATGGGTTTCAAACCTAGTACCAGTAAGGAAGAAAAATGGTGAAATAAGACTTTGTGTAGATTTTCGTGACTTAAATAGGACCTCCTTAAAGGACTGTCATCCTCTGCCTTCTATGGAGCAGATACTTCAGGTAGTTTCAAGATCTAAAGGGTTTTCCTTATTAGATGGCTATTCTGGTTACAACCAAATATTAGTGAAAAAAGAGGATCGGTACAAGATAACCTTCACCACAAAATGGGGAATTGTGGCCTATCAGAAAATGCCCTTCGGTTTATCTAATGCTGGGGAAACCTTTCAAAAGGAAATGGATATGGCCTTTCAAGGTTTAATGTACAAGATAGTCTTAGTCTATCTTGATGATATCACGGTTTTCTCTAAGGAGGCTAAGGATCATCTGAGTCATTTGAGGCAGATTTTTGAAAAATGCAGGGAATTTGGGATATCACTTAATCCCAAAAAGTGTGTGTTTGTTGTTCACGAAGGAAGATTACTTGGTTATGTGGTATCTAAACAGGGTATTACTATTGACCCTGAAAGAATAAGTGCTATCTTAACTCTTCCTTTACCAATGCACAAGAAAAATCTGCAGAGTTTTATCGGTAGGATTAACTTTGTTAGGAGGTTTATCCCTGACATTGTTGATTTATTAAGTCCACTAACTCACATGCTGAGAAATAATGTACCTTTCAGCTAGACTGAAGAAGGGGAAAGAAGTTTTGAGCTTATAAAAGAGGCATTGGCAATCGCACCTACACTTCTAAATCCTGACTTTTCTAAAGATCTCATTTTATATGCCTATGGAAATATTGATTCACTTTCAGCCATACTTGTATAGCGAAATGATGAAGGATCTGAACAACCCATGGCGTTATTCAGTTTGGGACTCAAAGATTACGAGCTCAAATATACTTTTGTAGAGAGACATGTTCTTGCTATCATAAAAAGTTTAAAGAAGTTTAGGCACATGCTTTCCAATAACAAGATTATACTGATGGTTGCTTATCCTAGTGTGAAAGAGTTTTTATTAAACAAAGATTTGAGTGATAGAAGAGCTGGTTGGGTCACTAAGGTGATGGAGTATGACCTTGAAATAAAGGTTACCAAACTAATAAGAGGGAGAGGTCTCTGCGAACAACTTACTGAGGACAGCAACAACAGTGTAAAGGAGGAGGAAAGTTTGGTTTTAGCACTCCAAGATGGACAAAAAACTGCTATACCTGCTCCTACTGATTGGATTACAGAAATGACACATTTTTTATTGACTGGTGAGTGCCCTTCTAATCTGACTAGATCCAGAAGAAGGTATTACTGACTGCAATCCATACCTTATGTTCTTTTAAATGGTCTGTTGTTTAGAAGAGATTTTCATGGTGTCCTGTTCAGATGTATTGAAGTTGATCAGGTTGATAGAGTATTGCATGAATTCCATCAAGGGTCAGCTGGTGGACACTTTTCTCCGAGACCCACAACTCTTAAAATAATGAAAGGGGGCTATTACTAGCCTACCTTATTCAAAGATGCTCATGCATGGGTAAGAGGGTGAAAAGAGTGTGCTATTTTTGTTGGAAAAGAGAACCTAGCAGCCCTCCCGCTGCAACTGATTCAAGTTGATCAGCCCTTCATGAAATGGGGTTTGGATTTCATTGGGGTTATAAACCTACCATCAAGTGCAGGCCACAAATGGATACTCACAGCCACTGATTATTTTTCAAAATGGACTGAAGTTGTGGCACTCAAATAAGCTAATGAATATGTTGTCCTGAATTTCTACGAAGAGCTAGTTACCAGATTTGGTATCCCAGATTCTATTGTGTCAAACAATGCCCTTGCTCTTGTGAGTGTTAAAATTTCTGACTAGGCTGTCAAAAATGGCATATATCTGAGTACATCCTCTAATTATTATCCACAGGGCAATGGACAGGCTGAGTCCACTAACAAGAATCTCTTGAGGATCATTAAGAGAACTATGAAGGACAATCAAAAAGCCTGGCACACCAAGCTGAAATCAACCTTGTGGGCTGATAGGATTACACCAAAAAGGTCTACATGACTTTCTCCATACATGTTAGTGTATGGAAAAGATGCAAGACTGCCCATTTCAGTTGAACTCCCAACCCTTGATCTGGTAAACCAACTTGATATGATTGAGGAGGAGCCTATGACAACAAGGTTAGCTCAATTAATTGAGCTTGAAGAACTCAAAGTTGAAGCAGTGAAAAGGACTGAGCAATATCAATCTCAAATAAAAAGGTCATTCAATAAAAAGGCATCTCCCAGAGTGTTCCAAGAAGGTGACATAGTGCTAAAGTGGGATGAATTAAAAAGCAAGCCTAGAAAGCACTCCAAATTTGATGCACTTTGGACTGGGTCATATATCATTACTGAGGAGAAACAACATAATGCTTTCTAGCTATCTAGGTTGGATGGTGTAGTGGAAACAATCCCAGTGAATGGGATTCACCTCAAATGTTGCTTCTAAGGTATGGACCTAAATCTATACATAGCTATTAAAATTCTAGAGAGTAGGTGCAGTTTTCATCCCCTAAGTGCTGTCCCAGCACGGTAAATAGTTTCACTTTAGTTTTTTCCTGTTTTCGTTAAGTTTTTGACAACCTATTATGTTCTATGAGTCTCAAATGAGTTACAACCATGCACAAGGCTGCTCCAAGTTTGTTTCTAAGTTTTCCCAATGACTCCATGCCCAATGGATAAGCCTAGGCTACTGGTTTCCATGTTTAGTAGGAAAACATCCAACAAAGGTTGCCAGAAATGTTACCCATTTTTCACCTACAGGCTCAATCAGGTAGGGTAACCCGTGCTTTCAGGTGTTCTCAAAGACCAAATGGAGGAACATTTGTATCAAGGTTACATTTTTCTAACTTGTTTGCTTCTTGTGCAACTGCAAGGGGAAATTATGTTTTAAAATCTGGCACGTGGATTAAATGTGGCTCCCACAAAGGTTGAGCCCAACGTGCAGATGTTCATTTTTATTGGGAGGTCCTCCCTTTTGTCTTTGCCTTGTTTTCCCCCTTTTTCTGTTTTGTTTTCTTCATGCCCTTTTTCCCTTTGTTCTATCAGGGGCGGAACCGGAACCGAGACTGAACTCTGGAACTTTTCCAAAAGTTCCAGGTTCTAGTCCCATCCCAGTTCTGGTTCTGCTAGGTTTTCTTTGTTTGTCTGGCCCTTTTTCTTTTGTTCTGGCGGTGTCGGAGTCAGACCGGAACCAAACCTGGAACTTTTCCAAAAGTTCCTGTTTCTATTTTTGTTCTGGTTCTGGTTCCGGTTCCGCACTTGTATGCGTCTCATTTTCTTCTTTGACCTTGTGTTTGACCGTGGGGTGGTTGTTTCCCTTTGTTTCTTTCTTCTTTCCTTTTTCCTTTTTTATTGTGCTTTGGCAGACCCGGGATAGGGACTGAAACCGAACTTGGAACTTTTCCAAAAGTTCCAGTTCCAGTTTTTGTTCCGGTTCCGCCCCCGCTATGTTATGCCTGGGATCGGTTTTCCTTCCAATCCCGTTTATGTTTTGGTGTCCTTTGGTCTTTGTTTTTGTGTTCCTTGGGTTTTTCTTTTCCTTAGGCACTTTTCTTCATTTTTTCAGACTTGGGATCAGAACTGAAACCGAACTTGGAACTTTTCCAAAAGTTCCAGTTCCTGTTTCCGTTCCGGTTCCAATCCTGGCTCCACCCTTCTTTTCTTTTCTTTTTCGCTGCCGGTGGTCAGGGGATGTCTCCTCCTCTTTGTTCCGCTGGTCTTGTTCTTTCTTCCTTCATGCCTTGTATTTTTCTAGGGGTGGGATCAGAACAGAATCCAAACTTGAAACTTCAGAAAAGTTTCAGGTCCGGATTTGGTTCCGGTTCTGGTTCCGCCGACTCTTTGGTTTTTCCCCAGCCCCAGTTCCGGTGTCATCTTGGCTCCGTCCCCACCAGTTTTGAAGGGTCTCGGCAGAAGATTTGAGTTCGCCGTAAAGTCTCCCCGACCCGATGGTGTCTCACCAAAGGATGAAAGGCTCGGTGAAAGGTCCTGCCGAAAATGGAGTCTTACCGATAGCGACGGACTTGCCAATCAAAAAGTATATCGATATGACTCTTGGCACCCGCTGTGACCTCTTGTCGAATACATGAAATCTTGCTGACCCAATAGGGTCATGCCAAAGTGAGGTGAGCTCAGGGAAAATTTTGCAACTCGATATGAGGTCTTGTCGACAGTTGTGTGTCACACCGACTGCTACTGTGAAGTCTAATCATATTAGGGAGACACAGCTAGTGTCTCATCGACATGCGATCCTCTTGAACAACCTTTGACTTCCTGAAAAGCTTACGTGGTGTGCATTCCACCAATTAGAGGGAGCTAGGGATGGACCATGGGCCATTTGATTGTTTGACTCTCCCCTACGAACGTGAGTGACAGAGCATGACGACATCGATCTACTCTAGGATCAGAGGTGATTAGTCAGTAGTGGCGCTTGAATCTAGCAAGTAAATCTGATGTTGCCCCTCAAAGACGGTCGATTTGAAGAAAGATCTAGAGTGAGAAGAAAGTCAAAGAAGAGGAAACCATGAGTCACAACGACAGCTGGGACTGCTACTGGTAAAGGGGCATTGACATTAATGATAACGCTTTAGAGCATTTAAAGTGAGCATGAATGGAAGGCTCGACCATGGACAACAGGGATATGAATTCAATGCAGAAGTAACTCCATTTAAAAAAGATCTAGGGGCAGATCTTTCGGCCTACTGATTTTTTTGTAAAAACCCTAGGGCGGGGGCTGACACTCTTTGGTATATATGGAATTTTTTCCTTTTTTGTAAAGCAATTCTTGGTTAGGAGATTGTTGAAAGAGCACTATTCAGACTTTGTAACTCATTTTCATGAATACTATAGATCTGTAACACAGACACTCCTTATTTTATCAATAGAAAGTCATTTCCTTCACAAATTTTCTTTGTTGTTTAGTATTGGTTGTGAGTTGCAGGATAAAATTCTGTGTGATCCTTAATTTTATCAGATTCCTTCAATACTGGATGTAAAGGATATTATGTCATAAATTTGCTTTATGTTAGTGATCTCTTTCTATTGTGTTTATATCTGTGAAAACATCTTTGTTTTCCTTGTGTTAAGCATTAGAACAGTCGAAACCTTACATAGACTCATTTTTTATAAACATAAATCTTTGTATTGTAAGATTGATTAGCTCTATTGAGATTTTTTGTGAGTTTTCTGTAGTATTGTCATATTTTTATCTTTGGTGTATCACCTGTTAGTGATAGGTTTTAAATTCAAGTATATCCTTCTTACTCTTTTCCTTATCATTCTTTAGTTTTCTCAAGATATCTTAAGGGGAACCAGCCCATAATCTGGAGGTCCACTTCATTCCCAGGTCACCCACAACCTCAAAGTGTTCCCATGTGTCAATAGGTTGCTATAGTTGATAGCTTAGCAAGGGTGCAAACTTCATTTGACAACATAAACAAAAGAAAGCAAAGACAAAATTCGTAACTTGATCAATCTTTGGCGACACAAAGAAAGATAATATACACAATAATGCTCTACTCACACTCGCACAAGATTTTATTCAATTTTAAACCCAAAATGAAGTGTAGAGGTGATTGCTTTATCTCACCCTAAATTCATGAAAAAGTCCTTTTGATTCTCAAGATTGCTATAAAGTGCGAAAGAAGCGCATACGTCCTTTTTCAATGCATTTAGTAAAAGTAAGCCCTCACGAAAACAAAGTTGCACTTGTTCTTTTTAAATCCACAAAGAAAATGTTAGTTCCTTTTAAAACACCAAATGACAAATGAGAGACATTTTGTTCAATTGTTAACCAAAAACAAACTTTAGTAAGTTATAGACCTAATGTTCGTTTTATCCCTTGCAAGAAAAAATTGAAAAGATTCTTTTTAAAACCCAAACGAAATTAGCGTCCTAAGAAAGAAGAGATAACAATTTCATGAAAAAGTGTTAAAGAAACACTAAAGTGTTTAAAAACACTTTGATCTTGTGAAATATCATCCTCATGCTTCTCCTTCTTTCGTTTTCAATTGATCCAACCTACAAGAGAGAAAACCAGTCAAGTTCTACAAAATACAAAGATTAAAAAGCAGAAAACAGAAGATAAACTCATTAATGATCAAAAGCACGTGCTAAAATTTAATTTCCACTTTTTTACTCCCTTCCAGCGGCGCAACCAGTGATTGCGTCAGAGTTTTATTTCTCAATGGTGTTGTATAGCACCGCTTACCAGTCAGTGTCGCTCTATGTCAGGGACAATGAGCTCAACTGCATCGCCCTTTTGCTCAGTGTTGCAGTTTGATTCTTTTGAAAAATCCTATGGGTCAGAATGGTCAAGCGTCGCAGTTTGAAATTCAAATTTTTGAGTGGGAAGACTCCAACGTCACAGTTTGAGTTTCCAACGGTGCTATATGGTGACGCTAAAGAGTTAGCGGTGCTAAAACAGCATCGCTAAGCTCTCAGCGTTCAAATTTTTCTATGTATAAACAAAAACGTGGAATTTTGTGAGAAAAGTGATAAAAAATGAGATATTTCCCTCCTAACACCAAATGTGTGAACCCCAATCCGAATACCTGCAAAACAATAAGAACAAACACATTAAGTTAGAGATTGCAAGCAAGAACAAGGATTTCCCATGAAATCCATTTACAAAACTCAAATTAGGAAAAGAAATAATGAAGAACACAATGAAAGCAACAAAATAGATTGAATCCTAATTTAAATTAGCAAACTCATGATCCCATGGTGGAATTGGTGCCAATTTGATGTTAAAATTGGCCCTTTCGCAATTACTAAGATGCAAAATTGATATGATGAAGAGATTTGATCCACTTTGTTGATGTTGAAGAGTGCTCCAAGCTAAAAACTTGCATAACCTAGCTAAGATTCAAGAATGATTGATGAAATTTGATAGATATTTGAGCATGGTAACTTTGCATAATTTGTGGATGATAAAATGAGGATATGAGCTCTTTATTTATAGAATGTCAAGATGGATGAATGTCCAAATTTGAGCAATGTGGGACTAACATTCATCCAATGACAAGATGCCACTTGTCAATCTATAAGTGGATGAAGGATGTGCAAGATTTGGGGATTGTGCCAATAAATGCATATTTTTGAATTTCAAATTTGTTGAAATGACTTGCAAGAGGGAAAGGAAAATGCAATAAATTCCACTTGGCTCAAGGCAAAGGACATGTAAGATAGAGTTATTGACTTGTTGGATGTACATGTCAACTTGGAATTTTGAATTCAAACTCGAAGGATATTCCAAAAGATGCCTTGTGAGGAAAATAGGGATTTAATAATTCAATTAAATCTATTTTCATGTGCAAGTGGTAAAAGCTAGAGGATAGGACATGAATTAGAATTAAATTAATCAATGATCAATTAATTTAATAGGAGGTTAGATGATGTGACAAATTTGATTTGAATTTATGGATTTATTTAAATCAAATAAGAGAGGAATATGGTAAGAGACTAATTAAATAAAGATTTTGATTTATTTAATTAAAAGAGATGGTGTTAGATTAAACCAAATAAGGTTTTAATTTATTTAATTTAATAGACAGGCTTTAGAGATTTAATCAAATAAAATTAATTATTTAATTAAATAGGGATAATTAGATCAGATGGATTGATTTAATTAACAAAAGAGAGTGACTTAATTAGATAAAATGATTTATTTAATTAAGGGAAGGAAATTGATGAATTTAATCAAATAAGGAAATTTTATTAAATGGTTAGACCGAGGGATGATTCAGGATGAAACGATGCTAGTAGTTGGGATCAGATGCATAATGTCAATCGGTATATTTTACGTGTCTACAATTACAAAATGTGAATTTCAGCCACAACTATGATGAGATAAATCTCTCCTCTTAGAAAGGGGAGGCTCCACTCTTACTTCTTACTAGAACAAAAAGTAAAGTATGCTAGAATTTATAATATATACAATATTTTAACCATGTGGGCGGTGTGTTACATTCATCATTTTTTCTTATTTCAAAAAATGTGTTTACAATGTTCCATTGTGTTACTTTGTAATGCTATACAATTTCAAGAAATAACCTAAGTAGTAATTCCCAATATTCTCAATTAGACATAAGAAAAATCCTAGAATACCAGTATAACCAAAATATATGTAACCAAAAAACACACGAAAGCACAAAGTCTTTTCATTGTTCTCAATGAGAGTTCTTCAATAACCAGTGATGTAAATTGAAGCAAAAAGTCTTTCAATCCACTCCGTGAAAATATCAACGCACCAAATGAACAATTTCAAGCTCAAAGTATTGACAATTCTTCACCAAAAGATATTAATAGCACACACACAATCTTCAAGTAAATCATATAACACAAATTCCATAAAACTTAGCTTGAATTCCCTCCAATTGCACATATGGAAACACCACTTATCCAATAAACTAATAAGATAAATTAGAGATAAATACATAAGAACATTATCACTCATTTGAATTCGATCCAAAACAAAGGTTGATATGAAAATTTTCCTTCTTTATTGATTGGAATTGATATGCAATTTGAACTCAAAGTTTCAAAGTTGAAATACAATTTTGGTAGCACTTCTTTGCAAAAGATTAAACTTCCTTAATACAAAAGAGCTCTCTCATATTTATAGATGAGAGCTAAGAGCTAATCTAGGAAAAACTCTAACTAATTTGACTTATTCAAAGACACAATCCTTTTTTACTTAGGACTAGTGTTATTTTTTCATGTAGTTGCATCAGTACAAGACATGTAAAAATGTCAACACTTATTTACATAAAGCATGTGAAAAATCATAAAAATTAACTAACTCTAGAAATACAAAAAGATTATTGTTCCACACTTTTAGTTAAGAAATCCTCATACTTCTTCAAGATCTCTTGCATCATTGATTCATTCAGTCCTGAGGTGTAATCGATGACAATATGGGCTTTAGTGATGGAATTATTTACAGAGGAACATGCCCTTTTGTATCAACCCAAATGGGTCTTGAGGTTATATGAGGTTAATTGTATATCACACAATGTGTCCATAGAAGCCACTTGAATAATTTCACTAGTAGGAAGGAATGAATGATCATCATCAAGAATTTTACCAGGCAATTCTTCAACTCTGTTCACCAAGTTTACATGATGCTCTTCAATGTCTTCTTGGACTTGTTGCACATCTTTGACTAAACTCTTGATGACATGAATGTGATTCCTGATTGACTCATTGATCTCACCATATTTATCTTTGTTGGGGATGAATCCAATCTCAACTTACTTAGTTTCACTTTCTTCAACTAGATCCAATACTCAAGATTTTTTTCCATCTCCTTTTGTTTAATGGAAAGTGTATTCACTATCTTTTTGAACTCAAGTTTCACTTTTGACATTTGAGAAATTCTTTTCATTGTAGTAGTCATGAGTTGTGATCCCTACTCAATCATTATGTCCACAAATTCATACATAACCTTACCCTTTGAATAGTATTTATCTACCTTCTAGACCAAAGGTTCTTCTACGCTCATTGCAACTAGTTCTACAACCTCAGAACATTGTGTAATTCTTTTCAACATAGAGGTGAGATACTCAGCTTTTTCTTTGTACATATCCTTAGTCTCCTTTATTCTTTCAAACTTCTCCATTAGTGCAATCAAAGATGTTTGAGCATCTTTCTTCACGCTAGCATTTGTGATTCTCCCCAATTCAACTCTTGTGATGGTATACTCCTCTATGTTAGTTTCCTTTTAACTTTTACCTTGAGGAGGTTTTTCCACCTTTTTGTACTTATATCTAGATGTGTCCATATGTAGTCAAGAGAGAACCTTTGGCTTCTTTTTTCCTTTGGGCTTTGATGGCACCAACCTTCCTAACTCAAATTCATCTGGAGAAACTACCTCCTTTTTCCTCTTGGAATTTTGAGCATAAATCCATGGAGGAAGAGGTAAAATACCACTTTTTTTCCCTGTTACCATTGCCTGAGTTACACTTGTATTTTTAGACACAAAAGTAGTAGTCACAATTAGAGAAGTCCCAGTCATCACAACGCTTGAAATTCAGACATTAGATGCATCCTGTAGTGTTTCATTCATGAATCGATCAAACTTTTATTGTGAAGAAATATCAAATGAGGGAGATGAAAAACTAGGAATAGAAGATGGAGAACCAAAAGTCGCCTCTACATTTTTCGCACAAGATTATTAAATATTGATCCCGAGGAAGGGGATGAATGAATTGTATGTACAAAAACCTGTGCTAAAGTGGTAGATGGTGATAAAACTATAGAAGGAGGGAGAGTTATAAATATCAGGGAAGAAGTTACCACAAGAGGTGGCGAAGACACTGTGGTAGTGATAGGTGAGGAAGTTAATGGAGAGCCTTGTGGGATATTCTCCCGAGGAGAATTTTGTATCTCTTCCTCTTGATCTTCTTCTTCTCACGGTTCCTCCTCTATAGGTTGCTTTGTAGGTGATTTTGTAGATTCTTCGCATGTAAACTTAATTCTAGTTCCCTTGTGATATACAAGAGAACCTTCCCTATTCTTTGTACAAAGTTCTTGTTGCCTACATGTTTATTCTTTTGGGCCTTCTTCCTCAAATCTTGTATTGAATGGATTTAGCTCAATCCCTTTACTCTGCAACCATATGTTTGTGTTTTCCAAGATTAGGGAAAACCTTTCTTTAATTGAAACAACCTCCTTTTGAGACCATTGGATGGAAGGAAAAGTTTTATTTTCTATTTGTTTTCCTCATAAGTGACATCCATGATATCATCGATATCCACCATATCTATTGATCCTTGTCATAAGTTGCCTAAGCATGCTCAATAGTGAGATCTATATAGGTCCACATATTTGGAGCTTGAAACACCATATCAAAGAAATATGCATCAAGTCTCATCATCACATGACTTGGAGAGTCTCTGACACTCCTATCTTCTCTAACATAATGAGAAGCAACTTGTAGAACAAATTTAGGACAATGAGCTGCTACTGGGAATGAAGCAACCAAATGAATGTTACTATCAACTACCACTTTCATCTCTTTTTCTAGAGGTCGTTTCTCTATTCTCTTGATGAATTCATCCATGTCCACATGTCCTATTTCCATATCCTTGATTTCATCAATTTTAGATGAACCCACTATGGGTGGAAAACACCTTGGTATTTCTACTTCATGATGACCTTCTTGATTAAAGTTGGAGATATCTCAGTTGTCATTGAATGAACCAGGAAATGCTGATAACTAGTGAGGAAGACTTGAAAAATGTTTGAAAGAGCATAAAAACAACTACAATAAGACAAGGGGTTTTTCCCAACATTAGAAAAATATTGCATTGAGTAAGCACGGGAGTGGAAAAAAGCCAAGCGAGTGCAATGGAGAAAGCAGATGGAAGAAATGGAGTGGAAAAAACTTAGCAATTGTGAGCGAAATTAATGCAGAGGGTCAAGAATCTTGAAAGAAAAATCACCAAGTTACAAGAATATCAATGGTTCACTCACAACCTTTCAACTAAGCACCAACCTGGAGATAAGGCCTCAACTTTGCATTCATGACCTATTTGCTTCCCTTGTGGTTCCAAACAACTGAAATGATCTCAAAGGACTTAACCTAACTTGACTCAAAAGGTTCTCAAGCCCTAACCCTCTGTTTTGAACAAAACTCACTTTTGCTGCTCAACTAGCCTTCTAGCCCTATTAGGCCTTTGGCGATGGATTCTTGACTATTTCCTCAAACTTTGCAAATGAACCTCCAATATAATGGTTGTTTCAGGTGTGGTTTGTGATGAAAAACATCATGTCAACTCCTTGGCATCACTTGTTTCAGACAATCTTTCTTCAAACCCTGCTGTTTCCTCAAAACTAGGCCTAATTAGCCCTATTTTTCAAAGCAACCCCTCTTTAGATTTGTCCCATGACCTTGAAACTCTCAATATTCTTCCAAAACATTCCCAAACCAAATATTTTCAGACTTCTAATCTTGTATGTTACTCTTAACATGCCCAATTACAAGACCCTCCCTAAATTGGCTTAAAACTAGGGCTTTTTGATTCTAGGACTTCCAAACACTTCAAGGTCTTGATCTTTGACTTTTCACCATGAATTCAACATTTCTAAACTACTTCAACTCAAAAATGTACCTCTTGTTAAGGCAGATTCTCCACTGCTATACCCTAGGGTCCATCTTCATGCCTTTTTCTTGCTAGATCACTGTGCACACTTCAGTTTTCCATCTTTCCTGCACATTTATTTGTTAGTTTCTTTTGGTACATGTTAGATTTGATCCATTTCATAGGTTTTCATTCATAACACTCCATGAAATGGATCATTCATTCATTTAAAACCCTCAAAATAGTGTAAATCTATTTTTTCCTATAGACAAACAGCAAAAAACGTACAAGGATTGATCCCTATTGTCTTTCAGAGCATACAAAGGTTTGAAATCATGTAAATACCAGTCCTTAATCCATCAAAATGAATCAAACTTCAATAGGAAATCAATAGACTACCAAAAAAACACAAAATAATGCAAAAAACTGTAATTTACTGCTTTTTCCTGAGAACAGTTCGTACAAGTCTTCTTCAAAGATGACCAACCCCATACAAATGAATATATTGGGGTTATAAACCAATTCTCCAACTGCCCAAACTGTTTTAGATCAATTACATTGCTTAATTAACTCCAAAACACTCAAAACCCCCTTTCCTGCCTAAACTAAAATTCAAACATTTGAAATCACAAACTTGAAATTTATTAACATCTACCCCCTAAAAACTATTGGATCTTCAATATCCAAGTTTATTTGACCAACCTAAAGCATTAGATCACTAATCAAATCCCTAGAACATAATTTTCCCTTTACATTGCATTTTTAACCTAGATTCCTTATCAGGAACCTTAGAACTTTTAACATTCTCATTACATTTATTCATCCCAAATGCCATTATAGGCTCCAAAAGGTCATAATTGATGTTTGGACTTGCTTGGAAGGTCCTCCTGACCCCTACACTCTCCTGGTCCCTGAACAACTCCTTGAAGGACTTGGGTGCTTCTGCACCATAAATGAAGCTTTGAAAGCATTTTTTGAAATTTCTAGGTGTTAGAAAAATTTATGTGTTTTGTGTAGGGGCGCCGAAAAGTAGTGTCACTGCATACTTTGAGTAGATCATATGTAGAATCATTGAAAAATGACCCTACATGAATCACATGGGAGTTTGGACATTTTCAAAGATTTTGGTGCATTCGCATTGAATTTTAGCACTTTTTCACTTGGACTTTGCAAAATAAAGTGTAAGGGTGTTGGAAATCAGTGCACCGACACATTGGGAGGATTGTGCATGTAGTGGAATAATTTTTTAGTTCCCATAAATTTCCTTGGGAAATAACAAGGTAAAAGTGCAATGACAGGAAAAAACACTACTATTGCATATAGGGTTTAGTCCTTCATGTAATGGTGGGGAAATTCCCCACCGTTTCATGTAGACTTGTTTTGTCACAGGTACATCACACCCTACATGTTATGGTAGTGTTTAAACCTTCCATTACATGTATTAAAATTTTGTAGGTTCGCATTTACTTGGTGGATGAGGAAATACTCGTCTGGGTTTAAACCCCAATGAGCATATAGGTAGCTCATGAAGAGAAAATGAAGCCAACATTTAAATAAAAATAGTTGGTTGGGATTTCCAACCCCAATCATTAGTATGACTAAAAACTAAGGAAGTGCATCACATGAGATAAACATAGGGGTTTCAACAACAAAGGCTTACACCATGATGATCATAAATATAAGAAAATGCATAAACAAAAAAAATGAGAAAATAAAATAATAAATAAGTGAAGGAAAAAAAATAGATCATAACATGTTATCAAAACATATCAAACAATGAAACCCTAAATAAAAGGAAATGGGAAGAAAAAAAAAGAAAATAACAATGCATACCCAAGAAAACCAAAAGAATAACGAAAAAATGCAAAACATACCTAGCGACAAAAAGATGAAAAAGCCCTAACTAGATGAACAAATAAATCCACTAAGAAACCCACAAGAAAAGATTGCAATCGGCCACCAGGTTATGCAGGAGATACTAAGAGGAAATTATGAAAAGTGAAGTGAAGGAATGAGAATAAATTGTCTATAAAACATCTAATAAATAGAAGAAATGAGAAAAGAAAATGATAAATAAGTGAAGGGAAAAAAAATAGATCATAACATGGTGTCAACACATCTCAAACAATGAAACCCTAAATAAAAGAAACAAGAAGACAACAAAAGAAAATAACGATGTGTACCAATAAAACAAAAATAATAATGAAAAAATGCAAAACATACTTGGTGACGAAAAGATGAAGAAACCCTAAGCAGATGAACAAATAAATCTGCAAAGAAAGCCACACAGTAGAGATTGGAAGGAAATTATGAAAATATGAGTGAAGGGATGAGATAATAAATCATTTATAAAAAATCTATTCAATTTCATTAATGCAACTCAAAGTAGCATTAATGCCCATTCATGTGAAAGAAAAGGAGTGCACTAGTGCTAAAAATTAGTGCAGGTGCAATTCTTAAAAACCTCTAGTAAAATGTAGTGGCACTAAAATTCAATCCTACTTCATGTGATAAAAAAAATTTATAACTCCCCAAGTAAGAGCGTTGAAATTCAACTCCACTGCATGTGGTAAAAAAATTCTAACACTAAAAAACTAAAAAGTGTGAAAATACTCATTTTGAAGGTTTTAAAAAATGGAATGAGGCAAGTGCTCGAGAGGATGATTCAAGGCTCATGACCACACTTAAAAGAAAATGAAAGTATGCCTTCTTTTGCATGCTTAGAGTGAAAAATCTATGAAACAAACAAGTTTCGTAGGGGTTATCTTGTGAATCAAGTAGATCTAGATTCAAGGATAACAATGTCATTAATATAGATAGTGAGGGTGAAAAGGAAGGATTTAGGGTGGAGGTAAGGAAAAAGAAGAAAGAGTCTAGAAAGGAAAAGAAGAAAGAGTCTAGAAAGGAAAAGAAGACTCTAGAAGAGAAGAAGAAGAAAAAGAAACCTTTGGTAAGAGCTCCTAGCCCCATGAAAGTTGATGCACTTGTTAATGGTATGATACAACATGAGATGCTAGTAGAAACTATAGCATTGCATACTGAGGTAGATGAGGTAGATAAGGCTATGATAATTGAGGCCATTATAAAGTATATTATAATTCTTGATGTAGACATGAGGAGCATAGAGAAGCAATTACCTACAGAGCTATGGAATCTTTTGATGGAAAGAAGACTGGAGGCTATAGATGAAGAGGCCATATTAAAGGCCTGTTCTCTAGAGAAGATTAGTGCTCCCCTCTCCAATGAGAATAAATCCACATTAGCCAAAATGTATAGTAGAGAATTAACAACAAAAAAAAGGGTAAAAACCCTAATGAGCAAAGATAAGAATGATCATGAAAGGCTCTAGAAGGAGACAATGGATAAGATGGCGGACCTAGAACAAAAGATAGGATTGACTCTAGAGAACAAGGAAGAGCTACATGAGAAGATTTCTCTTCTGAAAGGAAATATTGGAGATGTATAGGATGGTGGTGCTCAACATGAGCATATATTTGAAGAATATAATTCACAAGATAACATTTCTCCAGAAGTGGAAGACATAGTAGAGGAAAGCATAGAAGTAGAGAAGAATGTTGTAGCCACTCAAGAAGATGTTGCTAAGGAGGATACATCCAAATACCATAAAACTCCTCCTCCTATAACTTAGGTTCCTATTGAGAACACTCAAGCTCAATTAGAGACATTTGTCCCTCCGGATAACATAGAACAAGTCACTGCTGGTGAAGACACCAGAAAGGAAGAGGAGAAGAAAAGTAAAGATTCCCCTCAAAATGTAGAAAGGAAAGAAGAGACACTAGTTAATATTGGTAATAATTAGAAGAAGGTGTTAGAAGAGAATATTGTAGAGGAAGAAGTAAAAGCAACTAGTGAATCTTTCAAAATATTTGTAGATTCCCTACATAATCTACTTAATATGCAATTACAATTTCAACCTATTGTATTCATGCAATTGTTATAGCTACACATGTAACAGGGGAACATAGACTTGAGAAAATATTTCTCCTCCACAAAATTTAGCTGGGAGATGTATAAATGCATCTTTGTCGAAGGAGATCATTGAAACTCATCAAAAGAGTGGAGAGATAATTGAGGAGACTGTAAAGACATTATAGGAGCCCATACCCGGTACAAGCATTGACAACTAATTATCTGGTATGGAAAACCTAAATTTTTTGATTGATTCAATTAAATAATATGTCTCCAGTTTGGAAGAAATTTTGAAAAAGGAATTGGAAGGAGAAATTGACAAAAAGATGAGTGAAAAGAGGCTATTGGAAATCATAGAAATGTGTGCACATGCACAAAAAAAATTCCAAGATAGTATTAATGGTGCATTAAGCTTGCATGGTTGAGGCCAAAGCCTTATTTCAATTTTTTGTGAAGTGGTCTAGAGCCACACAGAGTACCAAAGATGAAATAGACTTGATTGAGTCCCAGATAGATAGAACTTCCAGTGCATATGATCCTGCATAAGACCTAGATGGAAGCATAAGATCAAATATTGAGGACTTGCATGAAAAATATTTCTAGATGCAAGGATAGAAAGGTAAGATAATTATGTAGTTTCAAAATGTCAGGGACTTGGTGAACTCAAAGTTCACATCAGTTTCCAGTGCCCTAATGAGTGCTAAGAAGGCTACCAAGATCAATTTGGTACCCAACACTCTAGAAGAAGGAGAAAACTACCTAATGGAGTTAGAGACCCAATGTAGGATTCCTGACATAGCCAAGAAGATTTGGGAAGAGGGAAAATAGGTTTGGAAAGCCCATGTTGAGAAGCTCAAAGATTCAACCTCCTCCGATTGGTAGTATTTCTAATTTTTAGCATTTTTCAATTTATTGTTTTCAAACTTCAGTGTACATATGTGGACAATGTACAAAGTGTTCTAACACAAGTTTTGGATATGGTTTTGGTGCATAACATTATTAGGGGATTTACTTCAATTTTTAGTTTGTATATATGAACATATTTGTTAGGGGGAGATCTAATGTAAATGAAGAACTGATACATATTCCCTTTTCCCTTGATGTCAAAGGTGGAGAGTAATTTTGGCATGTTTCCATAAATGACAAAAGGGGACATTGTTGGAAGAATGAAGAGATTCCATTGATGTATTTGTTAGAAACATGAGCAAGAGGAATGAGCACAAGGTACATATAGTTATGCATTAGAGTGTTCTCGTTGATGTCAACATTATATCCTACTACAAAGACTATGGTGTAAATCAGTTTTTGTGTCATGGGTATGGTTGAAGATGATTTTGAAAGATAATTTTATAAGAAGGTTTGATTCGGTGAAGGCAATTGTGATGAAAATTGGCTAAGTGTTAATACCAAATATTTTGTGTACAGTAGATTCGATAATTAGGTCCACATTGTTTTGTTGTTAAATATTTTTCTCTATAGTTCTAGTATAATGTTTTTGATTGGTAGAAGTATCTAATTCCAGATATTCATCTCATTTTGGCTTGTGGTGTGAAAGTTGTGAGTAAAACAAGTTCAACTTGAAAGTTATAGGTATTTTATAGTTTTATGCATATGATTTGGAGAATCCAGACTTCTCCCTAGATTGCTTTTTGGCTCTACAAAGTTGTGGAAGTGTTGATAGATATCAAATGATTGTGCATTCTAGTTGGTATGGTGTTTGGAGGTCCAAGTGTCTGAATGTAGATGTACAGTTGGAAAATTTTGAAATTAGGTCATTTTTGGTGCCAACCTCATAGGTTTGAAGGTATGTGAAATATAATTAAGTATTGTGGAGTTATGTGTGAGCTATTATAGGTCCATGTTGAACTACAGTGATATATTACAAGCCTCTGTTTATGGCACAAAGGTGAGATATTTTGAATTTAAGCCCAAAATTCATATTTTGTATATTTTGAATGGTAAATCTAATAAGGACAACCTAATTGATGTTATGGGTGAAGCAGATATATAAGTTAGATCTTTTTTTAGTATTTTTTAGAGGATGACATGTAATAAGAGTTAGTAGATGCAAATTGTGTGAAGCTAATGTGAATGTGGAGTAAAGAAGAGCATTGATTCAAATCAGTATGAAGAGTTTTGAGTCTGTATATGGAGGTTTATTGGAAACATAATTTATGCATGTATTAGATGCAATTGTAACATTTTAAATCTAGTTGTTTGCCAAAATCTCTTCTATCTCTTTTATTTTCTTAGTGGGTAGTGAGTCCACTTGGACCGTGAGTTCACCTATAGTGAATACTTCTATAATATACTATAACCTATTATAATATATTGTGAAACAATCCTCGATGTGCCTTTTCCCATTTTGGGTTGTCCATGTAAAAATCCTAGTGTTCATGTGTTATGTGATGTTGTTGGATGTTTGTGTGGGAGTAAATGGTGACTCCCCAATACCCCCAAGAATAGTTGCAACCAAAACCACTTCCACAAGAGAGAGAATGGCAAGAAAGCTTGCTTCACAATGCAAGATTGATTAATGGTTGAATTGCTATGCAAATGTACATGAGATTCCTTGCTTATATAGGCAAGGTTGAAATGTAGTAATGAAAATTATGTTGACAAATGTCATAATCCTATGACATGAGACAACCAAAAAACTAATCACCTAGGAAATGATGCATCCTAACTAGATAAGATAAGTTCCAGATAAGCCAACTAAGACTTCTAGAAAGAATATTTTTATCCCGAGTAAACTTAATCATGTGAATATGTTCCCTAATTTACCTAGTGAATGAATTAGCTAGGTACAAGACAATTATTCACACCAACACCCCCCCTTAAGTGCAACTTAGGGAGAAGATTATTATATGCACACTACTATGGCTATGGGTATGGGTCCCGGATACTAGGCCATGTTAGGTACCCATTTACAATGCAATTCTCTCACAAGTGGAGAAAAGGAGAAAACCCAATGGGACAAAACTCCTATCCAAAAGAGAGAAAAACAAAACAAAAGAAACATGATGTATGGAGGACTCAATGATACCCCCAAGGACAACATGCATCATGTATATACAATCAAATACCCCCTATAAGAGGGAAGTAGAGAGATAAGATATCCCCCCCATGATGAAGAAGCTCCAAAGCCGATGAAGAATGCCTGAAAACAAAAGATGACCCAATGTCTGCAAGCAACACATCTCCCCTTAGGAAGAAAAAATCCATAAGTTGATGAAGAAGCCACTCCATGTCCAACTGAAAGGAGGAAGCATGAATGCTCAACATGTATGCCTTTGAAAACTGAGTAGGAGCCTCCAAGCTTGAATGAGTCGCAACATAATCATGGTCAAACTCAACCAAGAAATATGAAAAAACAAGTGAAGGAGACTCATGAATGTCAATCTCCAAAGACAAAGTAGATGGTGTAATAGTTGTGTTGAAGCTATCATCAAAGAGGAGAGAAATCCCCTCAAGTGTGTCCTCCAAATCTGCAATATGAGACTCCATGAACAAGTTAGAAATACCTATCAAATACTCATCCCACAAAGCAAGATCTAAAAAACTATGATCATCTTGCTGAATAGAAGCATCAATGGCTGAAGAAGTAGGAGGTGGAGGAGTAGGAAGCTCATCATTGGTCTCTAGAATACCAAGGTGTAGATGACCAAACTTCTCTTCAGAAACATGGTTCAGACTCAATGGAGTGCGTGCTGCAGTCAAAGGAACATTATCATCTTCTGAAGAAAAATGTGAAAAGGAATATACACGAGATGAATGATCAACCATCCTGATAGCAACAATATCCCTAGTCTCCAAGTCCCTTATGTACACTCTATCTAGAGTCAACTCAACTGTTTTACCTTGACCCCCATGAGTAATTTGATAAATAGAAAGGAGATTAGTGGAAAAGGAAGGAACACAAAGTACATCATTGAAAGTCCCTTCTCCCATATCAATAGAACCCTTCCCACTTACCTTCATATATGTATTGTTACCCATCAATATATGAGGTCAATTACAAGGCTCAAAATAAGACAGCATATCCATAGAAGATGCCATATGATGCGATGCCCCTGAATCAAGAAGCCATCTATGTGATTTAGGACTTGCAGAGGCCAAGAGTGCTTGTCCTTTCATTTTGTGTAGCCCAAATGTAGATCCTGTATCCTATGACTGAGATGATGATGATGGGGCTGCCGATTGAGATGTTGAAGAAGAAGTAGAAGACACTACTGAGGGCAGCTGAATGTTATTCTTTTGAATAAGGTGTGTCAATTCATCAATCTTCTTATTATAACATTTATGCTCATCATGTCCTAATCTTTTGCAATATCCACATTTTGACTTCTTTTTAGATGATTCCTCTTTTGAAGAGGATGTGGACTCAAGATTGCTATGTGAAGGAGAATCTTTACCTTGCTCACTAGACTTGGGAGCCTTGTTCTGCTTCTTTCCTTTGCCACTTGAAGCCTTTGTCTCCTTTGCAACAATAGCATGAGATGTAGAAGAGTTCAATGTGCCCATGTGTACCAACTTTGCTTGTTCCCTTGTGAGTTGAGCTGCAAATTCATCAAGAGAAGGCATTTTGTATGCATTTCCAAGGACATCCATTATAGCATAGAATGTAGAAACAAACACTAAATAATCAGGACCAAGCTTAGCAACAATAGAAAGAATCAATTGTGCATCCTCTTTAGTGACCCCACAATTAGATAAATACAATCTAAGAGAATTGAGCTTAGAGAAGAAGTCTTGAATATTATCAAAATCTGAAGGATTAAGACCCATTAGTTCATTTTCCAACTTAAATTTCCTCATCTTATCTAGCTTACCAAAGAGACTCTCTAAAGTAGTCCAAGCTTCATTAGGATGAGTGAAAGATGCAACATGATATCTAAGATCTGGAGAAATGGATAACTTCAAAGTACCAAGAGCTTCATCCCTTCTATCAAGCCATTTTCTTTTCTCTTTTGCTCCTGTGGGTTCTGGATCTTGACCAAATGTGATTCTTTGCAACTTAGATTTTAACAATAACAACTCCATTTGAGATCTCCACTCATGATAGTTATATGGAGTTAGAAGTACAACCATTGGAAAATACATGATACAATGAGATATTACAAGAGAAGAACAGCAAATTTCCCTCACAATACAAGAAATCAACCCCTTTGTCCCAACAGATTTACACTTTTTTACAAATTTATAACAAAGTATCCCAAATTATCAAATCAGCAACAAAGTAAAAATATGAAAATATGGAAACAAATCTGCAAAAAGTGCATGAATAGATCTGAAGTACTCCTTAATACCTTCCTGATGCCACAAATTTGGGGAAAATAGGAGATCAGAGCACAAAGATATGAGCTCGGAGGTGAAAAACAAAGATAGAGCTTCAACCTGGAAAAAGAGGAACAAAATTGCAAAATTTCTGCAAAATATCTGCACCACTGAAAAATTCAGATCTCCACCTTTTTGACGATATTTTGTTTCTGAAAAATGGCCTCTGAATGCAGAAGTTATGAAAAAATGAAAAAAATGCCTATAAAAGGCACTATGGGGGCAAAAACCAGGGCATCCACAGACTAAAAAGGTGCAATTTTTCAGCACTTAGGGGCTTATTCTAGGTCATCCATATGACCACCAGAATGCAAATTGCAAAAATAAAATGGACCGTTGTGGGTCTATACCCGTCATCCAAACAATACATAGTCGGCAGGCATAACAAAAAACTTTAATATAAAGCTTGTGTAATATAAATAGTTGTTGTTAAGCAAAAACACTTACCACCGAATAATAGGCACCTTAGTACCTGCAAACAGAGATGACGCCAATTGTATCGTGTTCACCACCCGATCGGACCAATGATACCATGTGGGAGCATATGTCGCCGGTAGATCGAGATGTGATGGGGTAAGCCACCAAAGACCCACGGATGAATGAATGAATGAATGTTTTTAATCACGTCCACGAGGCCAAGCAGCCTATGGGACCCAAAGATAGCAAGCGAAGAGACGTGAACCCCAGAAAATGCAAAAAACCTATGTTTCTTTTTCTTTCTGCATCTTGGATCTTCTGCTGTGTATCTTGATCAGAAAATCTGCAAACCCTATTATCTTCTCTTCTTCAAACAAATCACCCAAATTGTTCCCTTTTAATGTCTCAGTATAATTGATCCGAATGTCCTTGTAAGCTGAACATTCCCTGATGTAGTGCCATTCTGTCTCAACCACTCCTTGAGTGCAATATCTACACCTTCTGTCTGCCCACTCCTCTTTAGGTATCATCCACCTTCCGGTCTCACATCTAAGCTGGTGCGAACTTGTTCTAATCTGAGCTATCAACATTTTCGCTTTCCATTTTATTTCCATTCCGATGTAGGTCTTTTGTGTGTGGTCATGCGTAGGGTTAAAATGTTTGACATAGTATTCTTTCTTCCTCCCAAGTGGCCCTTTCCACATGCTTTCTTTGAACTTTCCTTGCACATACCTTTTTATTTCCCTATTGGCATTTGGACACTCACTTATGCTAATACCCCCCTTGCTCATCCATTTGATATTCTGTTTCATCCACGTGCTCTTTCTTCTATCTAATTTTTCATTTGCTGCCATTTTTGGCCAGCGATGAGTCTCCATGTTATCTAGTCTTCTTAGATAGCTTAGCAACCGAGACATAGCAGACGCTTCAACAGGGAAAGCCCCGGCCTCAGCTAGAACAATCTCGTAAGGGACAGTAGATTTAATCCTGAGACTCTGTGTGATTAAATGTTTTTGTAATCTCTCTATCTGTCTCCACTTTTTTGCTGAGGTGTTGCTACCCCAAACTTCACAACCATATAGCACCACTGGAACAACTAAAAGCCCAAAAAGAGTTTTCTTTGTCTTCCAATCCCATAACTCGGCCCTTCTGCATCTATTTTGCAATGAGTGTAAAGCTTTCCATCCCCCTTGTATCCTCTTTGCTCTACACGTTTCCCAGCTGAGTTTGTTGTGGAAATCAAGGCCAAGATACTTATATTCATTGACCACCTGCAAGGGGCTGCCTTCAAAAACAAATTCCCTATGAACCTTCTTTCTCTTCAAGGTAAAGATCATGACCTTAGTTTTGGTAGTGTTCACTTGCATCCCCACCTGATGGCAAAAGAGCTCTAGCGCTTTTAAGTGTTCCTTCAAATCTTGTGTTGTTTTTGCCATTAAAACCAGATCATCCGCATATAAAAGTAGCTTTATGACATAATTGGTCAAGTAGACCCCACCCCCACCAAACTTATCGATCCACTCCTCTAATTTGTCAATGTATATCCCAAATAATGTAGGGGATAAAGGGCATCCCTGCTTGACCCCGATATCGCTTCCAAAACGTTCTGAAAATCCTTGTTTGGTTCGGATTTTGGCCCAAACCTGTTCATACAGCCTATGGACAGCAGCTCTATAGTGTATTGGAATTTCCAATTCTTCCATCCTACTCCATAATTTGCTCCTAGGAACCGTATCAAAAGCTTTCCTGAAGTCAACAAAGCAGCAAAAAACCTCCTCTCCTTGTTTATCCCAGACTTTCTCGATCAAGTGTCTAAGAGTCATGCAATGATCAATAGTAGAATGTTTTGGCCTGAAGCCCGCTTGCCCTTTTGCGCGTTTTCCCTCCTTTTCCGCCCAAACACTGATCCGCCTTTCTATCATACTCCCAAAAAGTTTGCCAAAAAGAGGGTTGATCATTATAGTGCGGTAATTTGAAGGGTTGTTGATGTCACCACCTTTGAGCAGAGGGATGACAACACTAGTCGTCCAATTTGCAGGAAACCCATATTGAAGGACCTCATTGAATATTTTTTTAATATGAGGCGTGAGAGCCTCCAATCCCCATTTTAAGTGTTCTGCCTGTAAACAATCTATGTCACGAGCTTTACCCATTGCCAACCTTTTTATTCCTTCTTTAATGTTCTCTGAAGAAAAATGTTTAACCTTTGAGTCAATTATTGGAGGGCTGTCTTTATCTTGCCCCCTCTCATAAAGTTGCTTTGCATACTCTAACCATTCAAGGTCTGTAATATTGTTCTCTTTATTCGTGTCTTGTTGCTGTAATTCTCTCCAAAAGCCCCTTGGATTGTGCCTCCCAAGCAATATTAACTCCTTCCTTCTAGTTTGCATATACACATCTTTTTTCAGTCTGACCAGCTTTACATATTCTTTGTTATTTCCCCATTTTTTAGCCCTTTTCCTTGCTGCTTTACAATCCTCATCGTACCATGGGTTAGCTGGAAAGCTATTTTTATCACTTTTTTTAGGCCTAGACCTTTTGCAAGAATTGAGGGCCTTGAGAATAATAGAGGTCAACATGGTGTTGTCTATACTTTTTTTATTTGAGTTGAACATCCCATTGGTTCCCACCTCGTGCAATTGTTTTTCCAGCGTTGTTCGGAAGGTTTCTTGGTTTTCCTGCGTCAAAAGGATTGAACCTTGAGTAGCTTCTTTCTTTTCATTATACTGTGTCATCTCTTGCCGTTGAGTACCATTTTGTATGCTGATTTTCACCTGTATTGGATTGTGATCTGAATTCATTTCTATGGGACACTCCTTTACCTCCATGCCTATTAGACTTGTCACGAGTTTCTTTGAGCTTATAACATAGTCCACCACACTTTGGCCATTGTATGTGTGACATGTGATGTTCCCAGAACTAGGCCACATTTTTAAACCATTGCATATAATTAAATCATACAAGCTGCACATGCCTAACAATTCTGCCCCATACAGTGTGATGTCTCCTTTTCCATCTTGAGATAATCTTTCCCACTTTTGATTCCCTTCTTCTTCTAGCCATAAAGGGTTGTCCCCTCTTCCCATCTCAATATCAAGGCAAAGAGACTGGTTATTTGCAGTTCTAGCATTAAAATCTCCAATTAAGATGATTTCCCCTTTGTGTTTATATGCTGTTATGTCATTTTTCAAGGCTGCATATGGGTCTTCTTTGTCTAATTTCTTCTTCTTATAGAATTTTGAACCATGGGGAGCAAAGTAACATGCTGCAAGATAAATTATGTTCTCCTTTAACTTTATTTTTATCCATATGTACTGCTTATTTGTATCTTCCTTTTCAACTTGTATGATTTTTCCCCAAGAATCTCTTACTAAAATTGTTACCCCTCCATATCCCTTGCCGCTTTCGGTTAGCTCATTCCAAACTGACATCTTTGTGTAACCTTCAAAGTTCGGAACCTTGTAGCTCTCATGTTCATGTGTTTCAAGGAGGGCAATTATGTCCATCCCCTCAGCTATGGGCCCTAAACCAGGCCCCCTCCTCCAAGGATAGCCCCTACAGTTCCAGCTTACCAGTGAGAGGTGTGCCTGGGGGGCCCCGCCTTCCTATTTATCATGTGTATTTCTATTGCTGAATTGAGCTTTCCCTCTATACATCCAAGATTCATTACCTGCATTTCTTGCTGCTACCACTTTTGCCCATTCTCTTCTTCTCTCTTCTAATTGTAGTGGGGTTAGATCTTCATCTATGTAGAATTGTGTTCCCTTGAGAAGCCTTTTGTTCTTCATAATTCTGCTCTTGTCCTCTGCATTTTTTAGTGTTACCCTTACATTTCTATTCCTGCCATCTTGTGCCACTTTACCAATTCTGCTCGCTTGTTCAATATGCCCCACCCACTTCACCTTCTCCGCTAAAAAGCCTTTAATTAGCTTATCTGTGTGCTCCCCTTCCCCATAGTCCTTCAGTCCTTTTATTATTACATTTGCTGCTCTATCATTCCTATATTTT